>BLSH010277952.1:897388-924720 GCA_018402905.1 Glandirana rugosa | reverse complement strand
AAAAAAAAATTAAAACCCCAAAAATGAATTCTCATCATCCGTAAACGCGACCACTTTTGCGCAAACCAATCAATAAACGCCGATTGCGATTTTTTTATCGCAAATATGAGGAAGAATATAAATCGGCCAAAAACGGTGAAAAAAAAATGTTTTTTTATATTTTTTTTTGGGATTTGTATTTTAGGAAAAAGTAAGAAATTTGGTTTTTTTTTGCAAAATTGTTGCTTTTCTTTTGTTTATAGCGGCGATCAGAAATGACGCAGCGGTGATCAAATACCACCAAAAGAAAGCTCTATTTGTGGGAAAAAAAGGACGCAAATTTTGTTTGGGTACAACGTCGCACGACCGCGCAATTGTCAGTTAAAGCGACGCAGCGCCGAATCGCAAATAGGGCTCCGGTCCTAAAGCTGGAAATCCTTCCGGGGCTGAAGTGGTTAAAGTGACCAACAGATGGAACCCAGCATTCAGTCACCTGTCACAAAATTTTTGTTGCAAAAAAACGTTTTTCATTTTAAGTAGAAAAAAGTAAAACCCAAGTGCTTATGAACTTATAAAAAAAAATTTTTTCAAAGGTGACAGTGACGCTGTAAAGCGCTTTTCACTGTTACTTCCAGGTATTTCCTTTAGCTGCTGGTGTAATGCCCCGTACACACGATCCGACATTCGGACAATAGATCGTCCGTTTTTTTTCGCATGCTAATCTCAGATCGAATCGGAAGTGTTTACTATAGTCATGAAAATTCTCGCACGACAGAATAAAAAATCGGAAGCGATGTGATGTGTTGTAGTGAATTTGTATTGCATTTTTGAACGACAGCTGTACTGATGAAATGAAAATCGTACGATCGGGCACCGCGCGAGAAAATTTTTCCTGCATGTCCGATCTTGTCCGGACGGAAAACATCGGATGAACTGTCGTGATCGGCTCTCGAAAGCTCTGTACTAACAATCCGATTATCGTACGACCGCTTCGAAAGCAGTATTTTCCGTCCGATTTTCGGATCGTGTGTACGGGGCTTTAAACTGAGTAGCAGGATAGAAAAGGTGTCCATGAGCCGCACATCACAAAGCGGACCTCGGTAAAAGAATGAGTGGGAACCTCAGCCTGGGCTCCTGGGCCCAGGCTGCCCCTCATTTTTACTGAGGTCTGCTTTGTGGTGTGTGGCTCATGGACAGATTTGCTGCTTTGCTGAAGCTTGGCATCGGGACGGGCTGCCATCCTGACCAGCAAATCACAGCACTTTTTGGACTTCATCTGTAACCTGAGCGGCACCTATAGCTTTTACTTTTGGCTTAAAGTGAGTAGCAGGATAGTTTTGTGCACAGGTGATTTTAAATTTTTTAAAAAAAATGGGAGTTTTTTAATTCTATTATGGAGAGATAGTTATTAAAGATGTGTCGTCACGTTTTTGTTAGTACTAGAGACAAAATGCTTTTAGTATGAGAATCAGACAGAATGTTTGATAGCTATATACTTCACATAAATAAAGCAGATGTGGTAAAAAATTACCGTTTCCATTTAGGTAGGTCAAGTACACCCGAGCAGCAGAATGGAATTCAGTTTAATGGACTCTCAACCAGGAGACGCTGGAGATGCAAATGAACGCAACTCTGCTCTTATCCTCCCTGTTCCCACTTACAGCCAGGAACTTATTATCAGCCCCTTTTGGAGGGCTCTTAACTCCGAATCCTATTAACTTTATCTGCTTAGTCGTCCTTTATACTCACAGGAAGAATTTCACTCCTGGGAGGTTTGCTCGGTCTGCCTATTTCATTCTGTCGCTCATTTTTATTTTCATATTAAGATGATTTACACTCGTATTAAACATTTGGTGCCTTTGTGCAACTCACATTGTTAATTCTCTTTTTCAGTTTCATATTGTCTCTGGTGTGTTTTAAGAACTCAGTGTTTTTATCCTAAATGTCCAGATGACATCACTTCATGAAAGCTTTAGAAAAAGAAGACACTACAACCTTTCCGGTTGCCTACTTTTTTCTGTGTTCTGAACCTTTGTCCTGGCCGATGCTGACAAGTTTATAATCTTCTTCCTTTTGTGGTCATTTCCTTTTCATGTGACACAAATGGAGGCTTCAAAGCTGAAATCCATCACATTTCCATACAATAATTATTCCCCATTGCTATCCCTTTAACAGCAACCTGGAAACTGAAGTACCTAGAAATCATCATCCCTGCAATCTCACACATTTTCTAGGAGAACTTAGCTCTTAATGACTGGAATAAAGACACATATACTTGGTTCATTATACACTATATTACCAAAAGTATTAGAACGTCTGACTTTACACACACATGAATTTAAATGGCATCCCAGTCTTAAGCCTCGTACACACGGGACGGCGATCGCGCGTACGATCGTGTCAAATCGTATGTTGGCTGTTGTATGTAGCATACTGACTGTACTACACGATCGTACAACCGCAGAAAGAACGTTCAGGTGCATGTAATTAGCATCCAGCCATTCCTGACTTTGGAGCATGCGTGTTTTGCACAATACAACTTTGTTGTACCAACTGCTCTGTACACAAGATACAATGGTCGTATGAGAGCAAGGTCCATAAAGACATGGATGAGCAAGTTTGAGGTGGAGGAACTTGACTGGTCTACACAGAGTCCTGACCTCAACCCGATAGAACACCTTTTGGATCAATTACAGTGGAGACTGCAAGCCAGGCCTTCTCATCCAACATCAGTGCCTGACCTCACAAATGCGCTTCTGGAAAAATGTTCAAACATTCCCATAGACACTCCTAAACCTAGGACAGCCTTCCCAAAAGAGTTGAAGCGGTTATAGCTGCAAAGGGTGGGCCAACTCAATATTGAACCTTATGAACTAAGACTGGTATGCCATTAAAGTTGATGTGCGTGTAAAGGCAGGCGCTCCAATACTTTTGACAGTATAGTGTAAGTATACTACTTCATCTGCTGTACCTGTTGCAAACTCTTACTCACTGCAATACCCACTACTTTTCTCCGCCTATTAAAATGTGAATTTTTACAGTTGCTATGGGCTCAAAATCTCCCTGCACAGCGCACTCCATACTCAAACTGCCAAAAACGAAAAGGGGATTATGCACTATTAGCAGGCATTACACCTAACCAGGTTACTTGATTGGTGCAAGCATGCAATCTTTAAAAGCTAGATAACTATGGAACAGAAAGCTTCTAATATCCCTCTGTAAGCGTTACGATGGATTCTGAAAAATCTTTCTAGCACAATAAAACACCAGCCAACTATAAGTGTGACCATAAAGTATGCAACAAATATTTTTCTCTCTCTTTTACTTCACTTTATTACTTCATTCATGACCTCAGTCATTGAGAACCCAGACTTTTCCTCTGGTATATATGACTGCTTGTTTATACCTTTCTTGATGGGGAACAAATACAAACTGTACAACTTAATCTCTCAAGAGATCCCAAAAACCTATATTAGATGCATATACAAACAATGGTTGACACAACTCTGAAAAGATGGCAAACCATGTAGTCAGGACTTTTCATTAAATCAATGGAACCCAGACAATCGCAGCACCAACCATTTGAAATTCTATGCCTATACCAGCCTCTCTCACCTTTTTAACAGTGGAACCTTTGAAATAACTTTCCGGTCTCAAGGAACCTCTGCTAAAAACTACTATATGAACAACTCATGAAACAGTGTGATGGTCAATGGGAAAAATGCTCCTTACACCAGTATTGCCAACCTCCAGCAGCGTTTTTTACTGGCAAAACATGGGAAATTTACTGGCAGAGCACATTTTTTTACTGACAACCTGAAAAATAACTGGACTCCTATTAAAAACAAAGACAATTGATATTGAAACACAACATGGAAACATTGACAATACCCATATCAAGTAGTTTGCCCGGTTTACACTTAAAAAGTCAGCACAGCATGACAAATTATCAGACCCTGATATTTATAGACAGTTGAAAAAAATAACTGATTTTTGCAAACTGTCAGTAAATTTACTGGCGGTTGGCAACACTGCCTTACACTTGGGGACATTGGGAAGGATTAGCCTCTTACAGATAGCTAAAAAGGCATCAGCGGGAACTTATCTGAGAGGCAAAAAGTTCTCATTGCTCATGGAACCCCTCTGAAGGAAACCAAGGGTTCCATGGAACCCTGGTTGAGAAACCTTGCCTAGACTCTCAACCTCTTAGACATGCGCTATCACCTCAAACCTGGACCGCGGCAGAAGGGGATGGGGGGCAGGGACAGGTCGGTACTTAAAACTAAGGTTAGAAAGTGCTTAGAAACATGGGACAAAGTATTGCATGTCTTTTTATGACCCATTGGGGCCAGAACTGTTCGATAAAATTTCTAACGATAGATCTTCTTTAGGTTCCATTCACATGGGCAATTTGGCCTGGTGTGTATGTGTGTATATATATATATATATGTATGGATCAGGAGGATATTGTAGAAGAAATTCATGCAACCCATCTCATTAGTGTTTTAAAATAAACTATTATCAAACCCATGTTTCATTGTTTGGTTGGATGCTGACTGGTTTGATCAACCGCTGGCTTTGTCTGAAGAATTCAGCAGAGGAGGAGCATGACACCTATTTTTGGTTACATAAGCTGGAAGTTTCCCCACTGGAATCCTTGAAGATTTACTGTATAGGCATCCAGGTATCAACCACTTGATTATTCTTCCCACTGTCCACACAAGACTATACGTTTATTGAGTTATAAGTTTTAGGTTTTACCTTCACTTTGCCTGTAATTTGACAGGATTCCATATAATTAGCATTTTAGCATTAGTTACTCCTGAACCACAGTACCTGGCATTTCCCTTGGAAGACACTGATCTAACCATAATCCTATTTCAAGAGAAGGGCAGTTGATTTTACTATGTGATGTTCATAGAGCAACACAAAACCGTTTTGCGGGAATATTTCCAGCAATAACTCAGTCTCTGTAATCAAGCTTTTCATGCACACACAGATTTTGGAATTTCAAGAGTGAAATTAGTGCTGACTTGTTGGATAAGATCTCGCTATTTGCCTATGGGTGAGCAGTACAGTACAGTAATTAACAAACTACCAAAGAGCAAATACTAGCAGGTACATGACTACAGCAGATTGAGAGACCCAGAAGCACAGGAACTGGCTGACTACAGCGGGAGTTTCCAGGCAGCAATAAAATATGCAGATAATAATATATTGTTAAAGAAGCAAGGGGCTACATTTCTTCTAGGATGCTATTATATCTGTTGCAAGCATCGGAAAGCGTTTTGGACTAGTAAAGGATGCTGTTGGTTCCTGTTGAGCTATAGTAATCAGGGACAACTAGAACACTGCTATGACCAGAGGAGGCAGTTGCCTTCAGAAGTGTCTCTTGGAACTTTCACAAACTTGCGTTAGAGCAAATTGTTCTGCAGAGAGACACTAGGAGTTCATAAATGGTGTCGTAGGCACCTTATAGAATTCCATCTGTGCACTGCATCCGATTAACAAATCTGTCAAGCACTGAGGTTGGCGTCTCCATATTGGACACTCCTTCCTCTGTGATCATGCTGCCTACCCACTGCCCCAACACATTGACAGGCTTGTGGCCAAGGTGTTTTGTAGTGCAGTGCGTGGAGCCTTAATTCAAAATACCATACATGCAAGAAAAACATAAATGGCAAGGCTGCGCTACCTTGCCATTTATGTTCTTCTTGCATGTATGGTATTTTGAATTTTGTTACCTTAGTATATATAGGCAGCAGCTTGTGATAATCTATCTTTTCATTTTTCCTGGCGCAGGGGTAGTAGGTATTGGGAAGAGCCACCTTGCACACAGTATATACCAATATTACCTACTCTTTGCATCTTGTTCAATGCGTGGAGCCTGATGGGGAAACTGGGAAACTAGAAGGTGGATCCATAGCTGATGTTTAATCCAATAGAAGCTTTTGAATCTGTCCATTGCCATGGGCTGTCAGCCATTAGTAAGGTGAAGTTTATGGGGAACAGTTTTCTCAGTACCCTATCAAGTTCTGCCCACTGCACTACAAAACTCCTCAGGCATGTGCCTATCAATGTGGCCAGAGAGGGAGGGCATGCACTAAGGAAGTAGTGGCCAGTATGCCCCCCACCAAGCTTTTCCAACCCAAAGTCATTACCCAAATATGACATTGCCATATTTGGTTAATGACATCACCAGTGTCTCCAGCCTACTTGTTGACATTTAGCTTTCAGCAGTTGACCGCTGAATAGGGCCAAGGATATAGTACTGTGCAGGAAGTTGTCATATTCATGACAGTTTCCCAACACAGCCATGCCCCACTCTAAATATTGACATACCCTGGTACTCCATCTCAGAGCTGGTCTTAATTACCTTCACTGCGATAGCAATTTGAGGGTGTCTGCCCCAGCAGAGGGCAAAACAAGTCTGATGTATTCACAGCAAGCCAGACATCCAGAGTAATATTCCAAGAATGGACGGCTCCAAGCTTGGGGACCTTCCGTTATGCAGGTACTAACTTGCATGCACTTCAGCAGTGGGTGGGTGCATGGAGGGATATTTTTTGCATTTGTTAAAAAGACATACGAAAATGCTTTTATTGGTATTGTTAAAGATAGTGTTTTCCAACCTTTTTTCGGTCAAGGCACCATTTAGAATTGCACACAATCCCAGGCTCACCAGTCTGAGGGCTAGTTCACACCAGGAGGTGCGTACGAGCGCAAGTGCTTTTTTACGTGTTCCTGCACTTTGTTTTTATAATGGGCTGCTCTATAATTGTGAAACATACAAAAAAAGTGCTGCCATGATTTTTTAACTTGCACCCCACCAAAATGCATGGTCCTGCAGTAGGTACCATGCATTTTATAATATGCAAGCGTACATGCATTTGTTAGATGCATGGGGTTGCTATTAAGAATTAGAAAACATAGGCATGTGATCTGATGCGTCCCCTGGTGGCATGTATCCACCCCTATATATTAAATGCACACAAAAAGAAGAGGAGGAGAAAAAAGATTTGGGGCTTTTAATGAGATCTGCCACCATGTCTGATATTGTATGAAACTGTGTCAGAATAAACTATATATGTATATAATATCAACTTGCCAAGATTGAAGCACATAGATCATAGTCACAAAAAATCATATAAGTGGTCATAAAACATATAAAATTTTATTATGCGTCAAAAACAGTCTGTCATATATGACATGATACAATGATCAAATGATTCTTCATCTGCTATGTGCATGCTACAATGTTCAAAGGGCATGGTAAAAAACAGCCATACAATAATCAATACAAGTATAAATGTGAATACACGAATAACATGGTTCAAAAATGGCTCGTTCAACCTTTATATGAAGGTATAAAATTAATGGGAATATATGACTTGTCCAGGTATCTTGGATCAATGTATATAGTAAGAGCCCCAATCTTGGAGCTCTGTATAGGGGAGCCCTAGGTACGGAACTCAAAGCCGCGTTTCATGGTATTTCAACCACTCATCAGGAGTTTTAAATACCAATGATACTGAAAAAATACATAGATAATAATTAATATATAGGGTCCACTCGTCCTCTGAAAGATATATATATTATGTGAGAAATTATGTCAATCATTGCTATAACTCACAAAGCTCCTGCCAATGCTTGAATAGCCCGGAATAGAGAGTCAGGGGAGTCCCGGACGTTTGTCCAGATCGGAGCTGAGGCGGGAGGTCCCCCCAAAGGAGCCAAGGGACGTGGGCAAGAGACAGGCCGAGTCGCCACACCAACCAAAGCATTGGCAGGAGCTTTGTGAGTTATAGCAATGATTGACATAATTTCTCACATAATATATATATCTTTTAGAGTACATGAGTGGACCCTATATGTTAATTATTATCTATGTATTTTTTCAGTATCATCGGTATTTAACCACTTCAGTACTGGGCACTTAAACCCCCTTCCTTCCCAGACCAATTTTCAGCTTTCAGCGCTGTTGCAGTTTGAATGACAATTGCGCGGTCATACAACACTGTACCCATATGAAATTTTTATCATTTTTTTCACACAAATAGAGCTTTTTTTGGTGGTATTTAATCACCCCTGGGTTTTTTATTTTTTTGCGCTATAAATTAAAAAATGTTTTAAAATTTTCAAAAACAATGCATTTTTCTTTGTTTCTGTTATAACATTTTGCAAATAAGTAATTTCTCTTCATAAATTGTGACCAAAAATGATACTGCTACATTTCTTTGGTAAAAATAAACCAAATCGGGGTATATTTGGTGTTGGTGGACAGACAGATGTTTTGGGGACTGTGACAGATGTGACGGGGACAGACAGATGTTTTGTGTATGGTGACAGATGTGACGGGGACAGACAGATGTTTTGGGGACTGTGACAGATGTGACGGGGACATACAAATGTTTTGGGGACTGTGACAGATGTTTTGTGTATGGTGACAGATGTGATGGGGGACATACAGATGTTTTGGGGACTGTTTTATGGGGACACTGATGTGTATGGGGACAGGGGTATCAGTGGTGCTTGGTGCACTGTGTGGGGGACGATCTGTGAGAGCTCTCTGCATGAAATCCTCATCATGCAGAGAGTTGTCACATAGCTGCAGCTTCCCCCCCCCCCCCCCCCTGCACTGAGCTCTCACTGAGCTCGGCAGGGGGAGAACTGTCACAGAGACAGTTCGTCTCTGTTTACAATGTGACGGCCGTGATTGGACACAGCCGTCACATGATCGGGAGGGCCAATCACTGTGCCTATATCCCGATCTCTGCTCGGCTGGATCCTGTGATCATAATGATCACAGGATCGAACCGCAGTGCGCCGCGTGGCCGCGCTGCGAGTACCCGTTCTGCAGGACGTAAATACACGTCCTGTCAGAACGGGGAAGCTCCCACCCGGCCGTATATATACAGTGGCCAGGTGGGAGGTGGTTAAAACTCCTGATGAGTGGTTGAAATACCACGAAACATGACGTTGAGTTCCGTACCTAGGGCTCCCCTATACAGAGCTCCAAAATTTGGGCTCTCACTATATACATTGATCCATGATACCCGGACAAGTCATATATTCCCATTGATTTTATACCTTCATATATAGGTTGAACGAGCCATTTTTGAACCATGTTATTCGTGTATTCATATTTATACTTATATTGATTATTGTATGGCTGCTTTTTACCATGCCCTTTGAATATTATAGCATGCACATAGCAGATGAAGAATCATTTGATCATTGTATCATGTCATATATGACAGACTGTCTTTGACGCATAATAAACTTTTGTATGTTTTATGACCACTTATATGATTTTTTGTGACTATGATCTATGTGCTTCCATCTTGGCAAGTTGATATTATATACATATATAGTCTATTCTAACACAGTTCCATACAATATCAGACATGGTGGCAGATCTCATTTAAAGCCCCAAATCTGTTTTCTCCTCCTCTTCTTTTTGTGTGCATTTGCTATTAAGAATTAATGTCACCTGCATGCATCTGCAAAAGGCAACACAGTTTTGTTACCGCACTACGCCAGGCTTGGACAAGCCTTAAAATGTAGTTTGTAAGGCAGAGTTAAGTGGTCTGTAGGTTGTAAATTCTCTTGATAGCAGAAATACCCCCTCCCCCAAATCCCCCCTCCTAGCAGAACTCCCCCTCCTGGCACACAAATCCCCTTCCTCCCAAATCACTCCTCATAGCACAAGTTCCCTTCCCCATAAATCCCTCCTCCTAACACAAATCCTCCCCCCTCCTGGCAAAAAAATGTGGGCTCTGCTCTCTCCCTCTCCTCAGCTCCTCTCCCTTCTGTCTGTATATGGCAGGTGACACAAAACTCTCAAATCGGACTTTACAGGGTTTAAGTACCACCCTCACCCACAATTCTTGCTGCATGAGCAGTCTGGAGAGGAGATAGGGGGAGGTAATCAAGCCCTGTACAGTCTGATCTGAGAGCATTCTGTGTTTTGTACACACTCCTGTGTACAGAGAAGATGGAGAAAGCACAGCCTGCATCTCCTCCTGGCTCGCTCTTCCTCTCTGCACCTATCACTACTTCTGTCAGCAACCCAGATTGCTGTGTGGGCCACCCGGCCGGTCTGTAGGAGCTGATGACATCTTTGGTTGATAGGATGTGGCTGGGCGGCCCACACAGCATTCTGGATTGCCCACAGAATTTGTGACAGGAGCAGAGAAGAGGAGAGAGCCAGAAGGAGGTGCGGGCTGTGCTCTCTCCCTCTTCTCTGCTCCTGTCACTAATTATGTGGGAAATCCAGAAAGCTGTGTGAATCGTCCGACCTGTCCTTAGTAACTGATGACAACTTTGATTGATAGGATGTGGGTGGGCGGCCCACACAGCATTCTGGATTGCCCACAGAATTGGTGACAGGAGCAGAGAGGCGGAGAGCCAGGAGTGGGTGCGGGCTGTGCTCTCTCCCTTTTCTTTATACACAGTTAACACAGAATACTCTCAGATCAAACTGTACCTTCCCCTATCTCCTGTGCTCTCTCCCTCTTCTCTATACACAGTAGTAACAGAGGAACACTTTCAGATCAGACTGTACAGGGTTTTATGTAATTTTGCTGCAGCACCCTGGGGACTCTTTGCAGCACTCCAGGGTGCCATGGTACCCTGGTTGAAAAACCTTGGTTTAGGGGACCATACGGAGACTAATAAGAGAGATGTATTGTCTATATACACTTTACACAGGTTTAATTATAGTTTATCAAGATAAAATGAAAAAAAAACTCCAATAGAAGCGCTATAGTCTCTAAGTGTCCCCAAGTGGAAAAAATAATATAAAAAACGTGTAATAGTAAATTTAAGTCCTGTCCAAGAAAGTCTCTAATAAAATATAAAATGGACCAAATGAGGGATAAGACCTTCTCTAGTCAAACCCCTAAACTTTCTTAGTTGCCCCAAATAAGAAATAAGCACAGTCTATGGGGTCAGAAGTTGAGTCTACAATCTGCGCAAAGAAGGGTTAAGACAACACTAGTGTACAGGACCATGCAGCTCCATCAGCCAGCGGGACACCGGAAGCTGTAGAGACAAGAGAAAAGGCAGAGCGCACCGGCTCCTTGTGCAATACAGTTCTATTGAATAATTAAACAAACCAGGTTGCACTCTGAGGCTCGGTTCACACTGGTGCGATGCGGGAACCCTGCGAATCCACTGCCTTATGCGAACCGCTGGGAGTGTCAATACAAAGTTAATGGCACCTCTAGATCTGTTCACATATCGCAGTGCAAACTGTCAATTCATACAGGAATCAGATTGCATGGGTGTGAAAACCCATGCTTTCCAATTCTGGTGTGGACCAAAAAAAAGGGTCCTGCACGACTTTGGTCTGAATGCGATGCAAATTCAGCCATAGATATTGCATGTGATTTGCACTGCAGTGCGGTGCGACTCGCATGCAAAGTCGTACAACGCACTGGTGTGAACCGAACCTCAAGGGTTGTGTGGAACAGAGCGTTTATGTAGATCAGCCTTTCTCAACCTTTTCAACGCAGAGGAACCCTTGAAATAATTCTCCGGTCTCGGGAACCCCTGCTAAAAATGAAAAATATACAACTCATGATACAATAGTGTGATGGTCAATGGGAAGAATGCTCCTTAAACTTGTGGTCATTGGGAAGAATTACCCCGTTACAGATAGCTAAAAAGATCAATGGTGTCATTGGGAATTTATCTGAGAGGTAGAAATTGATCAAGGAACCCCTAGCAACCTCTGGACGAACCCTAGGGTTCCACGGAACCCTGGTTGAGAAACCCTTATGTAGATGGTCGCGGCCAGCATACAGGTTGTAATCCTCCGGATGGTGGGATAACAAAGGCCAAAGAGGAAGGGATCCGGCCTGCAGCAGCAGACAGGCAGCGCGCACCGCTCCTTCCGGCCAGGGAGTCTGAATCCTTGCGAGGCTGGTCCCGCCTCCACGATCATGTGACTTGGAGCTGTGCCAGCTGACAAGGGATGCTCTGGGGTTATGGCAATGCATTTCAGAGGGCGTGGCCTCCTTCAGGTGTGCCCATTGCTCTCCCGGAAATCCATGTATCTGATATTGGTGGCACCGGGATTATTAACCCTAGCGACGCCAACTGATGGACTGTCAATATTGAATTTTTATGAGAATACATTTCCATCCCGGTTCTTCAAATTTTTTTGTCACATGGTCAAAAAGACTAACCGTTAGAAAATCAAAGGAATATTCTGAAAAAGAACATTTTTGAACAGAATTCTACTGGTGTATGGCCAGCTTAAGCTGAACAGCTGTGAGCCAGTAAAAGGAAAATAGCTCTGCTCCCATAAATAACAAGAGCTTCTACCACGGCTGTGTAATTTCTACTGTCAGTCAACATAAAGTCATGGAGGAAGAAGCAAAGGCCACTGTGAATAAGGCAGTTAGTTTAGGTCAGGCTAGGAAGGCCAGAGAAAAGCACATATTTATCATTAGTGACTGACAAATGGCTGAAAGCATTGATGTCTGCTGTAGCATTGGGAATGGCCGCACAAAATGTGTTCTGATATTACCAGCGCTGCAGTTTTCATTGGAGGCTGAACCTAGGGGAGCGAGCATTTACCCAGGAGGCACACTGAAATCTTTGTGATCAGGGCCTCTGCAGTCTCCTTTGGGAGGCCTGTGTTCCTATTTCTAGTAAACGACTCAATACACAGATGAATTACATAGAATTTTTTTCTGCCAAATGATTTGTGTTTCTTTTAATCCAGCTCTGTAATTTACTGTCTGGCAGGACAGGAGATCTGTTTTTTCTTTGCTGCAGCCTCCTCTCCACCCCACCCTCCAACTGGACAGTGAAATGAAAGCAACTGACTGATGAGCTTGTCTTTCTGTCACTCTGTTCTCCCCTCCTATCAGCATGCTCCTTGCACTGCAGCACAACTGATTGGCTCCTTGTGCTGCTGCTTCCTCCCACAGTGTGAGCTCTGCTGTACAGTAATTGTGAGAAGCTGATACCAAGCCAAATTCAGGTAGTTACAGTGCTTACAAAATAAATAAATAATAAAGGTGTATTGTGACTGCGAAAAGTTCTCATTTATCTAGGTCATGGTATAGCTAGTTGTAGTTAGCACCATTCAGCTGGACTTGTTCTGTTATGTTTTAGGGCCAGTTCACACCACATGCAGTCCAGTGTGTTTTTTTTTTCTGCATAAAAACGCATGGAAAGTAGGTTATCTGGTTTCCAATGTTCACACCAGTGCTGTCAGTTCCAGGGCTTTCCAGTTCCAGAAAAAAAAGTAGAACACGTTGCATCTTACCTGCACTGGACTGTACTGGAATGCAGTAAAACGCATCAAAAACGCACTGAAACCTAGTATAGTGAAGAAGAAAAAAAACAGGAAAGAAGAAGAAAAACAGCACCTGGAATGCACCCGGAAATGCATCAAAAATGCACCAAAAACGCGTTAAGAACACGTATGCAGAAACAGATCTGGAGTGCATTTTTATGGTGTGAATCAGCCCTAAGACACTTTATAGCTTATCTAAGCCACTTCTTTAGTTCCAATAAGTGTCACAAAGATACCCCAACATTTATGTCCAAACCTTAAGGTGGTTCTAAAGGCTGAAGGTTTTTTAATGCATACTTACAATTCCGACTGTCAACAACTGCCAATCACAGCCAATGAGAAGGGATTGAGGGATGAGGCCAAGCAGAATTCTGTGTGTCATGGGACGCCCAGAGCATGGCTCAGGAGTGAGCCTGCACATGTGTCCCCATAGCAAGTGGCTTGCTTTGGTGAAGGCTCAGCAGGTGGAGGAGCCAGGATGGCATTTGAAAGTGGGTAAATTAGCCAGCAAGTGAACATGTTGTTCCTGAAGTTGACAGCAGAAAAAATGAGCATTGCAGTTTGATGTATATGGGGAGGTCAGGGTGGCCATGCTAACCTGTGTCCACCGCCAAAAGCAACTATACTGGGTACATGACAATCAGAATTGGACCACGGAGCAATGGAAGAAGGTGGCCCGTTCTGGCGAATCATGTTTTCCTTTACATCATGGGGATGGCCAGGTGCATGTGTGTAGCTTACCTGGAGAAGAAATGGCCCTAGAATGCAGTATTGGAAGAAGGAAAGCCAGCAGAGGCAGTGTGATGCTTTTGGCAATGTTCTGCTGGGAAACCTTGAGTCCTGCCATTCATGTGGAAATAAGGTTAACACATACCACTTACCTAAACATTGCTGCTGACCAAGTACACCACTTCATGGAAATGGTATTCCCTGATGGTAGTGGCCTCTTTCAGTGGGGTCCTGCTCCCTGCCTTGCTGTATCAATGGACAAAGAATGGTTTGAGGAACACAACAATGAGTTTGGGGTGTTGTCTTGACCTCAAAATTCTCCAGATCTCAATCCAACCAAGCATCTGTGAAATGTGCTGGAAAAACAAGTCCGATCCACGGAGGCCTCACCTCACAGCTTACAGGGCTTAAAGGGTCTGCTACTGACAGCTTGGTACCACAGATACTACAGCATAACTTCAGGGGTTTAGTGGCGTCCATGCCTCGACAGGTCTGGACTGTTTTGGCTGCAAAAGGAGCTGTTTTGGTGGAAAAAGGGGACCTACTCTATATTATTGGGTGGTCATAAAGTTATAGCTGATTGGTGTATTCCATGGTGATTGGATTAAGGTGTCTTAAAGCGGAGTTCCACCCAAAGGTGGAACTTCCACTTATATGCTTCCCCCCCTCCGGTGCCACATCTGGCACCTTTCAGGGGAGAGGGGGGAACTGGGACCTGTTTTTGACAGGTACACTTCCCCAGTTCCGAGAGACAGGGCCGTGGCCCGTCTCTCGGAAGTTCGGCCCCCCTCCTCCTATCCCCGCCGCCGGACCACTAAGAAAGCACAGCGCCCTTCCCGCGTGCGCAGTAGGGAATCAGCAGTGAAGCCAAAAGGCTTCACTCCCAGGTTCCCTTTACAGGAGTGGCGGCGGCAGCACCTGCGATGCAATTTGCAGATCGTCTGGGGTGCCGACATCGCAGGCTCCCTGGAAAGGTAAGTGCCCTAATATTAAAAGTCAGCAGCTACAGTATTTGTAGCTGCTGACTTTTATTTTTTTTTTTCACCCAGGCTGGACCTCCTCTTTAAGGTATGGATCTAAATGTTGGGGTAAATTCCTGATACTCTTGAAAACTGAAGAAGTGGCTTGGACAAGCTACGAAATGTCCCCACATTACAAAATAAGTCCAGTTATATGTGACTAATTGCTAATTATGTATTAAGAAATAGCAAGTTTACGTCTTATTTATCTGCTTGGAGTTCAGCTTTAAGTTGTAAATGTAGATTTTTTTTGTACACCTGTCTTTTGTGTGGGGACTGACAGTCCAGTGTAAGCTTTAGATGGATCTCCAATAAGTGCTTATGCTGGGTTGGCTGTCCCCTTCCCGGTTGATTGCAGCAGTGTGTTAGCAGAGAAAAGGTGAGTATGTGCAGTGGGGTGAATCTGTAAAATGTGTAATGACAGTGCTGTCCAGGAAAAACACATGGCACCTGTAGTGGTGGTGGGGGGTCCTTGTTCCTGCATGGGGAGGTCCGAAAAGGCAGGAGATCTAACTTGACAGTTGCAGCAACAGCTGACCAGCCTCCGCTTGTCTATGCCTATGTTGTATTGGGTTCTTTTCTTGCAAGGATGCTCGTTTTTCTCTCTCCAGGTGTTCTCATTTGGAAAGTAATTAAAATCCATTTGCATGAGAGAATTTAATTTAACTTACAGGCTGTAAAATCTGACAAGACCCTCCTTCTAGAATAGGGCCTTTAGTGCAGGTTGAATTATTCTGTTAACCCCTTTCAACCGAGTATCACAAGATTACCCCTGGACCAGCTGTGCCAGTAACTCTGCATCTTCGAGAGTGATTGTGAAAATATCTCAGGCAATTGTATGGATGTCTTCTGCATCAGATGGGTTTATATAATTAGATTTGCCAGTGCTAGAGAGGACAGGTGAATGGGCTCAGGTAATATCGCTTTGGATCTACTATAATTGAGGTCTCTAGGCAGAAATCCAATTATCTTTTCAATCCTTTGCTCGCTCTTATTGTAATTGTTTCTGTAACAGGCTTGAAATCTACAGACTTTTTTTTTTCAAATCTGCTCCACAGTCAAGGCTGCTGTCTGACAAGTCATTGTGTGGCCATTTTGGCAGGATCACCTTAGTTGTTGCTTTACTGTTGGCGCACAGTTCAAGTCTTAATGAATACGCCAAAGCCATCATTTACTGAATGCTTGGATGCTTCAATTATTCTTCATGCCATAATAAATGGCCTGCAGCAAGCCAGAGGTGGCCGAGAAGTTCTAGCCTGGGTTGTGACCTTTGTATAAATTTATAAACTATTACAGTCCCAGAGCCACTAATTAGTATCCTGCGAGTTTGAAACAGAGCGTGGCTGGTAAAAATGATTGCGACACTCCCACGCTATTATTAAATAAGTGTAGGGTCATATTTAATGGCTTATCAGTCAGCAGCTGCCTTGTTCCATCTTATTACTGATTTTCCTCTCTCTCTTATTTTTGCTTTCCCTACTGCTGCAGTAATGTGGACACCAGAGAGCTCTGTGGTAAGTTTCTGCTTCTAATGACCTGAACTAACAGTGGGAAATACAGAATGATGACCATTTATTGCTTCCTGCAGCTCTCATAAAGATATGCATTTTGGGTCTACTTCACTTTTACTTTTTGACTTGACCTTTATTGTGTTAGTAACAAGCATTACCGTGACACAGGTAGGTTAGCAGTTAGGTAAAAATATTCCTCCAAATGAAGTCTCCTACCATTTTCCCATGAATAGTGCTGTACCACCCTATATTGTGATTATTCGATTTTTCTCTTGGAATAAGGCTGGGTTCACACTTGTCCGACAAACGGACCGACATTGTGAGCACAAGTCGCATTACGTCACAAAATCAATATTTCCCTATGAGAGCCGTCTTAACTGGTCCAACACAAGTCAGTCCGACTTTGAAAAAGGTTCCTGTACTACTTTGGTCCTACTTCAGCCCATTGTATATCATTGAAGTAGGATCAAAGTCGGATCCTTGTTCTAACCATCCGACTTGTGACATTCGACTTGTGACATCCAACTTACAGCAGCAGTAAAAAGAATTTATCTCACAATGGGATTATTTTGATTGGTCAAAGGACAAGTCACTATCTCAAATTCGGAAGCAAAATCCTATCTTGTTCATTCACGTCGGATGGAAGTAGAACCAAAGTAGGACAGAAGTAGGACCAATGTTGCAGAGCAAAGTAGGGTCAAAAGTCTGACTGTTTTTGTGTTGGATAGTGTGAACCCAGCCTCACTCGAAAGTAGAACTGCAGCCAGGTTATGAACATTCAAATACAAATTTGTAACATCAGTAAACAAGCTTTCACTAACCTTTGTAGCAGCAGGCACTGTGAAACAGTTCATCCTAAAATTTCACAAAAGAAACAGTAAAGTCACTCAAGTTGGGTCTCAGCTGTTCTCCCCTTTTTCTGTGTAGCTACTTTGTGCTTATATTCCAGATTAAAAGACTTTCAGACTGACGATTTATTTCTGGCAGGGGGTAAAAAAAAAAATACTGAAAGAAAATTAAAGTGAAAGTATGTTTGCTCTGTACTTTGAGGATTAAAAGAAAAGTCCATCTTTCAGACTTTGTTTCATGTTACACCAATATTTAGCCCCCCCCCCTTTTATTAAATTGTGGGGTTTGGTTTTCTGCAAGCTCCTGTCTCTGTGAAAGATGAACCACAAGTCCCATCTTCCACCACCTCAGAGGAAATCTTAGTTTTTAGCTTCTAGGAGTGCAGGAGAAGACTTCTCATTAAAAATGGTTTCTCCAGGAACCCAACGGGTTAACTGTAAAGGTTTCTGTGTCTCGGAAAAACATTGAAGAATATTTCAGCACCATGGATGTCGGTGATGATACAGAGGACCTGCCCTTTTCTGTGGTGCACTGCACTGTGGTATGACTACTACAGTGATTTCCAGCTTCCACAGGGATCTCACTGCTATGGAATATACATACCTACATTGGTCCAAACTAGACCAATGTAACTATACAATACAATTCATACCTGGATTTCAGCCTTAACAATTAAGTGCAAAATGCAAGTGCTTTGAATAAAGGGAAATAACCCGTATCAGTCAGATTTCAGTTTACTATACTCTAAAGCAGTGGTTCTCAACCTCGGTCCTCGAGTACCCCCAACAGGCCATGTTTTGGGAATGTCTCTTAAATAAAATAGCTGTCCAAAATACCGAGCCATTGACTGTGATTTAGAGCACCTGTGCAAGATAAAGGAAAACCTGAAAACATGGCCT
The DNA here is from genome assembly GCA_018402905.1 of Glandirana rugosa. NCBI lineage: Eukaryota > Metazoa > Chordata > Amphibia > Anura > Ranidae > Glandirana > Glandirana rugosa. The sequence goes on along the minus strand of BLSH010277952.1, from coordinate 906,419 downwards.
GTTGGGGGTACTTGAGGACTGAGGTTGAGCACCACTGCTCTGAAGAAAAACATGGGATTCCAGATTATTACTAATTGTGATTAAACCTGCTCCCACCCCTTTTAACTTCTATTCTTAATAGAAGATGATTATACTTCCCTATTCTGAGGGTGATCTGGTCCAGTCTCATGATCAGGTCCCAGTGGTGGCTTCAGGGGAGAGGAGAGACAACCGACAACAGATGCCCCATAGCAAGCCCTGTAGTTGCTGACTTTTAATACAAGGACACTTACCTGTCCATGGATCCATCTTAACTAAGGGAAACTGGCCTGACTGCCTCAACGGTGGTTTCCCACTGTGCATGCGCAAGCCATGCTGCGCTTTGTGAATGGTCCTGCAGTCTTCTGGGACCTGTAATGCAGCCAAGAAGGCTGCGGGGGAGGGGGTCAAACTTCCGCTTGGATTATCTCGGTGATCCGACCGGAAGTGGGAGCGGGTGCCTGGCAGAACCAGTCACCCCTTCCTCCTAAAATACCAACAGTTAAAGAAGAGGGGGGGTGGCGAGGATGCAAACAAGTGTAACGTCCCCTTTTGGGTGAAGTTCCACTTTAAGCTTTGCAGTAGTCTGGAATTCCACAGCCATTGTATATTCATGCTTCCACATTAAATAAACCTGCCAGTGAGCTCTGGGTGCCCCATTGGAATATATCTGGATTATGGTCATGTTCTTTTTTATAATTACATTTGTTTCTATTTTTCACAGACTATTTTGCAAACCATATGGGGGATTATGAAGATGTCCTCTCTTCTTTGGAAACCCTTAATTTGTCAATACTAAAGGCCATGGACTACACCAAAAAGGTGAGTTCTGCAGGCTGTCCATGTCATATATATATGAATAGGAAAGTAGTAAAGCAAACTATATGCCTGTTAATTCTTCTTTTTATAATCCGTATTTTTCAAGAACTTTAGAGGCATCCTTATATGGGACAAGATTGTCACACACATGCTATAGCCTTAAAGAGGTTCTTCGCTCATTTAAAAAAATTAACAGTCATCCGCTGCAAATACTGTAGCTGTTGACTACTAATAAAAGGACATCTTTACCTGTCTAGGGATCCAGCACTGTTTTTCCGGTCTTCAGGTCCACGGCATATTTACTGTGGAAAGCCGGTTGTGACTCCTTGATATATTTGCCTATGGTGTCCAGCTGCTTTATGAGTATTGATTGCGCTGATAGAGTATCTAGCTGCAATAATGGAAGTGTTCCAATTTTTAGAACGAGAGGTTAAAATAGATGAAATTTTCTCAAGGAATGTCACCAGTGAGCCTAGGAATGATATTTTCCAGGCATTTAAAAAGCTGGGACACTTATTTGAGAAAAAGGTCAAGGCTTGGTGGGATATCACCACTTTTGAGCAGTATATTTCTGCTAAATTGGTCCCGAGGCGTCTAAGGTGGGACATCCCTGCTAATGATGGGTTATTCGATGTTGACTCTATTCATGAATGGGGCGATTTCTTTAATAGAACTCCTGCTGGTGAGGAAGCAACGTGAAATGAAATTGCTGGATTCCCAGATTCAGGACATTAAAATAACTATTGAGCCCCATAAAGACACAGAGGATTTTTTTAAATATTCCACAGAGCTGAAACAAAAATTAGCAAAATGGGATGCAGAAATACAGACCAAAAAGAGGAAAAAAATTATAAGGGATTATGGTGACTTTAATGGAGGAACCATTTATAAGTGGCAGACGAGCATTGATAATATGAGAGCAATGAATAAGGGGACTGCAGCTCCTAATGAGATAACTGGGGAAGGTATGCCAACCCCTAGTGACAGTGCTGTACCAATGTTTGACTATTCAGAGTACACGGATTCTCCTACGCTTCAAAGGGATTACCATACCCCACAGAGATCTGAGGTAAGGTAGTTCTCTGGCGCTGTTGTGGGGGGTAAAACCACTTACATCGTCTGTAGTGCTCCTGGGTGGTTGGATGAGTGGGTGGAGATGACAGACACACTGTCAGTGTGCATCCAGGCCACTAGAAGGAGCTTTGTTGCTCCGAGCGCGTAGCCCTGTTCTTGAGTCACGGGTCACCACCGCTGATGCTACTTCCGGTCCCGGAAACCGGAAACGGTCCGCTGTCCAAGTTTCAGACTAAGGAGGCACCACTGATCACGGGAGATCCCCCAGACACCGCTCTGGACCCTTTATACCTTTACAGCTCTTGCGGACCATCATCTATATGCGGTTAGAGCCCGTTTTGACTGCCACACGGATGGACATGCCTTTTACCTACATCCCTTTGTAAGTGTGCAATTTTCTTATGTATTGAATAAACTTTTTAATACTACACTTAGGTGCGCCTCCCTCCCTTTCCTTGTTTTTATCCCACAGAGATCTGACCAGTCCCATTGGACGGTAGTACCTAACTGAAGAGGCAATTCTAGAAGGGGAAGGGGTACAGCAAGGAATCAACAATATCCGCCCCAAAGGGGGGAAAGGTTCCCCTATAGAACACCCAATGATTATTCATACCAACAGTCACCTTATAGACACCGATCCCCATACCCAGAGAATAGGAAATGGAATCCACCTGGGCACCGGAGAGGAGGATTCCCGGCTAGGGGAAGGAATACTACAGGGGGGTTGTTACCATCATATTCCAATAGATATGCTCCCCTACAGGACTATGTCACTAATACTGAGGGGGATTTTCGGGAACCCCAGACAGGCCTAGGGGGAGGTTCTTGGAGATCCCAAACAGACAGGAACGGGTGGGTACGCCCCCCACAGATGGATTCGCAGGCAGGAGGTCAGATGCGAAAAAGAAAAGGGCGAGAGGAAAAAGAGGGGGTAAAAGGATACAAAAAACCAAGATCCCAGTAGGGGAGGGTATTTACAATATAAGTGGGGCAGAACTTAATCAAGATGAATTATGTACATTAGACAGGGGCTTGAGGTTTGCCCCAGTCAAGAATTTTAAATTTCAAGCCTATGTCAATATACATAGATATGTGAGAAATTTAAATATTAAGAAGTATTTTTTAAGCAACCCCATAGGACAGACAGGAAGACAAAATGAGTCCAGCTGTCACTCTAATCTCAAGAATAAGTCAACATTTAATCCACTCAATAAGGATAATAAGTACATTTAAGTGTTCAGAAATAAGATATTCTCAGATCTTGAAGCCCTCCATATCAGAAAGGTTTCTGATCCTCAATATTTGAGGAATGGTATTAGTTCACTGGGGAATAGACGAGATATCATCATTCGACCAGCAGACAAAGAAGGAGATCTAGTCGTTATGAGTAAGGCTTATTATTTGTCAGAAATGGTAGAGACACTTATTTGCTTTTAAATAAGGACCCTATGCTGACCTTTAAGAATTAATTACACACATTAGTCGGAAAGGGGAAGGATGAGGGGATACTTTCTAACAAGGAGGCTGAGTACTTAGATCCTCTTTTTTGTAGAACACCCGTCATCTATTTGCTACCAAAAATTCATAAGGATAATAAACCCACCTGGCAGACCTATAGTCAATGGCATTGACTCAGTGTCTGCCAGGTTGGGTCAATATATAGACCATTTTCTTCAGCCGTTAGTTATGAAAACAAAAGCTTTTCTTAAGGATACAAAGCATGTTATTCAGATTGTTGAGGACTTAAGGTGTACATCTACTGCATTTCTGGTGACAGCAGGCGTGAGCTCGCTGTACACAATTATTGGGCATGAAGCAGCCATACCTTCAGTAAGATGGGCCCTATCGGGGTCTGATCTTCCTAGTAAACAGATCAAATTCCTGATTAAGTGCTTGGAGTTCTGCCTAACCAGAAACTATTTTTGGTATAGGAATCAATTCTATTTGCAATGCCGTGATGTGGCGATGGGAGCCGCTTCGCCCCCAGTGTGGCTCATTTATTTATGGCCCACTGGGAGGAGGAGGTGGTGTTCTCAAACCCACCGCCAGAACTGAGATGCTATAAACGTTTCATAGATGATTTAGTGATGGTTGGGAAAGGTGATCTACCCAGTCTAGAAGGGTTCATGGCTAGGCTGAATTCCAATGCTAGAAATATCACCTTATCATGGAACTTTGGTCAGGAACGTGTGGTGTTTCTGGACCTGGCCTATTTTGAAATTAGATAAAACTCTTGGTCCGGTTTTACCGCATAAGCCGCAGTTCATATATAGAAGAGCACTACTCGATAGGGTAGACCCAGGGGTTGTGGATCCACCGATACAAGCAGAAATTGGTTATTTTCCTTCCTTAAGGGCTTCTACGCTTGTGGACACTGTGTAGCATGTAGAAGCTCTAGGGGCAACATTAAAACGCGCAATCAATTTATATCTTCAACCACGGGAAAGGAATTTAATATTCAACAACTTATTACTTGCCACACTATAGGCGTGGTATATATGCTTCAATGTGGTTGCGGTTATCAATATATTGGAAGAACATGTAGACCTTTACATGTCCGTCTGAGAGAACATGTGGGGAATATTAAAAGGGGATTGAGGACCCACAGTGTTTCACTACACTTCAGAAAATGTCATAATAGAGATCCTAGTTCATTGAAGTTTTGGGGTATTGAACACGTGGCCAAGCATTGGAGAGGCGGAAATTATTTCCGCCAGTTAAGTAGAAGGGAATCGTTTTGGATATACCAGACTAATGTAATGGCACCAAAAGGGTTAAATGTGGATTTTGACGTTAATTGCTTTATATCCGATCGTTTATTTATGTTTGTATCTTTGATTTCTTATTGGGGTTAATTTTAAGCCATATGCTATTAATGATAAAAAACTGTTTATACATGAATTAGAAACGTGGTATGTATACGTCCGAAATAATTTGCGATGGTCGTGGGGGATTTTTTATAGATATAATAAAAGGAGATCCGAGTAAAAGAGGATTTTTATTGATTTGCATTGTTTTATATATAGATTTCAAAGTTTTAGCATATATCCCAGTCCAATGAGTGAGAAAGCATTCTCTGGGGACATTCTGAGCAAATCGTGATGATGCACCGGACTATTATGGGATAAACGCTAGGATCGGCTGTAAAAGAACATGTGTTAAGTTGGTCACTATAATTGCTGGGTGGAAACGTCACTTCCACATCCGCTGACGAAGTTGCGGTGTGTGGAACGCAACACACCCGGAAGTAGGACGTGACGTCACCCGCAACCAACGCTGTCTCAAGCCATACTGCGTGGAGTGTACATGTTTTTATGCTGAACACTGAGCTACAGTGCTTCTAATGTGAGTACCCGATTTTTAATAAAGTACTATTATTGTTTGCCAAAACGGTGAACACTATATGTTTCTTTCTCTTCTATGCAAAATCGATTTTTACTGAGATAAAGAGGGCTTTGTATTCCACAATACCGGATTCCATACTGAGAGGAATAGGAGGTCATCCATTGCGGCATGAATATCTGCTGTCTATAAGTGAGACAACAAGCGCTCTGTGACCCCTGTAATAAGGGTCATAGTTGTAAGGTGAGCTGCTAGTATCTCCTAAGGTGGTGGAACTGCGCAGAAGCACTTTATGGAAAATCTGCACATAGACACTGGTTGTCATTGCTTATGAACTTTTTATGAACTTTTATGAATTTTTATATGATCCAGTATAGTACAATTTCATTACGACATTGCTGCATTCTTTGTTTTGAGCAGGTTCCCTAAAGCCTTGGTTCAAATTGAGGGCAGGTTTGAAATTGTGCGAGTTAAGCTGAACGATTTCAAACCGGCAATGCAGTCCGACTTTCGGGGCGATTGGACAGATATCTGTGCGGGTTCTTGTACAGATGTCTAATCAAATCGCCCCCGAAGTTGCCAAAAGTAGTACAGGAACTACTTTCGGGAATCGGTGCAGCGCCGCAAAGTCGGCGTCACGCTGATTCAGGCAGTGCCGTTGCCGGCAATAGCCGGCGATTTGACATATCAAATCGCATGTCAAAATGGCCCAATGTGAACGTGGGCTTAAGGCAGTGGTTCTCAACTCTGGTCCTTGGGACCCACTAACAGGCCAGGTTTGCAGGATAACTGAAATACATCACAGGTGATATCATTTGTTGTGATTGCAGTATTCTAGTCTGCATCTCCCCAAGGTAATACTTAAAATCTGGCCTGTTAGTGGGTCCTGAGGACAGGAGTTGAGAACCACTGGCTTAAGGTAAGGTGCAGGTAAGACAAGGTAAGGAGTTAATATGAACTGTGATATTATATATATATAGTGCACAGGACTGTGTAATGTATGTAGAATCACATTATTCTCATAACCTAAAAGACAATGATCACTCTTTAAACCACCGGTTTCCTAGACCATCAAAGGTCTGATATCTGTGCAGCTAAAGTCTTATGATCCAGGCTTTTTTAAAAAAAGGTGTTTATCTGCACTTGGATCCTACAACTTCAGCAGCTGAACACCGTACCTGATACTAGGCATGTGACAATAAATAAAAAGTGCAACGCTATACATGATAACACATGAACTGTAAACAAATCAAATTGTGAGAAAATGAAGGGTGATAAGTGTACATGCAAATCAAATAAATAGGGGAACGATGATGACCCCTTGATTATGACTTTGGGTGAAACGCGTCGAGTGGAGCCACGCACACACACGCTACTGCACATGTGCGACCAATATTTATACTGCCATTTTAATGTAATTGCACTACTTTTATTGAATAGATGCAATGTTTGTACAATGCTGTACTGTGTGGAGCCTTGTATTTTGCATATATACAGTGAGGAAAATAATTATTTAATCCCCTGGAGATTTTGTAAGTTTGCCCACTTTCAAAGAAATGAAGGGTTTATAATTTTTATCATAGATGTATTTTAAATGATTGAGACAGAATATCAACCAAAAATACAGAAAACACACCTAAAACAAATGCTATAAATTAGGTTGCAGTTCAGTGAGTAAAATAAGTATCTGACCCCCAAGCAAAACATGACTTAGTAGTTGGTGGAGAAACCCAAGCACAGAGGTAAGACTTTTTTTGTAGTCGGTTACCAGGCTTGCACACATCTCAGGAGGGATTTTGGTCCATTCTTCTTTACAGATCTTCTCTAAATCCTTAAGGTTTCTTTACTGTCTTTTGGCAACTGGAAGTTTCAGCTCCCTCAATAATTTTTCTATAGGATTAAGGTCTGGAGGATGACTAGGCCACTTCAGGACCTTAATGTGCTTCTTCTTGAGCCACTCCTTTGCTGCCTTGACGGTATGCTTTGGGTTATTGTCATGCCGGAAGACCCATTCACAACCCATCTTCAGTGTTCTGGCTAGAAGGTTCTCATCCATGATTTTACAGTACATGGCCCCATCCTTTGGCCCCTCAATGAGGCAAAGTCGGCCTGTACCTTTAGCAGAGAAACAGCCCCAAAACATAATGTTTCCACCTCCATGCTTGACTGTAGGGATGGTGTTCTTAGGGTCATAGTCAACATTTTTCTTCCCCACACATGGCGAGTCAAATTAGTGCCAAAGAGCTCAATTTTGGTCTCATCTGACCACAGCACTTTCCCTCAATTCTTCTCTGAATCATTTAGATGTTCATTGGCATGACTGTACATTTCCCTTCTTGAGGAGGAAGAAAAATGCTGACTATGGCCCTAAGAACACCATCCCTACAGTCAAGCACGGAGATGGAAACATTATGCTTTGGGACTATTTTGCTGCTAAAGGTACAGGCTGACTTTGCTGCACTTTTGACACTATATTGTCAAAAGTATTGGGACACCTGCCTTTACGCGCACTTGAACTTTAATGGCATCCCAGTTTTAGTCCGTAGGGTTCAATATTGAGTTGGCCCACCCTTTGCAGCTATAACAGCTTCATCTTTTCTAGGAAGGCTGTCCACAAGTTTTAAGGAGTGTGTCTATGGGAATGTTTGACCATTCTTCCAGAAGTGCATTTGTGAGGTCAGGCACTGATGTGGATGAGAATGCCTGACTCGCAGTCTCCTCTCTAATTCATCCCAAAGGTATTCTATCGGGTTGAGGTCAGTGCAGGGCAGTCAAGTTCCTCCACCCCAAACTCGCTCATCCATGTCTTTATGGACCTTGCTTTGTGCACTGTTCCAAATCATTTGGTGGAGGGGGGATTATGGTGTGGGGTTGTTTTTCAGGGGTTGGGCTTGGCCCCTTAGTTCCCTTAGTGAAGGGAACTCTTAAGGTCTCCGCATACCAAGACATTTTGGACAATTTCATGCTCCCAACTTTGTGGGACAGTTTGGGGATGGCCCCTTCCTGTTCCAACATAACTGCGCACCAGTGCACAAACAAGGTCCATAAAGACATGGATGAGCAATCTTGGGGTGGAAGAACTTGACTGTCCTGTCCTCAACCCGATAGAACACCTTTGGGATGAATTAGAGTGGAGACTGTGAGCCAGGCTTTCTCATCCACATCAGTGCCTGACCTCACAAATGGGCTTCTGGAAGAATGGTAAAACATTCCCATAGACACTCCTAAACCTTGTAGACAGCCTTCCCAGAAGAGTTGAAGCTGTTATAGCTGCAAAGGGTGCACCAACTCAATACTGAACCCTACGGACTAAGACTGGGATGCCATTAAAATTCATGTGCGTGTAAAGGCAGGCGTCCCAATACGTTTCACAACATGATGTATATTTATATATATTCCAACCTGGACCAATGTAACTATGTACACTATAACATGCCAATGTCTGGAATTATTCTTTAACCCGTCCAGATCCGCGCTATAGCCGCTATAGCCAAAGTACGGCTCCAGCGCGGATCTGAAATGCCTGGTGGACGTCCATTGACGTCCTGGCCATGTGCGCGCTCCTGTCGCGCACTCACAGGCGGCACACGCACGCTGCGTGGCCGTGCCCGCAGGTCGGGTGGACTCGATGTCCGCCCGAGACCCGCAATCTGTCAGACCTGCAGAACAGGGAACCGCCGTGACAGTTAGGACAGTTGGGATCAGTTAGATCTGTTATGTCCCAGCCGGGGGGGGGGGGGGGGGGGGGGGGGGGGGGGGGGGGGGGGGGGGGGGGGGG
>BLSH010277952.1:882222-897378 GCA_018402905.1 Glandirana rugosa | reverse complement strand
TGTTATGTCCCAGCCAGCCCCGCCCCCCCCCCCCCCCACAGTTAGAACACACCCAGGGAACATATTTAACCCCTTCACTGCCCCCTGCTGGTTAACCCCTTCACTGCCAGTGACATTTATATAGTAATCAGTGGACATTTAAATTTCAGATCGCTGTATAAATGTCATTGGTCCCAAAAAAGTGTAAAAAAAGTTCGACATAACCGCCCCAATATCGCAGTCCCGATAAAAAGCGCAGATCGCCGCCATTACTAATAAAAAAAAATAATAATAATAAAAACGCCATAAATCAATTCCCATAGTTTGTAGACGCGATAACTTTTGCGCAAACCAATCAATAAACGCCAATTCCGATTTTTTTTACCAAAAATATGTAGAAGAATATATATCGACCAAAACTGTTGAATCATTTTTATTTTTTTATTTTTTTTTTGGATATTTATTATAGCAAAAAGGAAAAAATATTGTTTTTTTTTTCAAAATCATCTCTCTTTGTTTGTTTATAGCGGCGATCAGAATTGACGCAGAGGGGATCAAATACCACCAAAAAAAAACTCTATTTGTGGGAAAAAAAATGATATAAATTTAGTTTGGGTACAACGTCGCACGAACGCGCAATTCTCATTCAAAATGCGACAGCGCTGAAAGCCAAAAATTGGTCTGGGCAGGAGTGGGGTTTAAGTGCCCAGTAAGGAAGTGGTTAAGCATTGCTAAGCTATAATATACTATATTTTTGTTTTTTGGGTTTAGATCTGCTTTAATATGACACCTATAAATGTCTGGCTTATACTGATAAACTTTGACAATCTTAGAACAGACTGTTATTTGGTAAGATTCTACTTCTCAGGAATATGTAAAAAGAAACATACAGAACATTTTCTAGCCTAGAGAAAACGCAAATCTAGAAGTACCAATAAAGAATTCAAATATGTGTAAGCTCTTGATTTGCCTGCGAAGACTAAAAGCTCACATGGGACTTGTCATCACATCGGAGTCTATTACATAGCTTGCTAGGCTGAAGAAAGACACATGTCCATAGAGTTTAACCTCTAGAAAGCTCCCGCAGTTTCATCATTTATTGTGCCCAACTTAGCTTCACAGCGCACACAACAAAAGCTACAGCGGCGATCATTGAGCTCTCTAGACCTCTTTGTGTTGGCACAAACTGATTACATAGAAGTGATCTGTGCCATGCAATATATGAAGTCTGGCATTTCCCTTCAGCTCTTTAAGCGTAATCCTTTTATCATTTGTATCCCTTACGGATTGTATCTGTGCCATTGCTCTCAGATTTGCAGCGTTGGAATCTTGTTAGATTTGCACATTGTGCTGCTTCAGAAGAACTTTGTAAGGTTGTTGAAGTAAACACTTTGAGGTCTGCAGAGTCAGCGGGTCATAGCATTGGTATTAATTAGGACTGAGTACATGGCATTCTATTCTTCTAGGCTGAAAGCAAACCCTATTTGCCGTGCATTATTTAGCAGATGATGTGCCGCTCTTAGCAAACAACTTGTCAAACCAGCATGTTTTTCTGACAAAGTCCATTAGCCAAAGTGACCTCAAAATCTTCCTGCTGTGAAAAATCTGTCTTGTAAAAAAAAAAAAAATTACATTTATTAAGTGCAACTAAACCCATTGATTTAACACTTGCCTAAAATAGTAGCATTCAGCGATTGCCACGAATCATAACTGGCACAGTTGCTTGTCCTCCAAACTGAACTCTCAAGCCACCAAAATGGCTGGTGTCAACTCACATGTGCAGCACCATGACAAATGCAATTTAAATAGAGGCTAAGATGGCAGCTTCCATGTCTGTAAAGAACAGGAGGGTTTAGTTCTTCCTTAACCACTTCAGCCCCGGAAGGATTTCCCCCTTTAGGACCAGAGCACTTTTTGCGATTCGGCACTGCATAGCTTTAACTGGCAATTGCGCGGTTGTGCGACGTTGTACCCAAACAAAATTTGCGTCCTTTTTTCCCAAAAGTTGAGCTTTCTTTTGGTGGTATTTGATCACCTCTGCATCATTTCTGATCGCCGTTATAAACGAAAAAGAGCAACAATTTTACAAAAAAAAAAAAAAATTCTTACTTTTTGCTAAAATCCAAATCCAAAAAAAAATATAAAAAACATGTATTCATCGGTTTTGGCCGATTTATATTCTTCCTCATATTTTTGGTAAAAGGGAAATTGCAATCGCCTTTTTTTGATTGGTTTGCGCAAAAGTTGCCGCATTTACAAACCATTAGAATTCATTTCTGCTATTTTACTATTTTTTTTACTAGTAATGGCGGCGATTTGCTATTTTTATTGGGACTGCGATATTGGGACGGACATGTCGGACATTTTTGACACTTTTTTGGGAACAATGACATTTATACAGTGATCAGAAATGTAAATATCCACTGATTACTGTATAAATGTCATTGGCAGTGAAGGGGTTAACCTACAGGGGGAGATCTAGGGGTTAACTGTGTTCCCTAGGCGTGTTCTAACTGTGAGGGGGCTGGGCTACCATGGGTGATCTAACTGATCCCAGTGACAGAGTTTAGTAGATCTTTTAAATGCCCACTGACAGAGCAGGGAACCACCATGTTTACACTGTCGGTTCCCCATTCTTCCTCTCTGCCAGGCAATCGCAGCTCACCGGCGGAGATCAAGTCCACCCGAGCCGCGGCCACACTCCTGCAGAGTGCAGCGGGCATGAGAGCGCGCCGCGCTCCCGCTCGCTACAGCGCATGCGCGAGCCGCCATTTATAGAACGTGATTCACGGGATGTTGCCACTCTGCAGCAGTGAAAGTACGCAAGCTGGTCAGGAACCGGTTAATGATGATCTCTGGTCTGAAAACCTGCATTTTGTTTTCAAATGAAGGGTGTGGCAGTGGGACCCTGTGCTACCTGGCAGCTTGTGGGTTTACGCCAGATTTTGGAGAGACAGGCACGCTGATTGCACAGCTGTGTGCGGGGCTGTTTAGTGGTGACCTGACTATGGCTCAGGGCCCCACCCAACAGACAGGAAGTCTGCGTAAGCGAGTCAGGTGGAGCCTGTTCTGCCAGGCGGCATGTAAGAGATCTACTGATCCCTGTCACTGGGATCAGTTAGATCTCTTATGCTCCTAACAGCCCAGCTCCCACACAGTTAGAACACACCTAGGGAACACAGTTAACCCCTTCACTGCCTCCTGCAGGTTAACCTCTTCCCTGCCAATGACATTTATACAGTAATCAGTAGATATTTAAATTTCTGATCGCTGTATAAGTGTCATTGGTTCCAAAAAAGTGTCAAAAATGTCCACCCCGATATCGCAGTCCCAATAAAAATAGCAGATCGATGACATTACTAGTAAAAAAAAAAAAATGTAAAAATGCCAGAAATTAATTCTCATGGTTTGTAAACGCGGCTACTTTTGCGCAAACCAGTCAATAAATGGCAATTGCGATTTTTTTATTTATTTATTTTTTTTACCAAAATATGAGGAAGAATATAAATCGGCCAAAACCAATGAATACATTTCTTTTTTATATACTTTTTTTTGGATTTGTATTTTAGCAAAAAGTAAGAAATATTGTTTTTTTTTTTTGTTTTTTTGCAAAATTGTTTCTCTTTCTTTGTTTATAGCTATCATCAGAAATGACGCAGAGGTGACCAAATACCACCAAAAGAAATCTCTATTTGTGGGGAAAAAAAGGAGACAAATTTTGTTTGAGTACAACGTCACATGACCGCACAATTGTCAGTTAAAGTGAGGCAGTGCCGAATCGCAAAAAGTGCTCTGGTCCTACGATGGGTAAACCTTCTGGGGGTGAAGTGGTTAAACAAAAACATGTTTTATCATTTTTCCTCAGGTACCTAAAGTGTATGTAAGGGGAAACACATATCCACTACATGTCTGCAATACATGCACACCTTTTATTCCTTTAAAGACTCTGCAAGTAATTAAAAATACCAGTTAATCCTGGTAGAAATGTTCTCCAAACCTAATTACTATTACAACTCGGAACCCACAGTGCCAGGGCGCAGGGTAGGATTGACCATATGTATCTAAGTTCCTTTTGTTGGCTGCCAATCGCAAGGAATGATGTCAGCTCTCCATAGTTGTCTTTTGCTGAACTTCAGAACAACTCCCCCTCTCCTCAGTTCTACAACATGTGCTAAATAGTTTTGTAGTTCAAAGAAAGGGGTAGGAGTTAATTCATATGGGCACCTAGGCAAGTCAAGATTGTATGCTAAAGTTGGCCATAGATAGAATTAAATTCAGCCAGTTCAACAGGGACCGGCCAAATTTTGATCCATTTATGGCTGTTCCCGCTCAACAGAAGTCCATCTAATGATTGACTTCTGCCAAAGGGGAATGTTGGACAACTTGATCAGCAGCTGCAGCCAGTGATCGTTGTATTCTAACAGCAAAGGAGTCGCTGCTGTCAGAATACAATGGCACAGTGGGGAGGATTCCTTTATCTACCTCGCTTGAGTGGATGGGAGAATACATTTGTTTTATTTAATTTAGCCATCCGGCTGAACGGAAAATAATAAAGATTCATCTATGGGCAGCTTTATCCACATATGCGCAGCTCAGTGTACATTCTAGGGGAGGGCAGGAAGATCAACTTTTATTGCAGAAAATGATTGTTATTATCATACAGGAGCCAATAGTTTGCGCAGCACTTTGCAATATAAAATTAACCCTGTCATTACTAAATCAAAAACAACATAGGGGTCAATTCACTAACGTTTACCGCATGCAATAACGCAATCACATGACTCATTTGCATAAATTATTGCATGCGGTAAACTAAGTCCAATTCATAAAAATAAATAAATAATGATTATGCGGTATTTACTGCAAAAAAAAAAAAACAAAATGTGCCTGTAAATATTGCTTTAAAAACCCTTCAGTACAATTTACAGACGGGCCAGAGGGTAAAAAAAAGCATGCAATATTTACCACCAGGGTTTTGTTAGGGGTATCACATGTGGTATTTATCAAAAAACAGCTTGGGGTCGAGGGTACCCCCATGCTTTTTTTTGACAAATAGCTGGTTGCTAAGGAGCGGGACGGGAAGCCGGCTGCCACATCCTTAACAACAGATGATGGAGCATTTCCCCACTGACAGCTGAATGTAACATAAAAAAGCCTACAATTAAAAATAAAGCAGTGTGCCCCCCCAAATCCTAATCTGAGCATGCAGGTCAGGAAAGGGGGGGACGAGCAAGTGCCCCTCCCAAATCATACCAGGCCACATGCCCTCAACATGGGGTGGGGGCTGGATAAGGACAAGGGCCTCGTCCCCACAACCGTCGCTGGTGCTTGTGGGGGTCTGCGGGCAGGGGGCTTATCAGAATCTGGAAGATCCCGCCCCCCCATGTGAATGAGTATGGGGCATCCCTGCCCATTCACCAAAAAAGTGTCGGGCTGCATGCTCAGATAAGGATTTGGTATGGATTTTGGGGGGGGACAGCTGATGAGTCATCCATTAAGGACGCAGCGGCCAGCTTCCTAGCCTGCTCCTTAGCAACAAGCTCATTGTGGTAAGTTACTGCATTAACCACCTCCCACCCGGCCACTGTACATATACGGCCGGGTGGGAGCTTCCCCGTTCTGACAGGACGTATATATACGTCCTGCAGAACGGGAGCTCGCAGCGCGGGCACGCGCCGCGCTGCTGCTGGATCCTGTGATCTTTATGATCACAGGATCCAGCTGAGCAGAGATCAGGATACGGGCGCAGTGACTGGCCCTCCCGAACATGTGACGGCTGTGTCCAATCACAGCCGTCACATTGTAAACAGAGACGAGCGTCTCTGTGACAGTTCTCAGTGAGAGCTCAGTGCGGGGGGGGGGGAGCTGCAGCTATGTGACAGCTCTCTGCATGATGAGGATTTCATGCAGAAAGCTGCCACAGATCGCCCCCCACACAGTGCACCAAGCACACTGATACCCCTGTCCACATACATGTCAGTGTCCCCATAAAACAGCCCCCAAAACATCTGTATGTCCGCAATCACATCTGTCACCATACACAACATCTGTCACAGTCCCCAAACATCTGTCACAGTCCTCAAACATCTGTCACCAAACACAAAACATCTGTATGTCACCGTCACATCTGTCACAGTCCCCGTCACATCTGTCTGTCCGCCAACACCAAATAAACTCCAATTTGGGTTATTTTTACCAAAGAAATGTAGCAGTATCATTTTTGGTCAAAATTTATCAAGAGAAATTACTTATTTGCAAAATTTTATAACAGAAACACAGAAAAATGCATTGTTTTTGAAAATTATTTGTCTTTTTTTAATTTATAGCGCAAAAAATAAAAAACCCAGGGGTGATTAAATACCACCAAAAGAAAGCTCTATTTGTGTGAAAAAAAATGATAAAAATGTCATATGGGTGCAGTGTCGCATGACCGCGTCATTCAAACTGCAACAGCGCTGAAAGCTGAAAATTGGTCCGGGAAGGAAGGGGGTTTAAGTGCCCAGTATTGAAGTGGTTAAATAATGCACTAATTACCGCTAAATCAAACAAATACTGCATTTGGTATTTAATGCAAAATGAGTTGAACACTTGCACAACTGTTACCGCATGCAGTATCTCCACACAGCATAGCAGGTGGACAGAAAACTGCTGTTATGGCACTGTATAGTGTTTGCCATGCAGTGGATGATCAATTTATATTTTAATTGGCCAATTACAAGACCCAAATATCAAGCTCTGCAGAATGGAAAATTTTCCTTTTCTCCTATAATGCCTCATACACACCGGCGTATTAGCAAAACGTCGGGTCCGACGTCAGGCAAAAATTTGCGTTTTCATCGGCATTAGTGAGCGTCGGCATCAATAGGTATTTTTAAAAAAAAAACATTTCTCTGCTATTTTTTAACCTAAAAACGCTGGTTATCGTCACGTCAGCGATATTGCGTGTTAGTGAGCACTTTGCCGGCTCAGCGTCAAAAACGCCAAAACGCTGCAGCCTCAGATCGCTCTGGTCCTGCGTTCTATTTACAGCTCAAACGCCGACATCCTCTACAGCTCAAAAACGTCAGCGTTTTTATGGGGCCATTGAATAACATGGAGAGCTGCAAAAAACGTGGCTGTAAAAAACACCCGTGTGTATGAGGCCTTAATATCACGATAATGGTACATAAAATGTATCTAATAGTAAGACATTTTCATGAATTTTGTGGTGAGAGAATAAAACCCCCGGCTAGGGAGATTCACCCTCTATTTGTCCTGGTGACCATTGACACAAAGACAAAAAATAAGGGGAAATACTCAATTTTGAGTAGTCACCAGAAAAGGAAGAGGGGAAATTGTTCAGAGAGGACACTTGTTCAGGTTACAGCTGTTTAAGAAGGTATTTCCTTACTTTTGTAGACTTTGCTTTTACCTCCTGCTGTGTTAATAGAACAGCAAGTAAATGGAAATCTCTCCAATAAGACACATGTGACAATAATATCTGATTATGTTAACCATTCTAAACGCTGCTGCAAAAGAAAAAAGTTTTAGCTTTCAATATTAGTACTAAATTCCCAGCCCCCCCCGCCCATTTTAGTTTTTTTTTGCCTTAATTGTCAGGTCATCTTCAAAATACATTCTCACCTGCACAGTGAATCCAGCATTTTCCCCTGCAACGTGCTTGTTTGGGTGAGATTGCCCGGGACCTGCACTGCCACCTTGGCCCTCCCGGTTCAGGCAGCTAGCACTGGTTGATGTTTCGGACCTGTTCTGTATCCCTGGTCTTTCAGCTTCCTGGGAGATATAATGCGAATATCCCAGGAGGCTGCAGGACTAGGGACACATCATTCTGGCCTAGGCCAAAATAATCTCATGGCCAGACTAGATAAAATAAAAACACTTTTGTGATTGCCCGCTATAGGGGCAATACTATTCAGCGCAAGGGAAAACACGAAGACACGCGGCCATTCACTGAGAATGAAAGAAAGGCGGTTTAACCTTAAGATGCGTAGGGGTTTCTTTACGGTAAGAGCAGTGCGAATGTGGAATTCTCTTCCAGAAACAGTGGTTTCTGCTGGTAATATAGATAATTTAAAAAAACTATTAGATGCACACCTAAGGGACCACAACATTGGGGGATATACAACATAATACTGACATAAAAAACACAAGCATGGGTTGGACTTGATGGACTTGTGTCTTTTTTCAGCCTCACTGACTATGTAACTATGTAAAGGGAAGAAGGTTTGAAAGGGACAAGCTCCATTTTTTAAGTTAAGTTCCGCTTTAAGGCCCCTTTCACACTGGGGCTGGCGGGCGGTAGCGGTAAATCCCCGCTAGTCTCAGCGGGGATTTAGCGCTGTTATAGAGGCGCTACGGCGCCGCTATGCAGGCGGGTGCGGGGCACTTTTAACCCCCCCCACAACGGGTTAAACAGGGGTTAAAAGTGTCGGCGCTCCCGGAGCGGTGTACAGCCGCTACGGGAGCGCTGCCCATTGAATTTAATGGCAGGAGTGGTGGAGGAGCGGTGAATACACCGCTCCCCACATTCCTGAAAAATCATGCTTGCATGATTTTCTGAAGCGCTGCGCTAGCGCAACGCCTCAGTCTGAAAGCATCCATAGAGATGCATGAAAATTATATTTAGAGCGTTATTACAGTGGTAATTTTAGCGCTTTACCGCTGTAATAACGCTCCAGTGTGAAAGGGGCCTAAGAGAGAATTCAACAGGGAGTATAAGACCACCTTGTAAGGATCACAACTGGTGGGCATACCTGGAACCAAATGCAGCGATGCTGATGCTAAAGTCCTTGAGGGACATAAAAACTCTGATTCAGTACACTGGCACCTAACTACCAGCTCTTAGTATTAACTATGTCAAGAAAATATTGCTAAAATATATATTGGGTTTGTAAAAGCATAGTGATGAGACAGGTTAATACGATTTGCTGATGCTAAATTGTCCCTGAAAGGGCTCTAAGGGCCTTTGGACAGAAAAATGCTTGACTCTCGTAAACACATCGAACTGTGTCTAAATGCTAGATGTGTTTAGTGCTTGAGCATTCATTCATTCCAGTGGCCACAAAAAAAATTTATATTCTGACCAGTGGAATCCATAAACGATTGAAGCGCTTAACCACTTCAGCCCCGGAAGGATTTCCAGCTTTAGGACCGGAGCCCTTTTTGCGATTCGGCGCTGGGTCGCTTTAACTGACAAGTGCGCGGTCGTGCGATGTTGTACCCAAACAAAATTGGCGTCCTTTTTTCCCCACAAATAGAGCTTTCTTTTGGTGGTATTTGATCACCGCTGCGTCATTTCTGATTGCCGCTATAAACAAAAGAAGAGCGACAATTTTGCAAAAAAACCCCAAATTTCTTACTTTTTGCTAAACTACAAATCCAAAAAAAAAAATAAAAAAACATTTTTTTTCACCGTTTTTGGCCGATTTATATTCTTCCTCATATTTGCGATAAAAAAAATCGCAATCGGCGTTTATTGATTGGTTTGCGCAAAAGTGGTCGCGTTTACGGATGATGAGAATTCATTTTTGGGGTTTTTATTTTTTTTTTATTTTTTTATTAGTAATGGCGGCAATCTGCGTACTGCGATATTTCAGCGGACATGTCGGACCATTTTGACACTTTTTTGGGACCATTGGCATTTATACATCGATCAGTGCTATAAAAATGCACTGATTACTGTGTAAATGCCATTGGCAGTGAAGGGGTTAACCTGCAGGGGGCGCTCTAAGGGTTAACTATGTTCCCTGGGCGTGTTCTAACTGTAGGGGGACTGCCCTAGCTGGGGAAGGGAAGTGGTCACAGCCTTCACATACAGGAAGGCTGTGATCACAGCCCTTCCCCCTCACACAGAGCGGAGGTCCGTGTTTACTTACACGGACCTCCGCTCCTTCGCTCCAGGGGGGCCATCGCGGGTAGCCGGCGGCAATCGAAGCCGCTGCACCCGCTCTCTGGCCCTCCCCGAACACAGTGAGCGCGCGGGCGCGCCTCCGGCGGCGCGCGCGCGCTCACTAAGCTCGTTCCCGCAGCCGCCGTCGTATGACGGCGTTTTGCGGGAACGAACCACTTTGCCGCCGCCAGATGCTGATCAGCGGTCGGCAAGTGGTTAAACGTGTGTGCAATACACTGTCTTAGGTGTGTTTTTTAAACTGGTTGTAAACCCTTACATATACCTAGTGAAGTGACTGGCTTAAGGTGATACGCAGAGATGAAAGAAATCCTTCTGCATAAGTTGTACCAGTTTATCTGCATTCGTCTCTTCTCTACATCCGTTCAAAGTTCAGAATTTAAAAGATTTGTTCACTTTTTTTAAGAGAAAATATGCATGGCAGGTTAAAAATGTGCATTTACTTTTTTTTTTTTTTTTTTAGGAACCTGGAAAGCATTGCACCAACGATCAGCAGATTGCTGATGCCATGCAGGTGTCAGTGTGGGCTGTCTGCCCCATACATCGTACGGCTAGGCAGTTTTGCATGGACAGGAAGACTCAATGAACTACCACAGCACTCAACAGCACTGTGGTAGTTCATTGAGAACTACAAGCCGACAGCCGCAAAGGATGTGGGGGCCTGTAGTTCATTCACACACAGCTGTGTGAATGAGTGACATGGCCGTTTGCGGCTCTGCCATTTTCAAAAACTGACATCTAGTATGGGAAACCTCTCCCTGTACTGCTGTCACAAGGAGAGGAGGGAAGGGCACGCAGCTGCAGCAGTGGGAACATGTTACGTGTTCCACCCTAAAAACGGGTGGAACATGTAACTTGTTCCCAAAGGTGGACTTATTATTTAAAAAGCTTGTCTGAACGGTCTGATAAAAGGGGGCAGAGAGGTGAAGCTACACTCTGCAGAGCTCAGAGAGAAGATCTCTGAGAGCTGATTGGAGGGGAAGGGACATGCCCCCCCTTCTCACAGGAACAGAGTTGAGGCTCTCAATTAGATGGAGATACCTCCCTTGTCACCTTTGTTCTCTTGGTGTCAGGAAAAGTTGTCAGAAGTGATTCATGCTGATAGCAGAGGAATGAAGCAGCAGACAGAAATTACACTTTGTGCACTTAACCACTTTAAGACCAGGCAACATACATGTACATCATCAGGTGTAAGTGGTTATACTGGGATGATGCCTGCAGCTTTTTTCTGCAGCCGATTCTGTTTTTTGTAAAAGCAATCCTAGCGGCTAATTTGTCACTTCTGGTTTCTCCAACATGTAAACAAGTCGTTTATAACTTGTCAAAAGCATATGAACAAACAGATCGTGCTTTGATCATATGCTTTTAGGGGTAGATAGTAAAGAGAACCTTTCACAGTTTACATTCCTTGTGATAACAATAAAAATGATCCAAAAAAAATTCTAAAGAGACAGTGTAAAAATAAAAAAATTCAAATAAATAATAAAGTAAAAAAAATGCTTTTGCACAAAGATCGTCCCTGTATGCATAGGTAAATGGCGAGATGGCCAGACATATGAGGGTATCACCAGACCTCTTGTGTCACTCTAAACTGGTAACCTGTAAAGGCTTTTAAAGGATTGCCTATGGAGATTTCAAGGTACCGTAGTTTGGTGCTATTCCGCGATAGTGCGCAATTTTAAAGCCTGACATTATATTATTCTTTTATATTTTTACCAAAAAGTAGGTATTATGTTGTGCTTTGTGCATTAAAATTCATTAAAATGTATTTTGCATTGTAGATGTATTAAAATGTTTGTTTTTTTTTAAATGTGTTTGAAAAACAGCTGAGCAAATACCGTGTGACATAAAAATTGCAAAACCCACAATTTTATTTTCTAGGGCCTCTGCTAAAAAATATATAATGCTTGAGGTTTCTAAGTAACTTTCTAGCAAAAAAAAAATACAGATTTTTATATGTAGACAAAAGTGTCAGAATGAGACAAGTACACATGTAGCGGTACCCCCAAAGGAGCTGCTAATTTATTTGTTCCCTGGTCTCCCTCTGATTATCCTGCAGCCAGTTACAAGGTATTTTCACACTGTCAGGTGCAAGCACACAATCCTTCTCGTTAACTCTAATGACCAGTCCAGGGGATGAGTTTTGATGCTTTATTGTAGAACTTGGATAGGAGAAGGGAATGGGTAGGATACTCCAAGTTAGCTATTCCTAAGCGAGGACAACTTCTCTATAGAACTGTGTAGCAGACTGTTAGCAGCACTAAACAGCAGGCTGAATGTAGTGAAACAAGTCCCTTTTTAAACAGAGAATCAACCGGACTTTGCTTCTTCAAGACTCTAGCCAGTGTCTCCCTTTCAGCTCACACACCCAGTTGGCTGACTCTTAGGACCAGGAGGGGGATTTTAGCACACACTCAGTCTCAGGGATCCCTTTAGGAGTCTGTGCTCACACAATGTCCCGGGACAGCTGGTAGCCTCCTTCCAGCTTCCAAGCGACACTTCACAGTAGTGATACTAGACAGGATCCAATGACATCCACCGTCAGCTTACATAGGGTTGTAGCTTCAGCATCTGAATAGGCCTCGACCAGGCCTAGCAACCAGCAGTCTCCTGGATAGGCTTCAGGCCTAGCAGCCAGCAGCTGTTTACATACCTCCACCCCTAAGTTCTGGGTGGGTAGGAACTCCTCACCTTGAGCCCATGTGCTCTTTTTTATATGAATGTATTCACCCAAAATGCAGTGGGGCACCTCCCCTGTTAATTGGTCAGAACTGCATCCATATACAATCTGTCACTGGCTGGGTTTTCCTCCCACTGTCCAATGGGAGCCAACACTATTGGGCAGTGTAAAACTCTCCAGACCACATGAATCTGCACCAGAGCACAATGAGAAGACCTTACTCAAAATGAATGCTTTCTGATAAGCAGATAGCACCTACATGTGCCTGTCTGCTCCTCTGTTAAGCAGAGAAAGCCAAAAACTATATACACTCACTAGCACCTACATAGGAGGGTGCTACACACACTATAGAAGGATAAAGGATCTTATTAAGGATATAAAAGGCATTCAGAGAAGAAATTCAAACATCCTGCGTGCATAAACCCTAACAGAAGGAACATGTTGCATGCATAACTGTCATGTTATATGGCCAGACCCTATAGTGACGGCTTCATAAGATTTTCATATGAATTCAGTTGTCTACTTCTCTGGATGTACTTATCATTTTGACATGGGTTTTCACCAAAGGAAACCTCTAATTATGCATATTTTTCATTAAATGCACAGTTTGAATTCCCAGGTTAGTGACAGGCTTACTTATATAAAAACCGAAAGCACACATTTAAGACAGTCTTTACTATAGAAGTAGACTAATGACTTTTTGGTGACTACATCTGTTGTGTAACAGAACCATAGGATCTGTCATTAAATCTTCTACCGCCGAGATTCTCCCAGTAGTCTTCTGTGACAAGATGTTGACAGATTACAAAAAAAGAAATCTGTGTTAAAAAAGAAAAGTTTCAAACCCCCTGTGTGCAGCATTGCAGCCACTGATCAATTTGACTTAAAGGGAATCCATTTGTAAAACCATCCCGTTTCTAAACTCAATTACTAAGCGTATATTACATAATGTTTAACGTGTAGGCATTTTTTTTGTTGTGGATAGAATAGGGAAAGGTTAAAACTCCTTCCAGGTTATAAGTCTGTGTACCATTGAGGCAATTTCCCACAACTTCCTGTCCCAGAAAATCAAGATATTAATTATTTTAGGCCTCATTTACACAGGAAGTTTTGCAAGCACTTTAGAAGACTTTCTTCCTGGTAGCAGCGTTTTAGCAGAAAAAAAAGCCTGATGCTTGTAAAGTGTCCAACACTGATGGAGAGGGCCAAACCTTTGCCATCATTGGTTATTATAATGCCTGCAGCTGGCCCGCACAGTGCTCAAGGTTGTTTTGCTGTACAATTAAAACCTTTGACTTTGTACAACAAAAAAGGTAGACCTGATCCAGCTTGTTGACAATTTTGGGCAGTTTGAGGCAATTTTTTAGGCATTGTGCCAAAGCACCCCTGAAGGAGCCAGAAGGCACTCTGGTTGAAAAAGGCTGTTCCCTCACTACTGGATCCCCCCACTTTATTTTCTTCTTTGTTCTCTTTTGGATTTTTAAATGCCCACTATGGCCAGCTTTTCCCTGCTCCACCCCCCCTCTTTTTTTTATTTTTTTGTTTGGCCTTCCTGTAAAGGGGTTTTCTCAGCTCCAGTGTGGTCAGTATGACCAAGGCCCACAGAGTGCAATACTGTTTTGATTGCTCTACGGGGATGTGAAGGGTTGATGTTTTTCTCCACAAACATATCTACACCTGCATAATCCAATTACCTTTTGGTCTTATGTGGCCTGGTCTTCAGCTAATGGAACATCTAGGTCAATGTTCTCCAAACTGCCGTCCATAGGCTGAATGTGGCTGTTTGCTTGCCTTTTATCTGGCCTTTGGGGCACCATTCCATCCACTGACACCAATGATCAGACACCAAAGAAGGGGCACTATTCCTACCAGAAGCACCAAAGACAGGGCACTATTCCTACCACAGGCACCAAAGATGGGGCACTATTCCTCCCACAGACCTCAATGATGGGGCACCATTGCTCACACAGACACCAATAATGGGGCACCATTCCTTCCACTGACACCAATGATGGGGCACCATTCCTCCCACTGAGATCAATAATGGGGCACTGTTCCTCCCACTGACACCAAAGATGGGGCACTATTCCTACCACAGGCACCAAAGATGGGGCACTATTCCTACCACAGGCACCAACTATGTGGTTCCATCCCCCACAGACACCAATGATGGGGCACCATTCCTCCCACAGACACCAATAATGGGGCACCATTCCTCCCACAGACACCAATGATGGGGCACATTCTTCCCTCAGACACCAATGATGGGGCACATTTCTCCCACTGACACCAATAATGGGGCACCATTCCTCCCACAGACACCAATAATGGGGCACCATTCCTCCCACAGACACCAATAATGGGGCACCTTTCCTCCCGCTGACACCAATGATGGGGCACCATTCCTCCCACAGACACTAATGATGGGGCACCATTCCTCTCACTGAGATCAATAATGGGGCACTGTTCCTCCCACTGACACCAAAGATGGGGTACTATTCCTTTCACAGACACCGAAGATGGGGCACTATTCCTATCACAGACACCAATGATGTGGCTCCATTCCCCCCCAACCACAGTCACCCTCCTT
>BLSH010277952.1:843549-855682 GCA_018402905.1 Glandirana rugosa | reverse complement strand
AATGGGGGGGTGTGGATGGCTGGGTGGGTGTTTGATGGATCGTGGGGTTGCTAACTGTCATTTAGCAGTGCTGTGGGCATTACACATCGCCCACAGCACTGCACACATCTTTCCTCCCCCCTCTCTCCTCTCACACTGCACCGATCGGTGCGGAGAGGAGAGAGAAAAGCCGGCGGAAGCGCCGGCTTGTTGACATGTGATCGCGCCGTCATTGGCGGCGCGATCACGTGGTGAAAGGCCGCTCACAGCGGCCATTCACCGCGATCCGTGATCAGTCGGGTCCCCCGGACCCGACAGTCACGGATCTTCCCGTGTGCGCGCCCCAGGGGGCGCGCGGGAAGCGAGATTCTGGAGGACGTCCATGGACGTCCACTCAGAATAACCCGACCGCGCTGTGGACGTCTTTTGTCTATAGCGCGGTCGGGAAGTGGTTAAAGGGCATTACAAAAATTCCTGCAAGCAGCATCCTTGGGGTGGTGAGCAATGATTCACCGCTCCTCCACCACCCCTGCCCATTGGAAACCATGGGCAGTGCTTCCGAAGCGGCTGCACACTGCCTCAGTAGCGCGGCGCGCCGGCACTTTTAACCCCTTGTGCATAGCGGTAAATCCCAGCTGAAACTAGCTCACCCGCCCACCCCAGTGTGAAAGTAGCTTTAACCATATGCTAGCAGAGAGCACTAGATGCTTCCTGATTCATTTGCATATATGATGATCTGATGCTGCGATTCCTTACCTATGAGCCTGTGTGTTGATCCGTGTGATCTGCATTCAGAAGAGGTGTATCAATATCCTCCAGGAATTTGCCCTTAGGGGAAAGCTTATATGACCCTTTGTTGATTCAGGGGTCCCAGTATGAAGGTGAGCGGCACATAGTGTCTTATGGTGGAGGTCACACTTTTTGGCACAGAATTTTTTTTTAGGAAATTGATTTGCATATGCTCATGATTGCTTATGAACTTTTCCAATGAGTTTTACTTACTGATTTCATTTGATGATGGTATTTTTAGCGCTGCACTATTCTTTTACATTTACTATCTGGGATTTTCTTGTAAATCTGGAGTGTTCAGCAGCTGTTTGATCTGTTTCTTATTATCTTTTTGCGCTGGTATATATATATATATTTTTTTTTTACCTTATTGGTTTGCTTTTAGATAAATGGTGGGCTATTCCAGACTGTTTTTCAGTGAGAGCTGCATGATGGTTATAGTGACCTTGATAGGTTTATAATTGGAGCCATATCTTATGATTTCACTTAGGCTCCTTTCATACCGGAGCTGCCCGAGCGTTAGCGGTAAAACGCTGCTAATTAGTGCAGTTTTACCGCTCGTTATATCGGTGCTATTGCGCCGCTATTCGGGCTGCGGCGGTGCACTTTTAACCCCCACAACGAGTTAAACAGGGGTTAAAAGTGCCGGTTTGCAGCGCTCCCGAAGCGGTGTTCAGGTGCTTCGGGAGCGCTGCCCCATTGTTTTCAATGGGCAGGGTCGGTATAGGAGCGGTGAATACACCGCTCCCACACCACTGTAAAGATGCTGCTTGCAGGACTTTTTTTTCTGTCCTGCAAGCGCACCGCCCCAGTGTGAAAGCACTCTGGCTTTCACACTGGGGTGTATTGGGGGGCCTTTTTCAGGCGCTTTTTACGCGCTATTTTTTGCGCAAAAGTGCCTGAAAAACGCCTTGGTGTGAAAGGGGTCATAAGGTTGGGATGTTTAATTGTGCTCTGAACATCTCTTTTTGACTAATAACATGATGCCTCGATATTTGTTACATCAGCTCAACTGAAGAGGCTTGTGGAATAGTATTGAGGCAGGCCCAACCAATCAGCAGCTCTATCTGAACTCTGATCCTTCCCCCTACCTAAGTATTGCAGTACATTTTAGGGGGCAGTGTGGTCAGTTTGAGGGCTTGCATGTTCACATAGCCTATACATAAATATAAAAGCATAGTTACAATAATTTTAGAAAGTATATCATAGAAAAACATGCAGCAAAACTTACATGCCCCAGTAATCAGTGGGATCCTCTGTTGTAGAGTCATGTGAGCTTTGCCTCAAGCGCCCTTTTGCTGTTTGGGATCTAGCTGCTAGATCATCTGGCAACAGGCATGTGGTCAATGGCTAAGCACAGAAGAGAACAACGATTCACTGTATTTTATAGTGTCCCAGCTCCTTTTTATATGCATTTAGATCTTATTGGTCTGCTTTAAAATAAACCTTCCCAAATGCGGCAAAGTAATAGGTTCAATTTAATGGTGGCTCCACTAGATGTGCATGCTCACCATCCCTTTGCCCTTCTGCATTCCTGCTCAGGCACTGGAACTGAAGAAAAGTACCCAGTTCCTTTGGTCATGGGACTCCCTACCCTTCCTCCCGTGTGCTAGTGCTTGGCGATTGGCATCTCTGGCACCCCACACTGTTACACAGAATAGGCAGGAAGAAAGTTCTTATCCCCTGTGCTCTGTCCTTAGCTCCAAGCTGAATTCTGGAGCAATATCTTTTCGCTGATGGCAGCTTAATGGAGAAACAAAGGGGAAGGCACAGCTGCGTCTGATATTGAAATGAACTTGCTGCTTTGCCCTTCATACGCTCAGATGGTGCCGTTTTTGGCTATGAACATACCTGCTGAGACCTCAAAATTTGGTAAAAATGGCTAAACCTTTATTATATTGCTTAATACTTATAAAAGAGGAATCTTCCATTTGTCTGCTCTGTAGTGACAGGACACAGTCAGCAGAATTATTACTCTGTCCCCTGTAGTAAATTGTCATTTGGAATAAAAGGAACAAAAGAATCTCATTTTGGCAGCTATCGGCAAGCAGACCGTACCGAGCAGAGTTCAGCTGGGTGTTTGTTTTACAGAGATGATTAGTGAGGAGAAACGTTTGTTTTATCCAGATAACGAGCCCAGCAATTTTTACTTCTTAATTATAAATTGGAAACAGTATGGCATCTTTTTCTCTCGCTTATTAAGATAACTCTTTCTTTGCCTGAACAGCTAAAAATACATAATTATATTACTCTTTAGGGTTCATGCACACAAAGATTTATAGGCATTTTATATGCCTGGCATACATTTCCTGTTGCTTTTCTGCTCCTGGAGGGCCACAGTAAATGGCTGTATGCAGCCAAACTCTTGTGAATGCTAATGTTTCTTTGCATTGGTGTTTACCCATGTACTGTATCTCACAAAAGTGAGTACACCCCTCACATTTTTGTAAATATTTTATTCTATCTTTTCATGTGACAACACTGAAGAAATGACACTTTGCTACAATGTAAAGTAGTGAGTGTACAGCTTGTATAACATTGTAAATTTGCTGTCCCCTCAAAATAACTCAACACACAGCCATTCATTTCTAAATCACTGGCAACTAAAGTGAGTACACCCCTAAGTGAAAATGTCCAAATTGAGCCCAAAGTGTCAATATTTTGTGTGGCCACCATTATTTTCCAGCACTGCCTCTTGGGCATGGAATTCACCAGAGCTTTACAGGTTGCCACTGGAGTCCTCTTCCTGTCCTCCATGACGACATCATGGAGCTGGTGGATGTTAGAGACTTTGCGCTCCTTCACCTTCCCTTTCAGGATGCCCCACAGATGCTCAATAGGGTTTAGGTCTGGAGACATGCTTGGCCAGTCCATCACCTTTACCCTCAGCTTCTTTAGCAAGGCAGTGGTCATCTTAGAGGTATGTTTTGGGTCGTTATCATGTTGGAATACTGCCCTGTGGCCCAGTTTCCGAAGGGAGGGGATCATGCTCTGCTTCAGTATGTCACAGTACATGTTGGCATTCATGGTTCCCTCAATGAACTGTAGCGCCCCAGTGCCGGCAGCACTCATACAGCCCCAGACCATGACACTCCTACCACCATGCTTGACTGTAGGCAAAACACACTTGTCTTTGTACTCCTCACCTGGTTGTCACCACAAATGCTTGACACCATCTGAACCAAATAAGTTTATCTTGGTCTCATCAGACCATAGGACATGATTCCAGTAATCCATGTCCTTAGTCTGCTTGTCTTCAGCAAACTGTTTGTGGGCTTTCTTGTGCATCCTCTTTAGAAGAGGCTTCCTTCTGGGACAACAGCCATGCAGACCAATTTGATGCAGTGTGCGGCATATGGTCTGAGGACTGACAGGCTGAGCCCCCACCTCTTCAACCTCAATGCTGGCAGTACTCACACATCTATTTCCCAAAGACAACCTCTGGATATGACACTGAGCATTTGCACTCAACTTCATTGGTTGACCATGGCGAGCTCTGTTCTGAGTGGAACCTGTCCTGTTAAACCGCTGCAAGGTCTTGGATACCGTGCTGCAGCTCAGTTTCTGGGTCTTGGCAATCTTCTTCTAGCCTAGGCCATCTTTATGTAAAGCAACTATTTTTTTTTTCAGATCCTCAGAGTTCTTTGCCATGAGGTGCCATGTTGAACTTCCAGTAACCAGTATGAGAGAGTGAGAGCGATAACGCCAAATTTAACACACCTGCTCCCCATTCACACCTGAGACCTTGTAACACTAATGAGTCACATGACACCGGGGAGGAAAAATGGCTAATTGGACCTAATTTGGACATTTTCACTTAGGGGTGTACTCACTTTTGTTGCCAGCAGTATAGACCTTAATGACTGTGTGTTTAGTTACTTTGAGGGAACAGCAAATTTACACTTTTATACAAGCTGTACACTCACTACTTTACATTGTAGCAAAGTGTCATTTCTTCAGTGTTGTCGCATGAAAAGATATAAAATATTTACAAAAATGTGGGGGGGTGTACTCACTTTTGTGAGCACTGTATGTGTGCCCGACAAGTTTACCGAACATCACTGTTGACAAGAGTCTGGCCATGTCCAGCCATTTACTTGGATAGCGGGCTGTATTTGTCACCTGTGGCTCCCCAGGCATGGAAAAGTGGTGTCAAATACACTGTATTACCAAAAGTATTAGGACACGTGCCATTACACATGCGTGGACTTTAATGGCTTCCCAGTTTTCGTTTATAGGGTTCAATATTGAGTTGGCCCACCCTTTGCAGCTATACCAGCTTCAACACTTCTGGGAAGGCTGACCACAAGTTTTAGGAGTGTGTCTATGGGAATGTTTGACCATTCTTCCAGAAGTGCATTTGTGAGGTCAGGCACTCATGTTGGATGAGAAGACCTGGTGCAAAGCAAGGTCCATAAAGACATGGATGCGCAAGTTTGGGGTGGAGGAACTTGACAAGCCTGTGCAGAGCCCTGACCTCAACCCGATAGAACACTTTTGGGATGAATAAGAGTGGAGACTGCAAGCCAGGCCTTCTCATCTACATCAGTGCCTGACCTCACAAATGCACTTTTGGAAGAATGGTCAAACATTCCCATAGACACACTCCTAAACCTTGTGGAGGTTTCAGCCTTCCCTGAAGAGTGGAAGCTATTATTGCTGCAAAGGGTGGCCAAACTCAATATTGAACCCTAAAGGCTAAGACTGAGATGCCATTAAAGTTCATGTGTATATAGGCAAGTGTCCCAATACTTTTGGTAATATAGTATATATGGTAGGCACACAAAATGCCTGTAAATCTGTGTGTGTGTGTGAATCCTTAAGGTCAGTTATTGTGGTAGTGAGTTTCTCTAGCACACCTCAAGGTGTACTTCAGTCAAACATGAATTTAGGCATGCTCATCGTGTGCAGCCCAGTGTCCTGCTTTCTAGACCACTACCATTATTTTTATTCTGAATGGTCCCAAATGTTTGTGAACTTAACCTAAAATTTAAAGAAGCTGACTACAGTTGGTTATATAAAGGTCTGATTAAAGCCAATTAA
Source organism: Glandirana rugosa (assembly GCA_018402905.1). Lineage (NCBI taxonomy): Eukaryota > Metazoa > Chordata > Amphibia > Anura > Ranidae > Glandirana > Glandirana rugosa. The sequence goes on along the minus strand of BLSH010277952.1, from coordinate 849,871 downwards.
GCCTCCACTCCTTTGGCTAAATGCCCCAAATCCTTGCCTAAATCCTTAGTCATGTGATGATTCAGAGCCTTCTCATTCCTTCTCTGCTCAGTGGGAGGGTCCTTCTTTGGATGTCCATATCGCTGTCTGCTGATGTGGATGCTTCCCATTGGGTCCATCAGTGGGGTCTTTACAATGTTCTAAAGCAGTGCCATAGACCAGTCAGTGACAGGCCCAGACTGCAATGGTGGTTCACTAGGTTTAACTTCCATAAGTGGATCCTAAATTGCCAGATTAAGTTTAATGGGTGTTAGGAGGTTTTTTTTATGTGAATGGGTGGGTAGGGATTTGAGGGATTTTGTATGTTGCCTATAAATGGGCTTTAAATGCAAAATCAGCAGGTGTTTTGACTTTAGCACAAATGCCGCATCTTGAGTATGCGTCCAGTTCTGGGCAAGGATGTGCTGGAACTGGAGAGAGTCCAGAGAAGGGCAACAAAGCTAATTAAGGGACTAGAGGATCTCAGCTATGGGGAAAGACTACATGCATTCAACTTATTCTCTCTGGAGAGGATACGCTTGAGAAGGGGATGATATCAATGTACAAATACCGTACTGGTAAACCTAGCATAGGGTAAAAAATGATTCAGTGAATGGGAATTTAAAAACACACACGTGTAGAGGGTGAAGATACTGTCAGAGTGGTAAGGATTCTCTTCCACAAGCAGTGGTATCAGCAGGAAGCGTCGATAGTTTAAAATCACTATTAGATGGACACCATTTCGACCACGACATACAGGGGTATACAATGCACTATTGACGTAAACCCATAGATGTACACACACAATGGATTGAACTGGATGGTCTGGCTTTTTTCAACCTCACCAACTGTGTAACATTGGGCAACATTAGCAGTTCTGAGATTGATTACATGTGATGCCTGTGGTTGACAATAGTTGTATTATATGGGAGCTGGTTTACTAATGAAATATTTTTCATCCTATCCTTTGTTTATTTCATATACTCATTCAAGTTCGGTAAAATGTTAAAGTAAAATACATTTTACCCTGCACCTGATAGAATTCGTGTATGCTATTACCATTAATGGCAAAGTAACAGGTCTGATAGCCTACTCCTTCTGATTTTGACACCATTCCCATGGTCGCTCACCACCCTGTTCATTTCTCCAAGAAATGTCTCTATAGATTCTGGGTCAGAGGACATAGCACTACTCCAGCAAAGGAAACAGCAGATTTCGACATTGAAGGATTCACTGTGCATGTGTTCTGCAAAAGAAATAGAAGCCCTCTATACAACTTTTGTGGATTTGCCCACAATAGAAAGACTAGTTTTGAGATGCGCTTACATATGAGATAAAGTTTAAGTAATGACTTTACTTCCGCCTTAAGGCCCGTTCACACCTGAGCGATTTTCTGCTTGAAGCTTGTAGCTCTAAAACGCTCAACAATCCAAATACCATTCATTTCTATGGCCCCTGTTCTGTCACCTGAAGTAAAACATATGTCACTCAAAAAAGTACATGAGCTTCTTTTTGGCAGACTTCAAACTTGTTTGGCCCCTCAGACTTCAATAGAAACGCCTGAAATTGCGTGACTTGAGCATTTTACCAGCGTTTTGTCATGCATCTTCTGCTCAAATAGCACCTCTCCACCCCAATCTCCTCCACCTCTCCTTCCCCTAGTGCAGTGGTTCTCAACTCCGGTCCTCGGGACCCACCAACAGGCCAGATTTTAAGTATTACCTTGGGGAGATGCAGACTAGAATACTGCAATCACTGAGCAGCAAATGAGATCACCTGTGATGTATTTCAGTTATCCTGCAAAGCTGGCCTGTTGGTGGGTCCCGAGGACTGGAGTTGAGAACCACTGCCCTAGTGATTTCTATTGGCCAATCAAAAACACCTGAAGCTGTAAAACACTTGTAATATGCTTCTAAAACACTTCTAAAAATGTTTAAAAACTCTCAAATAAAAACGCCAGCAAGTCGCTACACTCAGGTGTGAATGCAGCCTTTAAGTTTGCTGCAGTGAAAGTTGATGGCTACAATGCAACTAATGTTTTACAGTGTAATCAGTTGCAGCTGTTAAAAGCAGATGACAAGTTTTTTTTTCTAGTGATTTTTTCATGTATTACCTTTTTTGCTTATTATGGTCCGAGCTAAAATAAAATATTTTATTATACTCATATATATCTTAAAGTTTTAACACAAGGATTTTTTTTACTTATCCATATCGTTTTGTGTTACAGAAATCACTAATTTAAGGGTAAATTTACACTTAGTTTAAGATATTGCATTCACTCATAAGGTTCAGGAGGGCAGTCTTTTCAATATGAAACCGAAATCAAGAACACGGGGACATGACCTCAAACTAACTGGGGGGAAGTTCAAAACTAATCTTAGAAAGTATTATTTTACTGAAAAGGTGGTTGATGATTGGAATAAACTACCAACAGAGGTTGTGAGACAGTCAACAGTAAATGGCTTTAAACATGCTTGGGATAAACATAAATCTATAGTCAGACAACAAGGTTAATGTAAAAAAAAAAATATATAAAAATAAATAAATAAATAAAAAGGGGCAGACTCGATGGACTACTCAGTCTTTTTTCTGCCGTCACTTTTCTATGTTTCTATCATCCTTTATCAGATGGTTCAGTTTAGGGTTTCATTGAAAGCCAGACTATGTGAACGATTATTTGCTAATTTGCTTTCTCTTTAGCTAACCTATATTGCTCTGGAAATCATTTGTCATGCATTAAATTTTAATTTGTAAAACACGGATATATATAGTAAAAAAGATATAAAAACGTTGAAAAACGTAATAATCGAGATGTATAGTTTGGTATTACCCCAATGGTATCCTATAATGTGATTTATACTTTTCAATAAAAAATTATTGGAAATGAAAAGCTTAAAAATAAAGTGGAAGTGCATTGCATGAAATTCATTATAGTTGCAGAAACGTACTTCTGTACATGGAAAGATATTTTTTACTTACCCTTGATTAACGCCTAGTTAACCATAATGAACAACTTCCTTTACCATCTTTCTTTAGACTATTTTTTAAGACATTAAAACAAAAAAAATACAATTAGTAGGCTAGTTTTTTTAATCTTTTCAGTTTTCTTTGATGTGCTGTATAAATAAAAAATGCCTTTAATTAATTTGTATATGACTTCACCATGCTTTGTACCAAACACAACATTTTAGTGTTATTATAACTTGGAAAAATCAAAGACTATATTTTTTACTTTTATATCTACACAAGTTTTAAAACTATCACTGGTCAACTATCACGGGTAAAACATGGAAGAGTATTCTTTTTCTGTTTTTGTCTTCATTTTTTTTCCATGACCATATCTAGAAAATGAAAGCATTTTTGGAACACAGTACCACCAAAATAAAGTATAATTTATGCTACGATACAGTGTAAACCTTCAGTGTTGAAAGTTATTGGAAAATTACAAGGCCCATAGCTAAAATGTGAAAATTGCTGTGGTCCATACAGGTAAATAGGTGTGATAGCTAAAGTGGTGCAAATAGTTCACTCTGTATTTGAGCTCCATAATGGTACATGGAGCATTATTGCTACGATATTAACGTTATTGGTGCACCAGGATTGGCACAACAAGGCTTGGCTTCAACAGCATTCCATGTTTTTGGATCTTCAAATAAGACTCCAGGAAAATTTAGTTATTTGGTTCAATCAGTGATCTCATGGATATTGCTGATTCCCTTGTATAACCAGTGTTAGACATGGGTTTCCATTAAGGAGCAAGTAAAGTTAAGTGAATCAAAATGATCACAAATAAATAAATCATCTTTTTTTACAAACTATTTATGTAACTGGAACATTTTAGGCCACTCAGTTGTCTATGAAAGCGTCTTTCTACGATACAGAAGCAAAAATGTATATGATACTGAAAATGTTATGTAATGTGTGCAGATGTCTGTATATCACAAATATGATCAGAGAATGCATTTCCTAACAGCTGTAAAATAATTTTGACCATCATCTCTAATTTTAAATGGTCAGTGGTGAATTTATTTTAAACTATAATGCAGTGATTGCTGTTTGAGTTGTTGCATCAACTCGTATGACACGTACAATGTTAACAATACAGCATTCCAGCCAGCAGAGGGTACTTGCTTACAGGGCCGGCTCTGCCACTAGGCGGAGTAGGCGGCCGCCTAGAGCGCACTGCCGCCCAGGGCGCCCAGCCCCTGTCTATATACTACTCCAGCCTGTCCATATACTACCCCAGCCTATCCATATACTACTATAGCCTGTCCATATACCTGCGGACCACGGCTGGCATGAGGAAGCAAGAAAATAGCTAGAGAGGCACTGCAAAAGCAAAGGGGGAGGAGTAAGGAGCGGAGCCAAAGGGGGCGGCAAAATTAAGTTTTGCCTATGGTGTCAAAAATTCTTGCACCAGCCCTGCTTGCTTAAAGCGGAGTTCCACCGTTTTCTATGTTTATTAAAAGTCAGTAGCTACAAAAAGTGTAGCTGCTGACTTTTAATAAACAGACACTCACCTGTCTCCCGGTCCAGCAATGGGGCCCCATGGAGCCTCGGATCTCTCCCCCTCCCCTCGGTAGTGTTGTCATTCCTAGTGTGGGCACCTGGTTATGACAGCTAGTGACTTCACGGCCGTGCACGCACTGCGTGAGCGGAGCAGCGCTGTGTGATTGGTCCCAAAGTCTTCTAGGACTTGTCTTGTGTCGCAGAAGACTTTGGGAGGGAGGGGGAAGGCGACTTTCCAATTCCGATCACCTAAAGCGACTGGAACTGAAGTACCCGTCAAAATCGGGTATCCGCACCCATCCGCAAAAGCTCAGTATCAGGAGCTGGGGAGTAGGTCTTAAAGTGGAAGTTCCACTTTTAGATAGAAAATCACAATCAGGCTGGAAAAGATGAGTCTGGCGATAGACCCCACTTGGAGATCAGAGATCATTAGTACATATTTTACTTTGTCTTTGTTTTAGAACTGAAAGGCACACAATATATAGTGTGTGTTGGTGAACTAGAGCTGAAGGCTTGTGTTCTTTTTCTTAATGTGTGTATTTGTAACCCAAAGAGTCATGGTGCAGATCTTATCCCTGCTTAGACACTGGAAGATGAGCTTTTTGCCCAAAAAAAGGTCCACCATGCCTTAGGCCGGGTTCATTCTGTGTGCAGCTCACAGCAGGGGGTCCGGTGCATTCCACGTTCACCTTTTTAGGTCCGAATTTTGGGCTGAATTCGGACCTAAAATGAAGCCAAAGACACACAGGACCCTTCTGTAGCCTGCTCCACAGCTGCTCCGGAGATGTGTGAACCCACACAATTGAAAGCCGGTCACACTCTCCTGTCATGCGAATTGGATGCGGGGAACCCAGCCTCAAAGATGTTGATTTAGAGATGCTGCTGAAATATTCTGTACTGTTTTTCTTTTTGCTGAAATGTCAATTATCCGTCTATTTTTTTTAGTTTAGAATAATCTTAGAAAGATGACTTTTAATATAGATGGATCTAATAAAATTCAGCAGAGAACTCCAGACTAAGCAGGAAGAAATGTGCTCCCTCATTAGCCTTCACCCTCCAGTTTGTGCCTGCAGGAGAATGATCAATGCCTTATTTGTCATTTTACAACAGCGTGTACTGTGCCCTTTAGTTACTCTCATGTGCAGAGTTCATTGTTTCACATTAGAAAACTCATCTGAGAACATTACCTGCTATTTCTACAAATCAAAAGTTGTCCTCACATTTCAGATCTGAAACTTCCCCAGCAGATAGATGCTAATGATGAACTCTTATTAAAACATTTGCTGAAAGTAAGCCATAAAGCAAGAAAAAAAGACTTAAAGTGGTTGTAAATAGTGTTGAGCAAACCCGGACTGTGACGTTCGGGTCCGTACCGGACTTTGGGGTGTCCGGGACCCAGACCCGAACACGGACATTTCAAAAAACGTTTGGGTTCTGGTAGTTGATCACGCATGTTGAATAGCTGCAGGGCAGCCAATCAACAAGCGTTTCACTGGTTTGCCCTTAGAACCCAGACCCAGGGCCTGTGGGGTTTCAGGCCATGCCTGGGCTTGCAGTGTCAGGCCCAAACGAGTTGTGATAAATGTTGGTGAAATTCAGAAAAAAAGAACGAAATACCGAATGAAAGTCGTTTACAAAATTATTCTCAAGTAGTAATCGTAGATAGACGACCCCTTCAAAGTCTAGACTTTACACTCCTGTTGAAAACTAAACATCTTTATCGTCCATTACAAGAGTCTACTCAAAAGATTACACTTTGTTACTTGAGACGTGTACTCTCATTGATTTCCCGTGT
>BLSH010277952.1:772653-811340 GCA_018402905.1 Glandirana rugosa | reverse complement strand
TACCTGTTCATCTGCTTACCTGCTCCTTGATTACTGGCTTGATCCTGACTCTGCCTCCTTGCCGCCTGCCCTGACCTTTGGCTTGCCTTGACGATTCTTCTGCCTGCTCCTTGGTACCTCTCCGCCCGCCTGTTGACGACCCGGCTCCTGTCTGACGATCCTTCTGCTTATCCCCTCAGTTCCTGTTTGGCCTGGCTGCTGCTTGTTCCAGTCTGCTTTCCAGCCTTCTCATCCAGCATCATCCGCTCGGTCCAGCCCCGCAGTGCAAATTGCCAGCTGTTTCCCGGAGTGCCTCCGCTGCTCCAGCTCGCTGCATCCCCTGCCCGGCCAGCGACCATCGCACCTGTGTTCCAGTCAAGCACTCGTGCCATCCTGCACTCTTGAGCTTCCTGTCTACCATATCAGGGGCTCCTGAGTCAGGGTTGTAAGAGAGGCTGTCCTCGGCTATTGCAGACTCCACCACCAGGTACGTGACATGTTGACTAGAGAAAGATGTAAAGAAGGACCATCTAGGGCCCTTTTTTGGGCAATCCATCCTATTCTGAAACAAAGTACCCCTATCTATCTCTCGTACATGGGATATTTCAACATCCAGTTCGGTTGGGGAATATCCCTTTTCAGTGAATTTACTTCTCACCAATCCCACTTGGTTATCGAAGTCTTGGATATTCGTACAGTTCTGACGGCTCTCATGGTGACAACTATCCGTCGGAATGTACGAATTCCTATCGGTTGTGTTAAAGAAAGTGATAGCCACAATCTTATTCTCAATATGGATGTTGAGATCCAAGAAATGCACACTGGTGGGGCTAGCCTCAAAGGACAGATGGATACCTCTATCATTAGAATTGAGGTCCTCAAAATAGGTCTCCAAGTCCTCGAGGTTACCGTTCCATAGGAGGAGGATGTTGTCTATATATCGTGCTCAAAAGACTAATTCAGGTCTATGTTGGGCATAGACGACATCCTCCTCCCACTTGACCATAAAAAGATTGGCCAAACTGGGGGAAAATTTTGCCCCATGGCCTCTCCCTTGACCTGTAAATAAAAACAATCATTAAAACAAAAGTAATTGTGATGGGTAGCAAAAAAGAGAAGTTCCATAATAAATTTCTGCTATTTAGAGGGAAGGACGGAATAACGGGTAAGAAAAAATTGAATTGCCTCTAATCCGAGTTGATGAGCATACTCGTGTACAGCGATGTGACATCAGCTGTGACAAGTAAACAACCATCAGGGTTTTTCATGTCTTTATGTATCATAATTTGTTCATTTATTTATTTAGAATAAGAGGGTCACTGTAGTAGTTGTGAGGGAACAGGGTCTAGAGGACAGTTGGTTAGGTGGGCATTTGAAAAAAGTTCTGTAATCTCTTCAGTAGTAGCCAGTTCAAAAGAGGAGAGTGTTGACTGCTGTTAGGCAAAGTATGTTGGATGGGGAAGATGTACACAGAGTGGCGGTGTCCTCACGTATTGCATAAATCTTGTCTTTGAAGTGATATATTCACTAATATATTCACCTTCACCAATCCAGAGATTCCCCCCACATTTTTTTCTCTGTCGCTACATGACCTCAGTCTGATGGTCAGTATCATTCAACTTCCTCTAAGCCAAGGTTGTCCTGGACCCACCCCAACTGGTAACTGGACAGTGAAAAGAAAGAACAAATGAGCTCACCTGTCTTTCATGCTTTTACCTTTGACAAGGAAAGAGTTCCTTGGTCAGTCAAAATTCCCTTAGAATGTCTGGTATTAAAAAAAAAAAAAAAAGTGGAACAACGTTTTTGTTTTAACCTTAAAGGAAAACTCTTCTGGATAGAGAATGACCTAAGCAAGGACTACCAATGTGGGTTGGTGCATCTTGGCAGGTCTTTTGGTAATGGCCCAGTCAGATCCATAGAAACATCTCAAAAAGGACCCCAATTATAGTCAATGTTATCAGTGGATATAAAAAAAGCAGTTGAGGTGCAATCATTTGCCACTCAGGACAAGTTTTTCAATACCTCTCAACTGCTTTGTAAATATGGGGCCATTAAAAGAACGTTGCTCAATCGACTCTTTTATTTTTTTCTACCCCTAAATGACTAATATTTGCTGGTGTTTCCTGGTGAACTTTGGAAGTGGCCAAGCAGATCCATTGAAATAATTTCAAAGGGGACCTTAATTATAGGCAATGGTACCATCAGACTTTAAAAATGTGGTTGCCTTAATTAACACTCATAGCAAGTCAATACTCCTAAAATGATTTGTAAATAATGGGTTATAAAAAACATTGTTTAATTCTCTTTTGTTTTTTTTAACTTCTAGTGCCTAGTATTGTGCACACTTGTAATTTTTTTTTCGTTCAACTCAGCAGAGCTGAACGAAAATAAAAAAATGACAGCTCAGGAGGAGCCACTGTACTAACTATCCAATGTTAGTACAGCAATCTCTTCTGTTGTGTTTTGACAGGCGGACGGCCCCCCGCCAAAACACTTCCGTCACTTATCGGGAGCCGATCGGCATACCTTTATCAGTCATGTCCCTTTGACAGAACTTAACCGAACGGCTGGCTTCTGTCTGACTGCAGCACACACGGGCCGAATGTCGGCCGATTTCTATTGATCCAGCCGATGCCGTCCGACATTTCTCTCATGTGTACGAGGCTTTAATGACCAGCCAACATTTGGGATTAGTCCAGATCCAGCTCTATTCTTGTGGGAGACTAGGGTACCAACTGCTCCACAACGTGATCCTGTTCCTCCTTGCATGATATAATAAGTCATGGTATACTGCAAAATGATGCCACAGGTAACATTAAAGAGTCACAGTGTAACAGTCAAAACAGGCTTACTAAGTCTCCAACGTTTCGGTGATACGCAGCTTTCCTTCCTCATAGCAAATCATATACCTATACTGTATATAATATCAGCTAATCAAACAGCTGTAATTGCTGGGTACATGCAAGCTAGTTAAACATAACTGGCAGACACCTAAAGACATAACATGCATTTGATTTGGCTTTTTTGACATTTTCAACACAGGTAATAAAGATAGACTTTTACGTTATTTGCCAGGAAGAATTTAGTGTATCATCTATAAGGTTAAATTATAGGTTAAGGACATTTTAGAGAAAATGATGTATTGTAAAATAGAACGCACTTTATCTTGGATTATACATTGCATAATTCATCGTGGAATACAAGGAGGTTTAGCTGAAATATTTTAATAGTAATTGTGATTTATTCTAAGGCACAACAATAAATAATGCATTAAGTGATGCTAGAGGCTTTAAATTATCATGATATATTTTGCGTATACTGAAGACTATGTAGCTAGGTGTTTGTGTGAGACAATAACCTCAACCTGCCTGCTTAGTTATGTGGATAGAAAACATCACTAAGTTTCAGAATGCTGGAAGCCTTTAAGCTCACAGAAATGCCTTTTGCAGAAACCCAAGGTGACTCCCTGCAGCCTGATTTATTTAACAGCATAACTCGGATACTTTCCATTTTGAATCAAACTCAGAACTGTATTCTGAGGGGCTTCCACATTCTTACATGATCATCTTATTGTTCTGCCTGCTCCCAAGGGCACCCATTAAGCCAGTTTCTATGTTGCAGATTACAGACAAGAGTTATAAGCCTCAGGTTGGACTGAACCTGGCTGTAGAAAAAGGACCATTCAAACTCTGCAACAAGGGAGCTGAAACAGAGACCTCTAACATTTGATAGTGATGAAATGAAAAAGAAACTTTTCTAAAACTTACACAAAGTTCTTCTTATGTTATCTACAAAGATTGTGATAATTTTTGCAGACTGTAGTCGTTTAGAAAGAAATAATAAAAAAAAAAAAACCTGGCAATATTCTAACAGATGAACACAAAAGTGCTTACAAGCCCAAAGACAGAACAAAATGAAGAGCTAGTGCTCACCCTGCAGTATAAGATGAAGCTAAATATTCAGCATTCCCACATGATTTTACTTGTGCAAAAGAAACACAGAATGAAGCTCCAGGACCACCAAATCATCTGTTATTCCTGGCAACAGAAGTCCCAAAATTTACAGGGGTTCAGATGTATCTGTGGTTCCACCAAGGTATGAAAGTAGGCCTGGTCTCTCTGGCCCACAATTGCTATGTGGATTTCTGTCTGAGGAGCCTGTTCCTCAAGGACTAAATGTGATGCAGCACTGACCGTAACAAAATGTGTTAAAGTTAAAAATAATTACAAAAATTCACCACACTCTTAAAGTGATAATACTCAAAACCTAGTGTATAATACTATGAATGCTGCTACTTCAAATTCGAATATATACCCACAAAACTCAGAAAAGTGATTTTTCACTTTTGTGGGTACTGACAGTAATACTGGGGTCTCTTAAGATACCTGTACCCAAAGAATCCAGGCAAAAAAAAAAAGAAAGTAAAACCCAGAGAAACTTCAGCTCCAGTGGGAGCACCAGGGCCTCATGAAGTGCCAAGTTCAAGTAGTCTACCAGAAAAGTAATAAGATGTTGGTCCATTGGGGCTGAAATAAAATAATGGAGATTGAATACAAGACCAGGGTGCAGGACAGTTTGCAGGACTGTTGAACTGGATTCCTGATAATTTTTGCTCTAGTTACATTCTGCCCGAGCCTCCTGGTTCCCATGCCGGTGTTAATATCAGACAAGTGATTGTGATTGTACACAAATGTCAGGATTGCCAGAAACACTCTGAACTAGACTGTACAGGGACTCATGCCTAACTAAATTATTCAGCAATTAGAGGTCTTACTCACCACTAGCTTAAACCTTTTCCACAACAGGGTTTTAAAGTTCCAGGGTCCAGAAAACGGGTCACAGGATCCCAGGCAGAGTCTCAGCAAATCAACAGCCCACATCCCTCTCACAACTATGTGCTTTTCCATACAACACCTCATGGATACCCTTGGCTGCTTCTTTCCCTATTCAGTCCTTTCTTGCGGGTGGGTTACCCCTACAGAACCAAGATACCCGTAGTCAGGGTTGGAGACTCTTTCCCACCCAAGATTCTTCTGAGCCTCCAGAATCTAGGTCCCATATCAGGACTTGGTAATCCTGGAAAGATTGTGAATCGGTTTTCCCTCTCTACCGGATCACCCCAGAACCCCTTGCCCTGCACAGATGAGAATCCCTGAGTACTCCAACTGCTTATGTTCATCCTCCTTAAAGGGACCACTACCCAAGCAATGAGTACACATAGCTCCCATCCCTGACATCCTGTACAGTATGAATATGTAAAATCTGGGTGGACTCTGTAAGCTGTAAATCACTGTAGTAGCCCTTGCATTTTTTTTTCAATTATTGCAAAGCATTCTCTGATTGGACAAGGTGGAGAACTTGATGTTACCACCCCTCCACTCCACCCTATCAAATCAGAGAATGCTTTGTATCGTTTAGGAAAAATGCAAGGCGATATCTGAATGGCAGCTGTGCTGAGCAAGCGAACCCCCCCTGTAATTACTATGCAGAACAATTCCTTGGCACAACACCCAGAAGATTGCAGCCATCACTGTAGTAGCTTGGGCCACTACAGTGATTTCCAGCTTACAATAAAGGTTGCTCAGTATCACATATGCATACTTATATTGGGCTAGGCTGGCCCAATGTAAGCTTGTGTAACTAGGACTATAGTTTCTGTGAACTATTGCTTTTCCTCCTATTGTTGCTACATTATTCTTCTGTGGGAGTTCAGTTGAACAGTTGTTTGTGTACAAATGCAGCAGCCATCTTAAAGAAGACTATTAGTCGAACATTCAGTAATGTAGAAATGCGTAGACCACTGGGGGCAAACATTTTGGCGGTGTCCGGTTATCTCTAAAAAGGAGGAGGACATGTGATAAGGGGGTGCAGTAATGTGCAGGGACTGAGCAGCCTATCTGCAAGGTACCCCACCTCTGAAGATTGCTCCCCCAGTGCTTTTGAAATACCGCTGCTGGAGACAGTAATTGGGTGTGCGCAGGACTCTGTTGTGAATGGCTGTCATCCAAAGGCACTTCCAGGAAGCCAAGGGACAAGCTGCTGTTCATAAATTTGACTGCAAAATCGTGAGACTATTCCCTGGGAGGGTGTGAGGCATTCAGTCAACACCTTGAATGCCTAGACTGCATGATAGAGACTGTTCCAGTGAGTACTGTTGGGACCATAATACGGAAGTGGAAAGAACATCATTTCACCTAAAACTGGCCGCGACCAGGTGCTCCTTGCAAGATTATTGACAGAGGAGTGAATAGAATTATCAGAAGAGTTGTCCAAGACCCAATGACTACTTATGGAGTACTTCCGAAAGACCTGGAGTTAGCAGGTACAATTGTTTCAAAGAAAATAAGTAATGCACTCAACAGCCATGGCCTGTATGCACGCTCACCATGCAAGACTCTATTGTTGAAGAAAAAGCATGTTGAAGCTCATTTAAAGTGGTTGTAAACCTAAATTTAAAACTTGTACCTATAGGTAAGCCTATAAGGCTTACTTATAGGTACTGTAAATATATCCTAAATGTGCGCAGTTTAGGAGATATTTACCTTGTACTGTGCATCGGCGCATACACTGTGAGCAAAAGGGCCCTTCGATCCGTTTCTTCAATAGCGAGTGGTGGGAGTGACGTCACACGACTCCAGCCAGTCACAGAGCCGGAGTCGGACATGGATGCGGCCTCCAGTGGGGACAGCATGGGCTTCGTTTGTGGGTAAGTGCCACATAATGGGCTAGTATCAGATGCGTACTAGCCCATTATGTTTTTACTTTGCAGGGAACAAAAGAGGAAGTAAAACCCATCAGGGTGTACTTCCTCTTTAAAGTTTGCTGCACAACATTTAGACAAGCCGGTGAAATACTGAGAGAATATAGTCTGGTCAGAAGAGACCAAAATTGATCTCTTTGGATGCTATAATACATGCCATGTTTGGAGGTTAAATGGCACTACACATCATCCCAAAAACACCATACCAACAGTGAAGTTTGGAGGTGGAAACATCATGGTGTGGGGCTGTTTTTCACCATACGGTACTGGCAAAGTTAATTTCATTGAAGGAAGTATGAATGAAAAAATGTACCAAGACATTCTTGATAAAAATCTGCTGCCATCTACCAGGATGATGAATATGAAATGAGGGTGGATATTTCAGCAAGACAATGATCCCAAACACAAAGCCAAGGAAAGTCTCAATTGGTTTCAAAGACATAAAATAAAGCTGCTAGAATGGCCCAGCCAATCACCTAACTTGAATCCAATAGAAAATCTATGGAAAGAACTAAAGATCAGAGTTCATAGAAGAGGCACACAGAACGTTCAAGATTTGAAGACTGTGTGGAACCAAAATCGCACCTGAGCAATGCATGCGACTATTTTCTCCATACAGGAGGCGTCTTGAAGCTGTCATTACCAACAAAGGATTTTGTACAAAGTATTAAATACATTTTAATTAGCGTGTTCAATAATTTTTCCCTGTGTCATTCTATTTTATTACAACTTAACATAACGTAATTTCTGAACTTATTTGTTTCGGTTTCTTTGTATGTATGGATTGTATGGGTTGTTACCGATATTTTGCAAACATTTCATGTCAATAGCACCTTTAGAAATATATTTACCTAGAAAAATGGTGACGTGTACAATACTTTTTACCTGCTGTATATTGCTTTGTTGCTTTTGTGCTCTTTAACATACTGATAGTCTTTTCTCGGATTGCTGCTGTTCAAATAAATTGTTAAAACTACCAAGGTGTGTCAGTAAGTGCTGGGTGAGCCAGGTGCATCTTCTCCAATTACACAGAGACATTATATCCAGCTGCTCCTCCGGGGGTGGCGCAACATATGAAAAATATATCACCGTTGGAATTCATCTTTACAATGTTTCTGATTGTTGCCTTTTATTTAGATCGTTTGAACACTTCCATGTATTTATTGTTGGAAGTCTTCCCCATCCTTTCATTCATTGTCGCGTGTCACCACGTAGATTCTAGTTAGGACTAAGCCTGGGTTCACACCTTTGTGGTTTCTCCGCGCTCAATTCGCATAGCAGGAGATTGTGATCAGTTCTCTATGGAGCCGGTTCACATATTGCTACTGCGGGTCCAGTGCGGTTTGCACAGAGACGCTGTGCGTCTTTTGGACCGTTTCAGGTCCAAATTCAGCCCAAAATTCTGTCTGAAATCGGACCTGAAACTTTGAACCAGGAAGCACAGGACCCCTGCTGTGAGCCGCTGCGGATTCCAGTGTGAACCCAGCCTTAGGCCAGTCTGAATGATGAGTTCATTATGAGATTTATCACTGAATTACAGCAATATAAAATAATATTTTTTTACTTGTATTAGAGCCCTCAGTTGGTAATACACAGCAAACCCAGTTTTAAAAGTATTTTATTGAGAATATATTTCATTATCCCAGTAGCTCCATGCTCCCATGGAGGACAGCATTTTCATTGTAGGTGTATGTCGGTCCGTGTATGTGAGATTGCGGGTGCGCGCCCGCAGGTCCGGCAGACTCCATGTTTGCCGGTTGCCCGCGATCGTTGTTCACAGAGGCAGAACGTAGATCGGCCTATGTAAACAAGGTGGATCCCCGTTCTTACAGGGGACATCTCAGAGATCTGATGTCCTAGGCAGTCCACCCCCCCCCCCTACAGTTAGAACACACCCAGGGAACACAGTTAACCCCTTGATCACCCCCTAGTGTTAACCCCTTCCCTGCCAGTGTCATACATTGATCATTGCTTTTTTATAATACTGATCAATGTAATAATGTCACTGGTCCCCAAAAAGTGTCATTTGGGATAAGATTTGTCTGCCGCAATGTCGCAGTCCCGCTAAAAATCGCAGAACACCAGTAAAAACAATTTAAAAAAAATAAGTCTCTAAATATATCCCACAGTTTGTAGACGCAATAATGTTTGCACAAACCAATCAATATGCACCTTTTGCAATTTTTTTTACCAAAAATATGTAGAAGAATACGTATTGGCCTAAACGGATGAATACATTTTTTTGGATATGTATTATAGCAGAAAAAATTTTTTTTTTTTTTCATAATTGTCACTATTTTTTGTTTATAGCGCAAAAAAATAAATAAAACCGCAGAGGTGATCAAATACCACCAAAAGAAAGCTCTATTTGTCGGAAATAAGGACGTCAACTTTGTTTGGGTACATCATCGCATAACGGCACAATTGTCAGTTAAAGCCACGTAGTGTCATATCACAAAAAAATGGCCTGGTCATTAAGGGGGAAAATCCTTCCGGGGCTGAAGTGGTTAAAGTTGAATTCCAGGCAAACAAAAAAAAAATCTTGTATTCCTGTGTTATACAAAACAGCCCTGTCTCTTGTTAGCACAACACATCTCTTGTTGGCACATGAGCACTGCAGTAGAACAGATTTTCTCCCTCTCCCAGCCTGAGCTCTGTACATTCTATTAAAAAAGGCAGATACCACGTCATATTTGGGTACTTACAGTGCTTGCATTTAAAAATATATGTAAATCTAAACTCCAGGCAGGTACCTAGGTTAGGTGAGTATAAAGAGGGCTTCAGAAGATACTGTGTGCAGTCATGTTAAAACAGGAAAGGGCCATCCCCAAATTGTTCCCACAAAGTTGGGAGCATGAAATTGTCCAAAATGTCTTGGTATGCTGATGCCTTAAGAGTTCCCTTCACTGGAACTAAGGTCCCAAGCCCTCGATGAGGATGAAACATATGGATGAGCGAGTTTGGGGTGGAGGAGCTCGACTGGCCTGCACAGAGTCCTGACCTCAACCCAATAAAATACCTTTGGGATGAATTAGTGCAGAGACTGTGAGCCAGGCCTTCTCATCCAACATCAGTGCCTGACCTCACAAATGCGCTTCTGGAAGAATGGTGAAACATTCCCATAGACACTCCTAAACCTTGTGGACAGCCCTCCCAGAAGAGTTTAAGCTGTTATAGCTGCAAAGGGTGGGCCAACTCAATATTGAACCCTAAGGACTAAGACTGGGATGCCATTAAGGTGGAGTTCCACCCTATTAAAAATCAGTAGCTACAAAAAGTGTAGCTGCTGATTTTTAATAATCGGACACTTACCTGTCCCAGGCTCCAGCAATGCAGCAGCCCGCAGCGTCGCTCTTCTCCCCCTCCTCTGTATGGCGTCGGCATCACAAGTGTGGGCATCCAGCTTTGGCTTCAAAGCTGGGCGCGCACTGCACATGTGCGAGTCGCGCTGCGTGCTGTGAATGGCTGGTGTATCTTCTGGGACCTGTGACGTGTCCCAGAAGATCGCCGAGAGAAGGGGGGTGAACTTCCTTCCGGCTCCACAGCGCCAGGAGAGGAAGTGGACCTGGGACCCCTCTCAAAAAAATGACATGCCACTTGTGGCATGTTAGGGAGTCACCTTCCCTTAAAGCGGAAGTTCTACTTTTGGGTGGAAGTCCGCTTTAAAGTTCATGTGTGTGTAAAGGCGTCCCAATACTTTTGGTAATATAGTGTATTTGCTTATGTGCAGAGTCCTTTTGTAACTGATGTGATCCGAAGCAACCCAGTTAAAGTGAGAATGAGCCTCAGCCTAGACTCCTCCCTGGCCACGCCCCTGACACGTTTCATCCTGTCCACAGGGCTTAGTCATAGAGGTCTCAAGACTAAGGCCTGTGGGCGGGGTTAAATATGTCAGGAGGTTGTGACCTGGGAGGAGCCTAGGCTGAGGCCGTTTCACGCTATAAATGGGCTGCTAGGAGTCTTTGGGTCATATCTTAAAATAGGATGAGCTGCAGCAGGCGCCGGCACCCGGGTGCGGTGGATCGCCAGAGTGAAATGATGGGGGCTCTAAGTATTATATGGCGCCCTTTTGTAACTGATATATATCAGTAAGTGATATGTAAACATTTTGTCACTCAATATGCAAATGTAGTTCTTTTGTTCATGAAAATAAGCATTTTTTTCTATATGTAGAGTGTTTTCAGTGAAGCAGGCTGATACTTCGCATAAGCATTTAAACCACAATGAATTTATGTGGATGTTTAAACCTAAAGCTTAATACTGTATAGGATTATGACAACATATATACCATTTTTAATGTGCACATCAGGGGGGGGGGGATTTATCAGGAAAGATGCAGAAGGAATTAGGCACAAATCCAGCTGCCTTTCATTTAGTAAAGGATTTGCATGGTTTCTGTGTATTTATGACCCCTGCATCCTACAATCCTGGACAGCCCCACTGCAGGTTTTCCTAACATCTGTGATAGATTTGGCTTTGTTCATGTAACAGTTGTTTGCTTAAAGAGGTTGTAAACTCCCATAAAAAAAAAAAAACTGTAAGACAAAGGCATAATGAGCTAGTATGCATCTCATACTAGCTCATTATGAAGTACTTACCTTGAAACGATGCTGCTGCAGCGGTCCCCGAACACCAAAGTGACCGGCGACATGCTGCTTACGGGTTTGCAGCTCCAGCCAATCACAGAGCGGGCTCCAGCGTTGTGATTAGCCGGAGCCATGCTGACGTCACTCCTGCGCATACGTGCGTGAGCCGTCGTTAGCGGCACATTCGGTCTGTTTCTTCACAGCGCATGTGCCGATGACGACACATGCGGATACAGAGAATATCTCCTAAAGGTGCAAGTTTATCTCGGTACCTACAGGTAAGCCTTATTATAGGCTTCCTGTAGATTAAAGTGGTTGTAAAGAGTTTACAAGCACTTTAAAATATGTGTTTTTATTTTGGTGCAGTGCCACTATTTGAGCAGCATAGGAGGGAGATTTACTGTATAAATCAAGCTGTGGTCCTACAGGAAAGCCCCTTGCACATGGGGGCATGTAACTGTTTAGTGCGCCCAGGAGGGATAGGTGCAGCATCCAGCCCTGCTGCCTGCAGCCTGAAAAAGTCTTCCCTAGGCTGTGGCTGGATGGAGCTGAGCGATGTACTGAGCGGAAATCACATTTAGGGCCCTATGCATTCAGGGACGAATGCCTGGTGAGCAGTTGCAAGAAGAGATTTGTAGATATTTACAATGCTGATGCCTTTGCTTTGAATATATTCACAGTAACACACAAACTGAAGTTTGCTCTTTCCAGATAACAGACTTGAAAAGAAAGTTCACTGCCCCCCCCCCCCTTTTATGTGTTATTCAGGGTCGCTTATGGAGTGGATCCCTCATTGTGTTGTTTTGATCCACTGTGCCACTACCATATGCCTTGTCCCGTTCCACCATCTTTGCTCCTGGCGTCATTGAATGATTCTTCCTCATTCAGGCAGCCAGATGACATGGTTGGGTGAAAGGGTGTCCGCTCTATACCGTCGCACCCAGCTTGTGTACACAAAACTCCTGGATGTAATTCGCTTTTGATCGCAGATTGGATGTAAGTGCAATATTTTTAATAAATCTCCCTTCGTTTATGGTTTTACGCTATGTGGAATTCTTTTCTTCTATCCCTATACATGTCGAACATCTGAACCTCTGAGTACTTAGAAGGTTGGATATTGACTGGTGAGGAATAGCTATACTATATGTGATACGGGTCTTCTATTACAGTGGTTCTCAACCCTGTCCTCAAGTACCCCCAACAGTCCAGGTTTTGGGAATTTCTCTTAGATAAAATAGCTGTCCAAAACACCAAGCCATTGACTCTGATTTAAAGCACCTGTGCAAGATAAAGGAAAACCTGCAAACATGGCCTGTTGGGGGTACTTGAGGACAGGGTTGAGAACCACTGTTCTATGAGATACCATGGCAAGCTCTCCTTGGAGGATGATTGGTGATGATTAACTACATTTTATATACCTCTCAAGACACTATAGGGCAAGTGTACCCAACTACTCTCTTGGTGAAGGCATGTGGTGGATTGCTTATTATTTACTATACGCTTCTACGGTGTATTTGCAAGTTCTTTGTGGTAAGAGTACCCAACTAACACTTTCGGTGGTGGGAGCACTCCGTTGGATGTTTTTTCTACAATTTATTATGGACTATATATCTTAGTTGTTATGGACTAATTACAAACACTTCATCATTGTTTATCACTACTATATTTAATACTGTGATTGTTCTTATCATATAAGATAATACTATATTATCTATAGATTTGGTTAGCGTGGCATTTTTTCTCACATTACTGTTCACAACTGGTTGGGGTTGTTGTGCCAGCTGCTTATTACCTGTATGTTTAGGGAGCGCAACAGTATATCAATTATTTTCTAGCCAGATGGCATGGCATGCCCACCTTCTTCCAGCCATTGTGAATAGAAAAGTGAAGCATCCTGGGATATATGACCAGCTTGGCCCTGTTTGGACGAGGATCCAGGCTTGCGTGTGCCAGCCAGCCAGGAAGTACAGGTCACCTGTACTGGGCAAAACATCTGCCTGGAAATTCCCTGCCCTGCAGTCGCACCTGTAGTTATATAGCTTTATGGAAAAAGCTTTCACAGTTTTTTCTTACAGACAGAACTCTTACAATTCTGGATTGTACATCTATAGCATGAATGCAGCACATTAATGCTCTGATTTGAGCTTGTTGAGGGAAGCCAAGATCATTACATAGCGTTACACAAGTCATGGCAATGTGCAGGACCAGAGTTTAGATTTTTGTCTGGGTCATATGTCTCCATGGAAATGGAAATCACTTAGTGTAACTATGGTAACTACCTTGGTATAACGGCAGAGATATTAAAAATGCCACTTCTATTTAGTATAAAAGATATTTTTTGCGGCAAGCTCCACAAATAGCTAGAACTGGGGTCACCTGTAGAAGCAGTGTCATGCCATTCTGACCTATGACCACCTAAAATCAATAATATATTGCCCTTTTCCATGATATTAGATTATCAGCAACTTGACTTTATAACAAAACATATATAATGTACATACGACTTCTAGATTTGCTACAAATAAAGACAACCTAGAACAAAATATTACGCAATGCTCTCTGTAGGGCCATTTCCTTTGGGGTGGGGAGAACATGCTTGATTATGCAATATGTCTGTAAATTGCTGGTTTGAATAGATGAATGATGAAAATAAAGTCACTCTTCTTGGAATGAACAAAATGCAAGCACTGGCCATACCTCCTGAAACTGAATAAAAAATCAGTGATCCACCAAAACTCCAATCTGTATTTACATACAGTATCTCACAAAAGTGAGTACACCCCTCACATTTTTGTAAATATTTTATTCTATCTTTTCATGTGACAACACTGAAGAAATGACACTTAGCTACAATGTAAAGTAGTGAGTGCACAGCTTGTATAACAGTGTAAATTTGCTGTCCCCTCAAAATAACTCAAAACACAGCCATTAATGTCTAAACCGCTGGCAACAAAAGTGAATACACCCCTAAATGAAAATCTCAAAAATGGGCCCAATTAGCCATTTCCCTCTCTGGTGTCATGTGACTTGTTAGTGTTACAAGGTCTCTGGTGTTAATGGGGAGCAGGTGTGTTAAATTTAGTGTTATCGCTCTCACTCTCTCATGCTGGTCACTGGAAGTTCAGCATGGCATCTCATGGCAAAGAACTCTCTGAGGATCTGAAAAAAAGAATTGTTGCTCTACATAAAGATGGCCTAGGCTATAAGAAGATTGCCAGAACCCTGAAACTGAGCTGCAGCACGGTGGCCAAACCCTTACAGCGGTTTAACAGGACAGGTTCCACTCAGAACAGGCCTCACTATGGTCGACCAAAGAAGTTGAGTGCACGTGCTCAGCGTCATATCCAGAGGTTGTCTTTGAGAAATAGATGTATGAGTGCTGCCAGCATTTCTGCAGAGGTTAAAGGGGTTGGGGGGTCAGCCTGTTATTACTCAGACCATACGCCGCACACTGCATCAAATTTGTCTGCATGGCTGTTGTCCCAGAAGAAAGCTTCTAAAGATGATGCACGAGGAGGCCCGCAAACAGTTTGCTAAAGACAAGCAGACTAAGGACATGGATTACCGGATCCATTTCCTGTGGTCTGATGAGACTAAGATAAACTTATTTGGTTCAAGAGGAAGTAAACCCAGATTGGGTTTACTTCCTCAATATAACCCTGTAAAGTAGAAGCATAATGGGCTACTATGCATCGCACAGTAGCCCATTATGTGCCACTTACCTGGAAACGAAGCCTGCGGCGTCCAGCGATGTCCCCGCTCCAGGCCACGTCCATATTCTGCCCCTCTTCCTCCCAGGGCCGCGACTCCGGCCAGTCACAGCACAGCATGCGCACGGGAGCCGCCAGTCACGACACAGGGTCAGTGGAGAAACGGTACGGAGGCATGACGTCGGCGCATGCAAAACACTGCATATCTCCTGAACCGTGAAGGTTTGGGAGATATGCAGTGCACCTACAGGTAAGCCTTATTCTAGGCTTACCCGTAGGTTAAAGTGGTTGTCACAGGTTGACAACAAAAACATTCAGTGTTTTGTGTGCAGGTCACCACTCCATGTTCTCCTTCTTTGCCTCCACACTTCCCATTCCAAGATGTTGTACTCGTTGTTTGTGTGCTTGCATGACCGATGCACGCATTCGCCTTTGTGCGTGAGTGCGGGGGACAGGGGAACTCAGAAAGGTAATTAATCCATATCAGAGATCTGTGCTGTATTCCCTGTATGTGGCAATTCTGCATTCTTAGGGAGTATGTCATGCACTCATGTTTACACCGATAAACAAATGCATTGGCATTTACCCAAGTATGATTGTGTACAATCATGCACCTCTATGGCTAGTTGCATGCACCACCTGCAGCTCCCCAGGCAGAGAAAAACACTGCGATTTTATGCTAAGCATATTTTTAGACCTCAAAACATCAGTATGCGTGTAGTCTACAAAAAAAAAGCAGACTTTGCTATTTAGTTGCAACATCTGATTTAATATTGTATAGCATACTTAGAAAAATCGCCGCTCAATCCTATCCAATCTATGTGGTTAACATGTATAAGTTGGGCTCAGCCTTACACCACTCCACACGCCACATCCTCTGACATGTTTCGCCCCACCCAACAGGGCTTAGTCATAAAGGTGGCCTGTAGAGCTGCACAATTAATCATAATAAAATCGCGAACTCGATTCACACCCCCCTGCGATCTCCATCAGGCATTACCGCGATTTTCAGTGCAGTTAATGGAGTCCGACTTGCAGGGCGATTCAGCGCGACTTGACTGTAATAAAAGTCAATGCAAGTCGCCTGAAGTCTTTTCTAAGTCAGAGCGACTTGACTCTCTGGGCAGACTGCCAAGTTCTGAAGCCACAGCTGATAAAAGAAGCTAAAAAGATACAATGTAATTACTTCAAAGGAATGAACTCCAAATGAACTCCCGTGTATAGAAGATGTTTAGTTAAGGGCCGGTTCACACTTGAGCGGCGCGACTTCGCGGTCCATTCACATCTAGGCGAATTGTCAGGCGACTTGAGTCACCTGACAAGTCGCCTCAATGCTGTGCAATGGAACCATTCTAATAAGAGCGAATTGCTTCCTGCACTATTTTCAGGGCGATCTCAGCGCGGCTTGCATTGACTTCTATGATAGAAGTCTCCTCACAAGCCGCGTTGAGATCGCCTCGAGCGGGGCGATTTGCTTCCCCCTGGCAAGTCACGCCGCTCAAGTGTGAACCGGCCTTTAACCATTTAAAGACTAAATCTTTTCTGATTTGCTACTTACAAATAAAAATCCAGTATTTTTTGCTAGAAAATGACTTAGAACCCCCAAACATTATATATTTTTTTAGGAGAGACCCTAGAGAATAAGATGGTGATTGTTGCAATATTTTATGTCACACGGTATTTGAGCAGCGGTCTTTCAAATGCAATATTTTTGGAAAAATGACCCTTTCAAAAAAATAAATAAATAAACAGTGCTGCTAGCCCAATTTTTTGTATATGTAAGATGTTACGCCGTGAGAATCGTGAGAGAATCGTGATCTTTATTCTAAGCAAAAAAATTGTGATTCTCATTTTGGTCAGAATCGTGCAGCTCTAGTGACCTGTATGACTAAGCCCTGTTGGGTGGGGCGAAACATGTCAGAGGACATGGCGTATGGAGTGGTGCAAGGCTATGTGTTAACCACAGAGACTGGATAAGGTTGAGCAGAGATTTTTCGAAGTATGCTAATACACTACTGGATGGGGACATTTTTTGTCAGCACCCCATTCCGAAGTACCAACAGGACTATATATACTTTCCTTTTTTGCTAAGAGCGGCACTACAAGCATTATCACTTCATCTGATTTAATATACTCTAAATATCGGCAAAGCTGTAGATGTAGCTGCAGAATTGTTTCTTCTAATCACTGTGTGCCAAGAAAGGGAAAATAGTGTAGACAACATAATACATTTCTCAGACCTCCGCTGGCTAGTCTGCTTCACTTCTGACATTTACAATTGCAACGGTTTGACACTCAAACTCCTCTGTGGGCTGTTTGGTCTCATCCACCTTCTGGTCTTATACTGCTGTTCCCTTCTGTGTTGGTATTCTCAGTTTCCCTTTAGCACATCTTTATATGACATTCTTGCTGCCCCTGTTGAACTCCCCCTTTATATCTTCATAAGCTCTGTATACACAACATTGACTCAAGGCATATAGCCTGCATACATTTTTTTGTTTGAAGTCAGTTAAAGTGGTATTAAACCCTAAAGCAAACGTATTATATTGCAGCTTACGAGTTCTTAGATGTGATGACTGCATTAGTTTTGTTTTTTTAGGCTTTCTTTCTTCTGTTTTCATCTGGTGATCCAGCCAGCAAGTCTATTATGTTTCATCAAGCCCTCCAACAGAATGTATCAGTTTACACAGATGAGACAAACCACTTAATACTGGAAGGGGTGATTAAATCATCAGCTTTTATTGATTCATATAAAACCTTTACACCAAAAGAAAAAAAACAGCTGTAACTGATTACAAAATGTGAGCTAGAGTTTGGCTTCAATTTGTCAATGTATCTAAGCTAGCTAGCACAATAACAGCGGGAGCCAATGTGGACTCGATGTCCACTGGCACCTGCTGATCATTCTGAACACAGGCAGAACAGCATTCTGTCAATAGGGAAGGCCTGTGTCTCTGCAAAGCAGGAACATGGATCCATGCCTTCCCCCGGTTAAAGCACTAACACAGGCTAGGCACACAGTTAACCCTTTGATCACCCCTGATGTTAACCCCTTCCCAGCCAGAATCATTAGTACAGTGACAGTGCATATTTTTAGCACTGATCACCGTATTAGTGTCGCTGGTTTCCATAAAAGTGTCAGTTAGGTGTCCGATTTGTCCGCTGAAATATAGCAGTCCTGCTACAAGTCGCTGATTTCAGCCATTACTAGTAAGAAAACATAATTAAATAACAATTCCATAAAACTATCCCCTAGTTTGTAGACACTATAACTTTTGCGCAAACCAATCAATATACGCTTATTGGGATTTTTTTTTACCAATAATATGTAACAGAATACAGCATCTCACAAAAGTGAGTACACACCTCACATTTTTGTAAATATTTTATTCTATCTTTTCATGTGACAACACTGAAGAGATGACACTTTGCTACAATGTAAAGTAGTGAGTGTACAGCTTGTATAACAGTGTAAATTTGCTGTCCCCTCAAAATAACTCAACACATAGCCATTAATGTCTAAACCGCTGGCAACAAAAGTGAGTGCAGGGCTCAGGAGTGTGCAATGCACAAAGTGCAAGAAAGAGGAGTGCGTATCATGATTGCATATCATAGCAGGGCTCAGCAGTGCGTATTCTGCAAGATTCAGTAGCAAACATTGTGCAAGGCTCAGAAGCTAACGACTCAGGTGTCGGTAACACATAGGCCAGTTTACAACCACAAATTACCTTCTCCCAACCCCCCTTCCCCCTATTATCAGTACAGAGCTCTTCCTCAAACCCCACTCCGCTGTGAAAAGCTCTATAACCTTCCTCCCATGCTTTTCCCCCACTCTTCCCTTCCCCTCACTACAAGAACTGAGAATAGAGAAGTCCTCAGTGCCGGTGTTCTGCCCAAATGTTCAACTCCGCAGAATGAGCAACCCGCGTCACTTCCGGTTGCTTAAACCATGATAACCTGCTAATTGTGCCAATTTTTTTTTTTACTAGTAATGGCAGCGATCTTTGAATTTTATCGGGACTTTGATATTGGGGCGGACATGTCGGACATTTTTGACACTATTTTGGGACCAATGACATTTATACAGTAATCAGGAATGTCATTGGCAGGGAAGGGGTTAACCTGCAGGGGGCAGTGAAAGGGTTAACTGTGTTCCCTAGGCGTGTTCTAACTGTGTGGGGGCGGGGCTGGCAGGGACATAACAGATCTAACTGATCCCAGTGACAGGGATCAGTAGATCTGTTAAGTCCCCCTTCACAGAACGGAGAACTGCCATGCTTACTGCAATTCTGACAGGCGATCGCGGGTCACGAGCGGACATCAAGTCCACGTGTGCCGCGGCCGCTTGTGAGTGCACACCGGGAGCGTGCAAAGGGGACAACGTCCATGGACGTCCAACGGGCAATTCAGATCCGCGCTGGAGCCGCCATTCTACTGTGTGGCCAGAACCACCTCTTGAGGGAGTCTATTCCACATTTTCACAGCTCTAACTGTGAAGAACCTTTCAATATTTGGAGATGAAATCTCTTTTCCTCTAGAGGTAAAGAGTGCCCCCACCAAGTTCACTATATGGACCACTTATGTATTTATACTTGTTGATCATATCCCCCCTTGATCTCCTTTTTTCAAGAGAGAATTAATTCAGTTCCTCTAATCTCATAGCTGAGCTCCTCCATGCCTCTTATCAGCTTGGTTGCCCTTCTCTGTACTTTCTCCAGTTCCCCGATATCCTTTTTGTGAACTGGTGCCCAAAACTGAACTCCATATTCATGATGAGGTCTTACTAATGATTTGTACAGGGGCAAAATTATATCTCTCTATCTCCTATAGAGTTTTAAAGTGTTACTAAATCCACAACAGTAAAATCAGTCTGTATATACAGTAAAGCATGCTTGTTATACTCGCTGTCCCCAGTCTGCTGATAGAACAAAGCCTTGGGGGGCAAGCTGCACATGCACAGTTTGGTGTGTATTGCAAGAGAGTTTTTTTTTTTGATAGCGCGCATGTGATCAGCACAGGGCCAATCAGCACTGTCCAGACAGAAGGTCAGGGGTCCTGCAGCCTCATAGGATAATCAGGAGAGAATGAAAACTCCTCCTACAAGCTTTAGGCTGGGTTTGCACTGTGTGCTCAGTTTGGTGTGTATTGCTAGTGAGTTTTGTTTTTGTTTTTGGAGAGTGCATGTGATCAGCACAGGGCCAATCAGCACTGTCCAGACAGAAGGTCAGGGGTCCTGTAGTCTCATAGGACAATCAGGAGAGAATGAAAACTCCTCCTACAAGCTTTAGGCTGGTGTCGCACTGTGTGTGGACGCGGGTCACAGCAGGGGCCTGGTACTTCCCTGTTCTCTGTGTCCGGGCCAAATCAGGCCTGAATTTTTGCCTGAATGCGGATCTGGAACGGATCCAAAGACGCACAGGACCCTTCTGCAGTGCACTCCGCGGCTGCCCCGGAGATGTGTAAACTGGCTTCATAGAGAGTCACAATCTCCTGTCATGTGAATTGGATGTGGGGAAAACCTGCATCCGATTCGCATCAGTGTGAACCCAGCCTCATTCAGACACTAATAGAAGTCACAAGACTGCTATATACTGCTGATGAGAAAAGATATTTAGCAGTTTTTATTTACTAAAATAATTGCATTTCTATGTTCTGCATACTGTGGGAGACCAGATATAGTGAATGCAGGGTCCTGGGTTTAGTAACACTTTAAGGAAGATGCACAGGTGGTGCCAGAAGCTCAGCTGAAAAGTCTGCCTGTTCCTGGCACTAAAATAAAAATTCTTTTGTGAGTAAATTTCTCCTTCAATGTGATACATATGACCACTGTTCTTTGTGTTCCTTCATGAAATATGCCCAGCGCATCCCCTGCCCGCAGATTTTACACTTACACAGAAACATTCTGTTATACAAGTACATATGACACATTTTCCGAGGTTCTGGGAGCAGCAGCTGTTGGGTTAAGAGGCTGCTTACTTGAAGCAAGTCTCTCTGCCATTGCCTCATTTGCTGACAAATTGCTTAGATTTTGTGCTCAGTAGGACATTAGAATATCGTTGCTAACTGCAGTAAGATCATTTGAATTAGAGTTGACGGTGATCCATCTCAGTCTCCATAAAGGAAGATGGGTGATGTTCTTGCATGGAGGTTGATATCTGGGAGATAAAACTAACCAGAGGAAAAGAAAATGTTGATGGAATAGAGGGGATCTCCATATATGAGGCTCACATACATGTATTCTATTGTTTCCATTTCAGACACTGCCATGGTAAGGGACCAGGGATGATGGATGGATGGTATGATGAACCTGCGCCCGCTTACCCTGCAAGTAGAAGCTCCACTAAGGAACTGAGGAAGAGCGTCAAAAGCAGTGAGCAGAACATTAATATGTATTTATGCTTTCTGTGTAAATACTTTTGTAAATGTGTGTTTCAATTATTATGGTAATGAGATTACTACCTCAGGGAGAAACTGTTCTCCTAACTGTTGATCCTGCCAGTGAAATCTGCCTAACGCAGCTTCCTGTGCAGGTGTGGCAACAATGCACTGCTCCTGAAATCAGAGTACAGTTGCCATTCTCATGTAACCTGTGCCTGCTTGCACTACAGTGGGATAATGTTGCTGGGACGTGGATATCGGCTTTGTCACTGCTGATTACATAGCCTGTAGCTTGCCAATCGGCACCTTGCCTCGCCTAGTCCTGCCCAGTGCTTTTTGGATTGACAGAACTGACTGCTGATGAAACCTTCCCACTGTGAGCTGCAGTGTCTGGGGAGGAAAGTGTGTGAAGCACGGATGAAAGAGGATTGTACGGCCCATGTGTACAGTAGCTGATTCGTCAGAATCCAACCATTTGGCCAACTTCTGTCGAAGGGTCATGAGCAAAAAAGGTCTGACTCCTGATCAGTTCTCTCAGCCAATGGCTGAGTGCACTGACCGAAGTGTTTTGGTGGGGGGCCGTCCTCCTGTCAGAACACAATAGCACAGCAGGGGTCTGTACTAACATGATTGTTAGTACAGCGGCTTCGAACTGAGCTGTCAGTAGTGTGTATGAGGCTTAAAGCGGAGTTCCACCCAAAAATGGAACTTCCGCTTTAAGCACTCCTCGCCCCCTTACATGCCACATTTGGCATGTCATTTTTTTTGGGGGGGGGGGAGTGTGTGCCCGGTTTTCAGAGGGATTTCAGAGGGATTTCCTGTCCCTTTTTCACCTTCCGCTTCTGGGCCACCTAGGGGACTCCTCCTCTCCCCCTAGACGGCCCCTCCCTCCTGGCAATCTTCTGGGACACGTCACAGGTCCCAGAAGATTGCCTGGCCACTAGGAACGCGCAGCCTGACTCGCGCATGCACAGTGCGTGCCTGGCCGTGAAGCCATGGCCGGTGCCCACACTTGCAATGACGGTGCCATGTAGAGGAGGGGGAGACAGACGAGGCTTTTGGCGCAGCCATCGCTGGACCGGGAGACAGGTAAGTTACTGTTTATTAAAAGTCAGCAGCTACACTTTTTGTAGCTGCTGACTTTTAATAAACCAAAAAACAAGTGGAACTCCACTTTAAGTCAGGGAAGGTAAAATACATTTTTTGTTTACTTTATGAGGGTTGTGTATCACATAGTAACTGAAGCTTTAGTTGCCCTTTAACTGCTTCCCATCCACCCACTGCACATAAACGGTGGGACGGAAGCAGTGCCAATGCGAGTTAACATACCCGTACTTCACCCCGCACCATAAGGTGTGTCCCCTGGACACATGTCCCTGTGATCACATGGTCTTGTACCATGTGATTGCTGTGTCCAATCACAGCAATCATATGGTAAAAATAGCAAACCGAAAGTAAACATCAGTTCTCTCTGCACTCACAAATATCAGCTGTGAGAGCAGAGAGAACTGTTGCTGCTGCCATGAGTGTACAGCAGCATGTCATACTGCATGTACACTCACAGACTGCAGTGCCAGCTAGCCCCAGTGTTCCTGATCACTGCCCCCAGTGTCATACTAATAAAGATTGCAGCCACCCCCTGTAACCTGTCCCACTGTCACCAGTGCTCACAGAAATGCCTCCATATACAATTTCAATGTCTTGATCACCGCCATACCACCATCCTAAACACTGCAATATGCCATAGCAGCGCCCTGATCACTGCCATATGCCATACCAGCATTCTAATCACCGCCATACCAGCATCCTGATCACCACCATATGCCATACCAGTGTCCTGATTACCACCATTCCCCATACCAGCGTCCTGATCACTGCCATTTCCCACCCCAGCATACTGATCACTGCCATGCCCTATACCAGTGTCCTGATCATCGCCATACCAGTGTCCTAATCACCACCATACAAGCGCCCTGACCATCTCCATATCCCATACCAGCGGGCTGACCACTGCCATACCCATAGCAGCATCCCTTCCTGATCACTACCACACCATTGTCCTGATCATTGCCATACCAGTGTCATGATCACTGTTATACCAGTACCAGTCAACAAAGTCAGTGTACTCAGTTGTTTCCACTGTCCTGGTTCTCCAGGGCCCCCATAAATGTGATAGATAGTTAGGAAACTAGGTATGTAATATATGCTTCTAGAACACCTTAACCACTTCCAGTCCGGCGACGTATCAGTACTGGTGACTCCAGTTAAAGAGCCTGATTTGTCTGCATTGGAAATGCAAGCAAGAGGTGTGCCACTCCAGGTTAGTGGATCCAGGTGAATTGATTAAATGGAAAGGACTCCTCACAAGGGTGCTAGCCTCGGCCCGCCTGTCGTGGAATATGCATTTAGGAAGAAATAGCTGTACACGAGATACCGTGAAGTCCATTTATTGCAACATCCTAAAAGTGTACCACAATCACCACAGGACAGTAGCATATACAGAGGTTGACGCGTTTCACACAGTTACATTATGCTTACGCATGGCTGCATTGGAGGCCAGAGAAGACGTGTCTCTTCTGTTCATCCCCTGTTAAATAGCAATACAGTTGATAAAAAAAAATTAAAGAGAACGTGTAAAACTTTTTTTAAATAAAAGAAATAATGAAAAAAAATAACACGCCCACGTGTGCACGCCGGTCCCACGCGCATATGTAAATGGCGATTGCACCATAGAGAGAGCAATAATTCTACCGCCAGACCTCCTGTGTAACCCTAAACCGGTAACCTGAAAAGGTTTTTAAAGCTTCGCCTATGGTGATTTTTAGGTACCATAGTTTGGCGCTGTTCCATCGGAGGACACAATTTTAAAGTGTGGGATGTTTGGTATCTATTTACTCAGTGTAACATCATCTTTTATATTTTACCCAAAAATTGGAAATTATATTGTGCATTTGTGCATTGAAATTAATTAAAATGTTTTTGAAAAATCACAGAGCAAATATCGTGTGACAAAGATACCCTCTATTTATTCTCTAGGGCCTCTGCTCAAACAATATATGTAATGTTTGGGGGCTCTAAGTAGTTGTAAAAAAATATATAGATTTTCTTTTCTATCCTACATTTTCCAAAAACGTGTGGTAAAAAAAAAAAAATACATTTTCAAAAGACTCATTATGCCTTTTAGAAAATACCTTGGAATGTTTCCTTTCTAAAATTGGGTCATTTTATGGATGTTTCCACTGTCCCGGTGCTCCAGGGCCTCAAAAAAATTAGATTTTTTTTTTTTAGTCAGCAATTGCAAGTGTGATAAAATAGCTTGTTAAAATGACAACTTTGTGGGTAAAACACATTTTATTTAATTTCACAATTTTCCAAAAAAAAACTGGAAAAAGTGCTTTAAAAAACTCACTGCTTCTTACTACATAGCTTGGACTGTCTACTTTCCAAAAAGGGGTCATGGAGGGGAAGGGGGGGTATTAGTATTATCCTGGCATTTTAGGGTCTCAAGAAATGATATAGGCCATTTGTACAGGACTGATCAATTTTTAGATATTTACACCATAGCTCTAGCGAGCAGGACACTCTGATTCCTCCTGTATTGATTTGTATTGTAATTGTACTGTCTGCCCCCATGTTGTAAAGTGCTGTGCAAACTGTTGGCGCTATATAAATCCTATACAATAATAATAATAAATAGTTTGTGGACTCTATAACTTTCACAAAGACTAAATAATATACACTGATTTGGGTTATTTTTATCAAAAAAAAGTAGATTTGATTTTCCCTAAATTTATGAAAAAAGAGTAATTGTTTGCATAATTGTCATTATTTTGTTTATATATATATATTAAAAAAAAAAACAACCCAGTGGTGATTAAATGCCACCAAAAGAAAGTTCTATCTATCTAAAAACAATGATAAAAATCAATTTGGGTAGTGTTGCATGCCTGAGTAACTGTCACTCAAAATGTGACAGTGCTAAAAGCTGAAAATTGGCCTAGGCAGGAAGGAGGTGGAAGTGTCTGGACTTGACGTGGTTAACTCTAACTTAACTGGCTTCTGATCAGATTGGCCTCCATATCTCTGCAATGGTAGCACTAGGCTATTACCTTCTCTGGACCAGGGGTTACTATAAGAGGTTCCAAGTGATCTGGAAAGCACTGCACAGTAGGTCATCTCTCTGTCAAAATGAAAAATTAATAAATCAGTATTGGTGGGTATAAAACACACACCAGCCACATATAAGCCGTTGGTTTTCCAGCTGGGAACTGGACTCTAGGCTTATGGCTTCCTGCAGTGGCTCTAATTACACCATTCCACCCCACGATTTCTTCACAGGAATGAAGGGAGCAAAAAGTGTCAAGTAAATGATACCACTTAACCTTAAAGAAATTTCAGTATAGAAATCTTGAAACTGCCACTGCAGACGTGTGTTTGAAAGAGATTACCAGTCTGGCTATCAGCATTGCTTTACCACTGAGTTACCAACCCTGTAGACTGAACTTTCAATGGCAGCCCCTATAATGCTGCCCAGCCAGGTTCCTGTTAAGCCAAATGAGCTTTGTATATGTACAGTAGAAGTAGCATATGTTCTTTGGCTGGAGGATCATATCTTCTACATCTATTGGTGTTTAGGCTGTATTGTGCGTCACCACTTCGGTGTCTGTTTAATATTTTGGATGCACTAGACTTTTAAAATCTGGCACTTGTAGAGGATGCCATTGTTGAACTCTCCTTCTGAAAAGACTAGTTGCTAGATGCTAATGTTGATCTTCCAACTTAATACATTCTATAATAGACTAAAAGTACGCTATTTTTGAATATATGAACTGTTGGTACATTCCTTAAGTGAGAGGTAGTTTATAAATTGTGCCCTATAATACAAAGAACTCAATACGTTCTATGTCACAGGCTCGGACCAAGTAGATAGATTCGATGTTCTG
This sequence comes from Glandirana rugosa, assembly GCA_018402905.1. NCBI lineage: Eukaryota > Metazoa > Chordata > Amphibia > Anura > Ranidae > Glandirana > Glandirana rugosa. The sequence continues at coordinate 784,984 of BLSH010277952.1, read as the reverse complement.
GATTCACTCAGCCCTCACTGGCTTGTATGCTCCTTCTCAATCATGTGACTGGAAAGGTGTTGAAGTTCACTTGATAGCCCATTTGTTCCACTTCTGATACTTACCATTCCTGTTCTCCCCGCCAGCCAATTCATCTGCTAGAGCCCCAAGAACAGACCCGGGTAGTGGGTATTCATGGTTGGGTCTCACGTAAGGTTAAGGCCACTTACCCTGCCCCTCCACTTAATGAGTGGTTGAGCCTGGTGATTGGCTGCTCAGCCACCCCACACTGTATTGTGAAAGTAAGTGGATGGAGTCACATGCTCCCCATTCTTGAACTACCGGTTATTTTTGTGGGAAGAGGGGAAAGGGGAAAACAGGGATGGTAAGCAGTGCCGGCACTAGGTCATCCAGTGCCCAGGGCAAAGATGCCAAACTGCACCCCCCTTCCCTTAGGGATAGGGTGCCCCCCCATTCCTGCAATAAACCATTGCGCCCAGGGCAGCCGTCACTCCTGCCCACCCCTTGTCCCGGCCCTGATGGTAAGTATCAGCAGCAAAGAGGTTGGGTGATAAGCAAGCCTGTGTGAGTGAGATGCCCAATTCTTAACCCTGCAAATTGTTTTAGAACTTTTTTTGTTCTTTTTTTTTGTGCACCACTGACTATAGTCTTAGTATATGGTAAAGGTCAGTAACTAGTAACTATCCTTGTGAGGTGTTTAGAATGTGAGAATTTAAAGGAGAGCTCCAGACAAGACACAACATTCCAAAAAAAAAATATATATATATATATATGGGGTCTGCCTCAGCATTCATACAGCCATCAGGAATATCTGTAATGTGTCTAATATTTGTATTTCCTATGATCTTCAGTTCCATCTACTGTAGTGGCCTTAATGAGGAAGTAAACCATGATGTAAACCCTAATGAGTTTACTTCCTCTTATTCACCTGCAATGTAGAAGCATAATAGGCTAGTATGCATCACATACTATCCTATTATGTGCCACTTGCCTGCCATCGACACCCGCGATGTCCCAGCAGTAGGAAGCGTCCATCTTCGCGCCTCTTCCTTCCAGGGCCGCAAACTCCGGCGCTGTGACTGGCTGGAATCGTAGCACGCTGTCGGTGAAGAAACGGCATGGAGGCCATTTCTTCACTGTGCATGTGCCGAATGACGTTGGCACATGCCAGTTTAGCGTATATCTCCTAAACAGGTTTAGGAGATATACAGGGAACCTGATTACAGGCTTACCTGTAGGTTAAAGTGGTTGTCAAGAGTTGACAACCACTTTAATGCAGTATTTTCCTGATCGTGGTATTGCCTTAAAAATACTGCACTATGGGCACTAGATGGAGCTGGTGATCATAGGAAATACAAATATTAGACCCATTATGCTGTGTGAATGTTTGAGACAGCATTTTTTTTTTTTTATATATTAATAGATCCCAAAGTGAATAGTATTTTTTTGTCCATATTTGTATTTGTTTTTAATGTGTTGCAAGGCCAAAAAGTAATGTTCCATTTCAATTTGTGGCTTCAGCTTCACCAAAGCCTTTCTGTGCCAATATCTGGCCTGTTTTTCTGCTATAGAGAACAGCTGATTTTTTTTTTTTTGTTTCCTTCAAAATATAGTAGACATCTGATGGGGGCTAATCCGTTTAAGTGCAACTGACAGTACCTAACATGGACAGGTTGTATTGTCAAGCCTGGAGCTTTCCTTCTATCATAGTTAGTTTTAGTTTCTAGTTAGTTTGTGTTGTGAATTGCGTATTTCAGTGTCTTTAATCCTGTCCTCTAAGTCCCTGACTCATGTACAACCTTAGAGATGCTGATCCCCATTTTCAATGGTGTTTTCCAATAATCCTATTGAGAAGTAGGCTGTAAATTTCATGTTTGTGTGCATGCAGGTTGCTCAGATGTGAAGGAAGAGGGTCTGGAGGCGCAGATTAACCGACTGGCCGAGCTGATCGGGAGACTGGAAAACAAGGTGATTCATTCTGCTGTGAATAAAGTGCTGTGTGCGTTGATAGATCTTTGCACATTGGCTTATGTTTGTTCACAAGCCATGGCAGTGTGTGATGAGATATGACACGGAGTAGCAGGGCACTGGGGTTGTGCATTAGACTTGCATATCTGAACCCATGTTTTTATCTCAATATAATGATCTGAGGACCGCTACATACGTTTCTCTGTCTCCAGCAACCAATGTTGATTTAATTGATTTAATTATAAGCCAGTTTTCTTATTCTTCCTAAAGGAGAAGTGCACATTTCATCTAGAAAAAGGAGCACATCCAGGCCTCTGCTGCAATAAAGCAGTTAGAAGGTGTAGTTCAGAGCCTGGCTATGCAATGCTGGCCATATATAATCATCAACTGATGATTGGCTTTCTGCCTTTTGGATCTATGACCTGGAACAAAGAAAAAGATAAGGAGTCCTGGCTTTAATTGGAAGAATTCTTTTTCCAGGAAAGTGTTTCAGTAGTATCGAAGCCAGAGATAATCAGACAATGAGCATTTTAAACATTGGAGGTCTGCAATGGTAGCCTCAATATTATTTACATTTTTATTTAGCCTCAATAAGTGTATGTAAAGGCAAACTATTTTTCCGTAGCTTTGGATGGAGTAGGTGGTTTTAAATTATAAAGTTTTTTTTTTACCTAAAGGGATTGTAAAGGCAGAAGGTTTTTTTATCTTAATGCACTCTATGCATTAAGATAAAAAGCCTTCTGTGTGCAGCAGCCCCCTTAACACTTACCTGAGGTCCCTCTCTGTCCACGAGTGTCTCAGCCGTATGAGATTCCCCCTCCTGATTGGCTGAGACACACCAGCGGTGCCATTGGCTGCCGCTGCTGTCAGTCTTAGTCAGCTAGTCAATCAGGAGAGAGAGGGGGCAGGGCCGGATCGGGGCTCCATGTCTAAATGGACACAGGGAGCAGTGGCTTGGCTCGGGTGCCCCCATAGCAAGCTGCTTGCTGTGGGGGCACTGAACAGGATGGAGGGGCTAGGATCACAGAAGAGGAGGATCCTAGCTGCTCTGTGCAAATCCACTGCAACAGAGCAGGTAAGTATAACATGTTTGTTATTTTTATTTAAAAAAATGAGACTTTACAATCACTTCAGTGCATTCTCTGAATTAAAGTGATATTAAACCTTTGATTTTTTAAAAAATTTAAATAATAATCATAAAATAAACGTAAGATGCGCTGTTAATTGATTGTCACAACTACTAAAAAATAGTAAATAGGTGTAAGTATTAACACTAAAAACCACTTTGGAACAATGAATGAAACAAAAAGTGTAAAGAAAACCACAATAAACCACAAGGGGGTACCTAAAAACTGCCCACAGCATGTGGGTGCTAATTGCAGAGCAGTCAGCACAGATGGATGCCGTGTTTCTAGCTCCAATCCATTGTGTTTCCTCTTAGGAGACTTCGACTGGGATGGAGGCAGTCAAAGTCTCCTATGAGGAAACATGTTGGATCAGACTTAGCAACATAGCGTCCATCTGTGCCAACCGTTCTGCAGTCGAGCACAATTTTATGATTCATTGCTCTAGCCCATCTTTTTGGATCAAGGTGCTATCCAAGCCCGATTCCATGCTTTGAAGCTGAATGTTCATCAGCCTACAGGGAACATCCACACAGGTTCATACGATCTCTTGGTCTTTCCGTAAGGAGCTACTCAAGCCTGAAGCTACTAAAGCGGAGTTCCACCCAAAAGTGGAAGTTCCGCTCATCGGATTCCTCCCCCCCCTCAGGTGTCACATTTGGCACCTTTCGGGGGGAGAGGATACCTGTCTTTGACAGGTTTCTTTTTCCTCACATCCGGGAGCCCAAGCCCGAAGATCGGTGGCAGTGCCGACATCGCTGGACTCCAGGACAGGTAAGTGTCCTAAAGTTAAAAGCCAGCAGCTACTGTATGTGTAGCTGCTGACTTTTAATTTTTAAAGGGGTGACGGCGGGCAACAGGCCTCCGCTTTAACCACTTAAGGACAGAGCCTGTTTATGAGACTCAGTGTTCGAACCCCTAAACATTATATATATATTTTTTTCTAACACCCTAGAGAATAAAATGGCGGCCGTTGCAATACTATATCACATCGTATTTGTGCAGCAGTCTCAAAAGCGCAATTTAAAAAAAAAAAATTCAATTTTTGAATTGAAAAATAAGACAACAGTAAAGTTGGCCCAATTTTTTTTGATATTGTGAAAGATAATTTTACGCTGAATAAATTGATACCTAATATGTCATGCTTCAAAATAGCACCCACTCGTGGAATGGCGACAAACTTGGCACTTAAAAATCTCCATCGGCGAAGTTTAAAAATGTTTACAGGTTACCAATTTTGAATTACAGAGGAGGTCTAATGCTAGAATTATTGTTCTCGCTCTAACAATAGCGGCGATACCTCACATGTGGTTTTAACACCGTTTTCATATGCGGGCGGGACTTACATATGCGTTCGCTTCTGCGCGCGAGCTCGGCGGGACAGGGCACTTTAAATTTTTTTTTTTTATTTTACTTTTTGTTTTTTATATTTACACTGTCCTTTAGAAAAAAAAATTGAGTCGCTTTTGTAAACATTCCTTGTAATAAAAAAAAAGCATGACAGGACCTCTTAAATATGACATCTGGGGTCAAAGTCACTTGAAAAAAAAAATTGTCTCCTTTCACCTCTTCAGATCTGCGCTATAGCCGATTGAGGGCTACAGCGCGGATCTACTTTGCCGGGATGCCGTCAATTGATGTCCACCCCTTTGCACGCTCCCCGCGGGTCGCCGGCGGACATCGAGTCCGTCCGACCCGCGGGGAGCGTGCAAATCGGTGGATCGCCTAATAGAGATGCAGAACGGGGAACCGCCAATCTAAACACGGTGGTTCCCCGTTCTGTCAGGGGACATAACAGAGATCTACTGATCCCTGTGATCGGGATCAGTTAGATCGGTTATGTCCCTGCCAGTCCAGCCCCCACGCAGTTAGAACATGCCTAGGGAACACAGTTAACCCCTTGATTGCCCCCTGCAGGTTAACCCCTTCCCTGCCAGTGACATTTATGTAGTAATCAGTAGCTATTTTTAGATCTGATCGCTGTATAGATGTCATTGGTCCCAAAAAGTGTCAAAAGTGTCCGATATGTCCGCTAGTGTCCCAATAAAAACTGCAGATCGCCACCATTACTAGTAAAAAAATATAATAATAAAAATGCCATAAATCCATTCCCTAGTTTGTAGACGCGATAATTTTTGCGCAACCCAATCGATATACGCTTATTGGGATTTTTTTTTTTTTTTACCAAAAATATGTAGAATACATATTGGCCTAAACTGAGGAATAAATTCGTTTTTTTATATATATACTTTTTTTTTTGCATATGTATTATAGCAAAAAGTAAAAAAAATGTTCTTTTCAAAATTGTCGCTCTTTTTTTGTTTATAGCGCAAAAAATAAAAACCACAGAGGTGATCAAATACCACCAAAAAAAAGCTCTATTTGTGGTAAAAAAAATGATAAAAATTTTGTTTGGGTACAGCGTCGCACGACCACGCAATTGTAATTCAAAATGCGACGGCGCTGAAAGCTGAAAATTGGTCTGGGCAGGAGAGGGGTTTAAGTGCCCAGTATGCAAGTGGTTAAGAGCATTGTAACCCTTGAATGCCATGGAGCCGCGCGGGTGCCGTCTTCCCCTCAGTCGGCATCCAGGCAGTGAGGGGAGTAGACCCGATCGTCTCCGCTGCTACCAACGGATCCAATAAGTGGCGGAAATGACCAGAAAGTGGCGGATGGGGGGGCCCTCTCCCGTCCCCGATAAAAGTGATCTCGCAGTGAATCCGCCACAGAGACCACTTTTATCTGAAAGCTGCCCGCTGAAAAATATGATACTGGTGTTATGGTAGCTATCTGCTACCATAACAACGGTATTCCACATCAAAATACCGCCGTATAATGACGGCAGGCGGTTGGTAAGTGGTTAAAATCCATGTGGCCATTCACCTACAGGGAGGATTCCTACAAGCTCATATGATCTCATGGTGGGATCATTCTTTCTGGTAAGCAGTTGACCTTAAATATTCAGCACGGTGGTGATATCTCCTTAATGTGGGATTAGTGAATTCCCAGTAGGATCAATCATTTGGAAACACATATGGGAAGCTGCATTCACAGACTTGTATTTTTTATTTGCCCTTTTCATTACACCTTGTTTTTTTTTCTATTTATTTTTGTGAACATATATTGTGAAACATTGTTTTCATCTTTCATGTATATTATTCACGAGATTGACACATCTGCCTTTAACATTAAGGCCTGACGTCAAGGAAAAAAAGTCGGGCCTGACGTCAAGGAAAAAAAGTCAGCGTTTTTCTGCGTTAGTGAGCGTCGGCGTCAATAGGCGTTTTTAAAAAAAAAATCATCCCTCTGCTATTTTTCAACCTAAAAACGTCGGTGTCAAAAAATGCTGCCCATGGGTTCTAGTTTCAGCTCACTAACGCCGACACCATCTACAGCTCAAAAACGTCGGGGGCCATTGACTAACATGGAGAGCTGCAAAAAACGCCAGAAAACGCCGGCGTCAAAAAAACGTCCGTGTGTATGAGGCCTTGAACCCACATGCTGTGGGCAATTTTTAGGTACCCCCTTGTTGTGGTTTATTGTGGCTTTCTTTACACTTTTTGTTTCATTCATTGTTCCAAAGTGGTTTTGATCACTTTATAGTGTTATTAGTTACACCAATTCAGGCCTCATGCACACTGAGGCTGATAAACGGACGTTCAGGGGCATTTGGACGTTTTTTCCTGCTGCCCCTGAATTCATTTAATGATATCTCATGTGTACATTTACACAGGGTCGTTTAGAGTCATTTTCAGGCAGTCACATTTATAGGCTTTTTTCTGAACGTAAAAAAATTGGGTTCGGGCACTCATTCAGAGGCATTTGAAACACAAAGTGCCTAAATGCGGTAACTCGTATATAAACTGATTCGTATATAAAACTGATTGTTGTCCTATGGACAGAGTCTCCCACCTCAGCTGTAGATCTCTGCAGTTCATCCAGAGTGATCATGGGCCTCTTGGCTGCATCTCTGATCAGTCTTCTCCTTGTATGAGCTGAAAGTTTAGAAGGACGGCCAGGTCTTGGTAGATTTGCAGTGGTCTGATACTCCTTCCCTTTCAATATTATCGCTTGCACAGTGCTCCTTGGGATGTTTAAAGCTTGGGAAATCTTTTTGTATCCAAATCCGGCTTTAAACTTCTCCACAACAGTATCTCGGACCTGCCTGGTGTGTTCCTTGTTCTTCATGATGCTCTCTGCGCTTTAAACGGACCTCTGAGACTATCACAGTGCAGGTGTATTTATACAGAGACTTGATTACACACAGGTGGATTCTATTTATCATCATTAGTCATTGAGGTCAACATTGGATCATTCAGAGATCCTCACTGAACTTCTGGAGAGAGTTTGCTGCACTGAAAGTAAAGGGGCTGAATAATTTTGCACGCCCAATTTTTCAGTTTTTTATTTGTTAAAAAAGTTTGAAATATCCAATAAATTTCGTTCCACTTCATGATTGTGTCCCACTTGTTGATTCTTCACAAAAAATTACAGTTTTATATCTTTATGTTTGAAGCCTGAAATGTGGCAAAAGGTCGCAAAGTTCAAGGGGGCAGAATACTTTCGCAAGGCACTGTATATTATTCCTCGCTATTCAAGGATTTTTGATTGCAGCAGTTTTTTGATCTTTTATTTTTTAGGCTAAGTGGACTTTTGTTGTTTTATTTAAAATAATAAACAGGTCATACTTACCTGCTCTATGTAATGCACAGAGCAGCCCTGATCCTCCTCTTCTCGGGTCCCCCTTGGCACTCCTGGCCTCTCCTCTTCAGTGAGTGCTCCCATAGAAAGACACTTTCTATGGAAGCAATCATGTGGGCTCGCTCCCAGGCCACCCTGTCTACGTCTAGAGCTGCCCTCGTCACAGAGTTTGATTGACAGAAATTGGAGCCAATGGCTCCCGCCGCCATCAATCTGCCCAGAGAGAAGGGACAAAGCTGGAAGAGCCGGTGCTCTCATGCACAGCACTGGGTTGAGGTTGGGCTTAGGTAAGTTTAAGGCTTCATGCACACAGGACGTTAAAAAAACATCCTAAAAACGTCAGTAGCTTATCAGTGATTTTTTTCAGCTTTTATTAGCATTATATTACCAGCGTTTTTGCACTTTTTTGCATTTTTAAAGTGTTTTTTTTTTCCCTCAATTGATCTAAAACGTCCAAAAACGTTGGGGACCGGCGTTTTTGAGCGTTTTTACAGCTGAAAAAACATCTCTTAGAACCCACTGGTCTTGTTTTTTTTTTTTTTACAGCTCAATAACGTCCCAGCCAAAAACAGTTGATAACAGCCTAAGTGTGCATGGGCACATAGGCCTCTTGCATACGATACTCCTGTGTGAGCATCTACTTTTTCAGCCTTTTTTATGTTTTTATTTTTTTTATGTATTTGCGTGTATTCTTGCGCCTATGTGTGTATTTGCGTGCAAATCACGCAGATTTATTTTCAAGTTTGCAATACGTTATGGCCATTCGCAAGCAAACACTCGCGTGTGTGCGCATGAGGTATAAATTACTGACCAAAAATGCAAATTTTTCTATTTTTGTACTGAAGAATACACGGCATTGTTACGCACCTGTGTGCATAGACACATTACAATGAATGGGCTGTATTTTAGCTCAGTAAAAAAATAAGCTGTACTGAGCGTTTTTAAGCTACAGTGTGCAAGAGGCCTTAGGATAACATGCTGGGGAGTTTATTGACTGTAGAAAAAGATGTCTGCAGCTAAAAAGAGCAGCTGTACTACAGTCAAAAAACATCCTGTGTGCATGAGGCCTAAGCGAAACGGGGGGGGTCTGTTGGGTTTCTGCAGCACAGAAAGTTTAAAGTAGAACTATAGGCAAAACATTTTCTTTCATATTGGATAGAGTAAGGAAGGGGTATTTAGAGGTGTGCTTGGGGTCGTTATCATGCTGGAATACTGCCCTGTGGCTCAGTCTCTAAAGGGAGGGGATCATGCTCTGCTTCAGTATGTCACAGTACATGTTGGCATTCATGGTTCCCTCAATGAACTGTAGCTCCCCAGTGCCAGCAGCACTCATGCAGCCCCAGACCATGACACTCCCACCACCATACTTGACTGTAGGCAATACACACTTGTCTTTGTACTCCTCACCTGGTTGTCGCCACACACGATTGACACCATCTGAACCAAATAAGTTTATCTTGGTCTCATCAGACCACATGACATGATTCCAGTAACCCATGTCCTTAGTCTGCTTGTCTTCAGCAAACTGTTTGCGGCTTTTCTTGTGCATCATCTTTAGAAGAGGCTTCCTTCTGGGACGGCAGCCATGCAATCCAATTTGATGCAGTGTGTGGTGTATGGTCTGAGCACTGACAGGCTGACCCCCCCCCCCCCCCACCCCTTAAACCTCTGCAGCAATGCTGGCAGCACTCATGGGTCTATTTCCCAAAGACAACCTCTGGATATGACACTGAGCATGTGCACTCAACTTCTTTGGTCGACCATGGTGAGGCCTATTCTGAGTGGAACCTGTCCTGTTAAACCGCTGTATGGTCTTGGCCACCGTGCTGCAGCTCAGTTTCAGGGTCTTGGCAATCTTCTTATAGCCTAAGCCATCTTTATTTAGAGCAACAATTTTTTTTTCAGATCCTCAGAGTTCTTTGCCATGAGATGCCATGTTGAACTTCCAGTGACCAGTATGAGAGAGTGAGAGCGATAACACCAAATTTAACACAACTGCTCCCCATTCACACCTGAGACCTTGTAACACTAAGGAGTGACACCTTGGAGGGAAAATGGCTAATTAGGCCCAATTTGGACATTTTCACTTAGGGGTGTACCCTTTTGTTGCTAGCGGTTTAGACATTAATGGCTGTGTGTTGAGTTATTTTGAGGGGACAGCAAATTTACACTGTTATACAAGCTGTACACTCACCACTTTACATTGTAGCAAAGCGTCATTTCTTGTGTTGTCACATGAAAAGATAGAATAAAATATTTACAAATATGTGAGGGGTGTACTCACTTTTGTGAGATACTGTAATATCTGAACAAGAATTAGACTCAGCAAAGTATTTCTATGATAAAATGAATAAGCTATATATCCTTAGGAGCTCATTGATAGCAAATGAAGCAAGGTTGACATTTGCAGACGCGAAGAGCTCTGGGTAATAAAGCTTTCGCTGAAGGCTGCATTAAGCTCTGGCCTTTGCTCTGTGCAGTCAGCGCATCCAGCAGAATGAGAGCCCAGCTGGAATTGGAATTATTGGAAGGCATAGGGCAGTGGCCCATACATTAAGCTCCTGTATAATGGATAATTAAAGTGATAAAAGCTCTGGGTGTTTCACCTGTTCACCTTATGCTCCTTATATAATACACATTATAATAATATATGTATATTTTCTGCTTCTTTACAACCATTTTGCTGGAAATCATTCTTTATTTTCCCTTTTATTCCTCTACATCAGATATCCTGCTTATCTACATGACTTCACCTCTTCTGTTCACTGTTTTCCATTTTGCTACAGATACATGCAATAGGGGTAATACAGTATATCAGAATAGCAGGTTCCAAATACTAATGGCTTGTTTACATTTGTGGCTGAGTTTGTCGCCCCTCTGAAAAGAGATCCCTGGTGGAGCACTTTTCAGAAGCAATTTGACATGCAGCTTGGATGTTGTATGTCGCCTGTTTTAACCAGCACCGGGTATTGTGTACCGCTGTGACTCATTAGGAAGTCATTGTTGGCACAATGGTGACGCGGGGACAAAGACAGCGCTGGAGGTTTCTAGGTATAGGAAGATTGGGCTGGTAAGTATGTATTACATAGAAACATAGAAAAGTGACCGCAGAAAAAGACTGCATTGTCCATCGAGTCTGCCCCTTTTTTTGTTTTTTGTTTTTTTTTTGGTTTTTGTTTTTGTTTTTTCCCAATAACCTTGTTGTCTGACTTTAGAGTTATGTTTATCCCAAGCATGTTTGAAGCCATTTACTGTTGACTGTCTCACAACTTCTGTTGGTAGTTTTATTCCAATCATCAACCACCCTTTCAGTAAGGCCCCTTTCACACTGGGACCGCCTGAGCTTCAGCGGTAAATTGCCACTAATTTAGTGGCGATCTACCGCTGTAATAGCAGCGCTATGGCGCAATGCCTCAGTCAGAAAGCATCCATTGAGATGCATGAAAATAATATTTAAAGTATTATTGCAGCGGTAATTTTAGCTCTATACCGCTGTAATAACGCCCCAGTGTGAAAGGTGCCTAAAATAATACTTTCTAAGATTCGTTTTAAACTTCCCTGCAGTTAATTTGAAGTCATGTAGTAAAAATCAGCATCTACAGTATTTTTCAAATTCAGTCCTGCCTCCAGTAACACTTATAGGGTCCCTCCTTTCTTAAAGCGGAGGTCCGCCTGAAAAAAAAGAAAAAAAGTCAGCAGCTTCTGACTTTTAATAATAGGACACTTACCTGTCCTGGAGTCCAGCGATGTCTGCATGGCCACCGATCTTCGGATCGGGGGTCGGGTGCAGCCACATCCATTACGGGTAAGGGAACCCAGACGTGTAGCATTACAGCTTCACGCCGGGCACCTTACTGCCCATGCGTGAGGCTCCGCTGTGCTCTGCTATTGGCCAGGCGGCCAGTAGCAGAGCGAGGAGGGGGCTGGGCTGCCGACGTCAACCGCCGCAGCTGCCGGCCTGGGCTCCCGGATGTGTGAAAAAGGACACCTGTCTAAAGACAGGTGTCCTCTTCCCCCTCCCCCGAAAGGTGCCAAATGTGACACCTGAGGGGGGGAGGAATCCAACCAGCGGAAGTTCCACTTTTGGGTGGAACTCCGCATTAAGTTAGACTGGCGAGTAAAAGGAGAAGCAGCAGACTGATCAGCTCATCTCCCTGTCACTCTGCTCTCTCTTCCTATCAGCATGCTGTTTGTACTGCAGCTCAACTGATTGGCTGTTTGTGCTGAGTCTCCTCGACTAGTCAGACGACGAAGAGGAAAATGAGCGGTCAGATTGAATTACGCCTCAAGGTGGGTTTTCACCTTGAAGGCGACCAACCTAAGGAGGGGGGGAGTCCACAGTGTAAACCGTGGAAAGCCCCCTCCCCCTTCTCCTGTGGACAGAAATCTGTCCACAGGAAAAAGTGTGTAGGCCCTCGGGTCCGGCCGTCGACGCCGCCAACTGCAGCCGTCGGGTCGGGGGAGGAGCGAGACGATGACCGGCGGACCGGTTATCGTCTCGTGTCGCCTCGGAGTGCGTACCCGTCATTCCACGGGCC
>BLSH010277952.1:748304-763452 GCA_018402905.1 Glandirana rugosa | reverse complement strand
TAACTCTAAATTTACTATGGGAACATATATAGCAATACACAGGCAGAGAGCAGGCTCACCTGGAGACAGCCCATCCCTTCTTAAAAGTACAGCAACCTTTGATAAAATGGTGGAAAGTTGGTGCAAAAAGGTGCAAGTTGGTTATAGAATATGTCAACCCAAAAAGTAAAAAGTATCCTGTTCTCTTTGTATTGCTTTCTTTGTGAGAAATACTGGGTGTTCCTGCCAGTCTCTCTACTTTCATATTAATTGCTGACCACACTAAGCATGAGAGCAGAGCTTGGCCAGTGTTCTAGCTGTGCTGAACACTCAGGCTGCTCTCCTCCAGTGATCAGGCTTGTGCTGAAATACACCCCCTCCCTGCACAGCTATTCACTGGGAAGACCAGTGCGTTGCTGCTTCACCTCCCCCAGCTTTCTAAGATCCTTATGCAGCTGAGAACAGAGGGTAAGTGATCACTTCTAAAAAGGTGAAAAGGGTATTTATAATGGTGTGTGTATATATATATATATATATATATATATATATATATATATATATATATATACACACACACAAATATTTTGCCTTTCTTTTCTATTTTAAACTGAATGGGTTGTTTTACAAGGTGAGGGTTTGCATGTACTTTAAATTTTACATTGGTTTGCATTGGCAGCAAATGGGTTGCTTTACACGGTTGTGTACGTCAACGTCCTTGCAGTAAACGCAACATAACAGTGGTAAGATGGCTGTCTTTTTTAATTAATTCATAACTGAAATATTGTTTTCATATCTGTCAGGTGTTCACCTTTTAAAGGGGTTGTAAACCCTCAGGATTTTTCACCTTAATGCATTCTATGCATTAAGGTCAAAACCTTCCTTTAGTGTAGCAGCCCCCCTAAAACTTACCTGAATCCTGTCTTTCCTGCACAGGGGATGAGCACACCCTCTCCAGCCTGCGTTTCAGGTCCTGATTGGATAGATTGATAGCAGCGCAGCCATTGGCTCCTGCTGCTGTCAATCAAATCCAATGATGCAGGGGGCAGGGCCAAGTCCTGCTGTCTGTGTAAATGGACACAGCATTAGGACTCGGGAGCGCGCCCGCATGGGTGCCCCCAGGGAAGCGCTTCCCCGAGGGGGAACTCGATGCGGGGAGGAGCCAGGAACACCCCAGTGTGACCCGAGAAGAGGAGGATCGGGGCCACTCCGTGCAAAACTGCTGCACAGAGGAGGTAAGTATGACATGTTTGTAATTTAAAAAAAAAAACAAAAACAAAGCTTTACAATCACTTTGAGTTAGCACGCTTTCATTGTGTGCACTTTTATTGGGAGCTTATGTTTATGCAAGGGAGGATGAATATGATCTAGTTTTTTACTCTGAAACACTATGAACACCCCAGCAATTCCTGCATCCTTTCTGCTTTATTTCAGTGTTACTGCTGTTAGACTGCCGGATATGGTAACATTTATTGTGTATGAATTCTGGGAAAGAGAGGAGGATTGGAAGAGGTGAGTGACCTGGTGTCTGGAGTCTAATGGCAAATTGGCTTGTAAAATGTTTAGAGGCATACAGTAGAAAGAACAATATTCAATATTGTTAAAAAAATGAAAGATCAGTTCTTAAACTTGCTTGGGAATAAATCAGATAATTTCTCAGATTAAAGTAAATGTCAAATTTTGTAAAATATTTAGTTTAGAAAGTAGTAAAAAGGCAAAGCTGTGTGTTAGAAATAGAATTCATGTTGGTGGAAAATACAAATATATAAGGTATTTTAGGCATGAGTTTTGAAATTATCCATAAACAGGATTTGAAGCAGCGTTGTAAGAAGTGGACTCTCAATATCACCAAAGACCTTTGTATAGGAGGGATTGGATGCACGCTGACTGACAAAACAAAACCCTGAAGATGCAAATCAGTATAAAGCCTGCATGACTTATGTGCTATTCCCAGGCATACATTGTGGGTCTGCATACAACATATTTCAGCATGTAGTCTGTGTTCCCGTTTACAGTCTTGTGTGCTGAGCGCTCACCCATATACACATTACAGCCTGTGTATATCATAGAGGTACATACAGGCTATAAGATCATGGATGATATGCCATGGCATCCTGTGCTCATTAGTCATCGGTAAAGTTGTATCTGTGCCTTGTGTGCAGGGACCCTAAATGAACCCATGGATATGAGAAGCCAGTTGCTCAGTCTATCTGCTTACATTAGACTGATGGATAACCTTATGTTTGTGAGAGACCTTTGACTCTGCCTGCAGGCTGCTGTCTGAATAGTCAGTTGCGCAGGTTATAAAATGTGTCTTAATTGCTAATGTTAAATCACAAAAAAGTCTGTACTGGCCCCTTATCCACAAATCTCCGCTCCTTCCCCATGCATCCTATAAGCTATACAGTTTTAAAGCTAAAATTTAACTTTTACTTTCTTACTGGGGGATATCGTAATCATTACTTAGAGAGTGAGTGCTCATTCACACAGGGGCGACTTGCGCTCCGACTTAAGTTGTTTAACAAGTGAAATCCCATTGAAGTGAATGGGAGCGGTCTTAATGTACACTACTGAAGTCGTCCCTGACTTCAGAAAGGTTCCTGTACTACTTGGAAGAGACTTCTATCCGGCTTGTGCCCATAGAATTCAATATAAGTTGCCTCCATGTCGGATTCCCCCATCTAGTTGCAAGCGACTTTGAATTGAAAAGAATAGAATTTATTTGGGGCAGCCCCCTCCCTCCCTTCTCTGATTGGCCACAGGCAAAGTCGCCTGGCATAAGTCGTGTTGTAAGTCAACTGAGGTTGCGCTGAATTCACCCTGAAAGTCACGCTGAAATCACTTAGCAAAGTCACGCCAAAGAAACAAAACAAATGGCGGCACTCCACAACCAAAGCTGGTTACTGTATTTATTGTAGAAAAATAGCCATACAGGACAAGATGGTAGACGTGTTTCACTCGATTACGAGCTTACTCATTACAAAGACATTGTAGACATACAGCATTTAAATAGGCAAAAGAAGCTCCACCCCCCCAGCTGTTTAAACAATCTAAGATAATGGGGGAATTGGCTAACTTGCGCTCAGATGAAACACAGGCGCAACAATTGCTTACAACATAATTAAAACACTGGCATATAAAGCAAATAAGAAAATACATACGCATAAAAAACAAAAAAAAGAGAAAAAAAGGAACAAAAAAGAAAAATCTCTTTTCTTCCCCTTGTACAAATGTGGCAAAAAATGTATATGTAACACATATAATCACATAAATACATACTAGAAATCAAACAATAAACATCTATGTATTGATATGCCAATGGGCTCAGTGTATCGTTTCCATGTAATATAAAAATAAACAATAAAGGGAAACAAATAAACACCATTAGCCCACTGCAAGGGCATGAAAATTAAGTTGCAAAAAGTTTTGAATCAATATAATAAACAAAAATTGTATATCTATAATAATCACAACCCAACACATCCGACCTGCAGTGGAAAAATTGTTGTAACCAACCGCAAGTCGATGTGTGTATGTTGAAAAATTGTTCATGACTACAATGTAAGTATAAATAACATATAAAGTTACTACTAACATACAATACATACTAACATAACTTACTACTAACATACAATAGGGGCAATCCATGACGAGACCCTATCTTATAGATGGCCCCCAGCATTACACCCAGATCGTATACCAACCATGAGCTCTATGCGAATTGAACAAAAGGTTTTATATTAAAATGATCTGGCTGCCGGGCGAACACATATGGTTGTATGTATGACCACACAGAAGCATAACATATATTATAAAGGCCCAATCTAAATGACATACACAGAAAAGAAGGGAAGAAACAGCAAAGACTGCCAAGCAGTCTAAAATATCTCCACACACGGGCAGACATCGCACACAACTTCAGTCGTTCAGTCGTTCTATTCCAAAGGGAGGGTACTGCAAAAAGAACACAAAAAGGGAGAAACCAAGATCAACCATCAATCCCCCTACATGGACATGAGAATAGATGTATTTGTAACCAAGGGAGAATGCACAAGAATGGAAAAAAGATATGAAGTGTACAAATATACAAAAAACTATTCATAAAAGTGGGTAAGATCCCACTCATAGTTTAAACCTAAAGGTATACGCGCCCCAAAATAAAAAATCCAATAAACTTCCCGTTTGCAGAGGAGTTTAAAAAAATCACCACCCCTTTTGGGAACCTTTATTTTCTCTATAATTTGTACACCCACTTCTGAAATGCTACCCCCATGGACGTCTCTAAAATGTCTTCCTACATTGGTGATTCTATGCTTCTCCTTCTCGATATTGTAAAGATGCTCATAGAATCTGTCCCGTAATCTTCTAGTGGTGCGGCCAATGTATTGTATATGACAGGCTTTACAGGTAATAATGTAGACAGCATATTTAGTATTACAGTTATAAAAAGACTGAATTTTATGTTCCTTATTGACCAAATGGGAACGCACCACATCTCCTCCAATAATGTGGCTGCAACAAGGGCAATCAGTCACTCCACAGCGATAGTTGCCCCTGAAATGCAGCCAAGTAGACAACTGTTTTATTTTAGTTTGTTGGAACAGGCTAGGCGATAAGAAACCACCCAAAGACGGTGCCCATCATGATACTATGTTAATCCCATCCTGGGACTGGCACAAGTCTCAGTTCCAAAAAGGATGGGCAGATACTTTAGAATAATTTTCCTAATATCTCCAAACTCTAAGCTGTAAGAGGTACTCAATCTAAGTTTATTTACAAAAGAACTGTTCCTATTTCTGGTTCTTGTCCCTCTGTGTCTCAACAGATCTGATCTATCCTTAGATCTAGCAATCAGTACTGCTCTATCGAGCATCCATCTAGGATAGCCCCTTCTAAGAAACTGTTCATATAGAGCCTTTGTTTGAATATCAAAAGACTCATCAGTACTACAAATACGGCGCAGTCTTAGAAACTGTCCGACTGGGATTCCCCTGATGGTATGTCAGGGATGTCCCGACCCAGCCATCAAAAGGGTATTGCCGGACAGTGGCTTCCTATACAGGTAAATACTTAAAGTCATGCCAAAGTCAGGTCGCCCCTGTGTGAATGCAGCCTTACTCCACTTTTGTTGAGAAAAAAACAATCTCTCTGAGTGATCAATGTCCATTGCAAGGATGCAAAATTCCTTGGAAACTTATTCCGCTCAGCTGGTAAACGCTTGACAGGTTCACACATCTGGGTGCACCTCAGACCCTGCATTGCATGTGAAGGTCGTCCTTGAAGTACCCTGTGTTTCAGGAAGCAGAAAACTTTAGTTTCTTGCTGCAGGAATCCTCTAAAAGGAACATGGATTAGATTAAAGGAGTACATTAAGGGCACAGATCTTATGCTCTTGAAACTGCTTGCTACAAACTGGTGCATATGAGAGAGAGATGAGGTTATCCTAGCTTTTTTGTTTACCAGTGTCCAGTTCTTATATAGGTGGCAATATA
Organism: Glandirana rugosa; assembly: GCA_018402905.1. NCBI lineage: Eukaryota > Metazoa > Chordata > Amphibia > Anura > Ranidae > Glandirana > Glandirana rugosa. The sequence goes on along the minus strand of BLSH010277952.1, from coordinate 757,984 downwards.
ATCCCTGCAGTATATGAGTTCCTGTGTCCCTCGATGGACTCCAAAAAGGGTTTTCATGCCACGTAGAAACAATCCTATATCTGTATTTTCCTTGTCTTTCATCTTATTAGACCCTCACCCTGCCTTCCTCCATTTTTCTCCACTTTAGGTGTATGTCTTCCCCTTCCACCTCACTAATATACATCTATTGTCCCCAGTCCCCTTCATCTACAGCACATATCTCAAGTTTTACCAATATTTTCCACCACATGATATATGCCTCCAGCATTCTGTCCCAAATCCTTCTACCTCAGACACATGCTTCCATAATCTCCATACACACACACATCTCCAGAACATGCCTTTACTAGCTCTTGTCCCCCACCATCACCATCTCTTTCATCTCCAGAACTACCCCCTCCCTCAGAACATGCCTCCACCATCCTTTGTCCTCTCTACTCCAGAGCATGCCTCTATTATCCATAGTCCCCTCCACCTCCAGAACAAGCTGCCTCTATCCCCATCCCATTCATCTCCAAAACATGTCCCACTATCCTTGGTCCTTCCACCTCCAAAAAATGTCTTCATTGTCCCCGATCCCCTCCACCTCCAGATCATGCCTCCTCCATTCTGGGTCCCCTCCACTTCCAGAACATGTAATACAAGAAAGAGAGAAGGCGCCTCTAAATGCAGAAAGTTTTATTACAATAAGGGTAAGGCACAGGGTGGTTACACTCACAGATTTGAAGTCCTTAGAGAGCATGTCCGCACACTCGTCTGCGGATAGACATAATGGAATAGCAGTGTATCTTGTCCTGCGGGTCTCTGTGTGTGCTGGTAGTCCGTGGGAGAAGGCCCATTGATCGGGGCGACCGCCTGCAGTCGTTCCTGTGGTGTTCCCCCTCGTGGCAGTAGAGATGGTGAAGAGAATCCCGGAACCCGCGCGCACAGCGTCCCGCGTCACTAGTATGCTGCATACTAGTGACGCGGGATGCTGTGCGCGCGGGTTCCGGGATTCTCTTCACCATCTCTACTGCCACGAGGGGGAACACCACAGGAACGACTGCAGGCGGTCGCCCCGATCGATGGGCCTTCTCCCACGGACTACCAGCACACACAGAGACCCGCAGGAAAAGATACACTGCTATTCCATTATGTCTATCCGCAGACGAGTGTGCGGACATGCTCTCTAAGGACTTCAAATCTGTGAGTGTAACCACCCTGTGCCTTACCCTTATTGTAATAAAACTTTCTGCATTTAGAGGCGCCTTCTCTCTTTCTTGTATTCCAGTGCTGTGGCTTGGCTAACCCACAGAAGAGCTGCCGATCTGCAATCCTTTACCCTGGACACCCCTACCCTTGCAGACCTGTTGCCTGGCCTTGCGCCTATTTTCCTACCTCTACTTCCAGAACATGTGTCCACTGATCCACTTCTCCTTCAGAACATGCTTTCACCATCTCTGTAACCTTCACATTCAGACTATGGCTCCACCAACTCCCTCCTTTCCACGTCCAAAATATGCATCTGCCATCAGCAGTCCATTTCCTTTAGCACATGTGTCCACCGTCCTCTTCACCTTCAGAAGATGCCTCCATCATGCCCTGTTCTCTCCACCTCCAGAGCATGCTTCAACCATTCTCAGTCTCCTATATTTTTCCTAGAACATTCCCCAATTACCACAGTTTTTAGGCCATTTCAACACGTTTTTGATGATAAAAAATATGGATCAAGAGCACACAACACTAACTGATTTGATTGTATTAGACCATTTATTAGAACTGCGGGTGAATGAAAGCAGAGCAGTTCACAAGGAAACTTTGGCTGGACTAATGTCAGCTTTGTTAGCTTAGCATAGAAAATGCACACTGATTTCCAGTTTAAAGAAGTTATAATATCCAGAATCTGTGACTAATTAAAGCCATTTTGAAAAAGATCACACCATTGCAGAGCAAATTTACACAATGTAGAAGTTATGCTTGCTTATTCATACTGTCAGACCAATGCTAAGTAAATTAGTCTTAGATTCTTTAGCTTAAATTTTTGACTCTATAGTCACCCTATAGAGTTTCATGGAGTCTCTGCCTGCACATGATTATTCTATGTGGCTGCATCTCTTGTGATTTGAAAGCGCTCCTGTACTTTAGCAATACCAGACAAGGCTTGCTGCAGAAACATTCAACTAGTATTGAGGAGGTCCTTATACAGCGAAGTGACTAGCCTCAGATGATACACAGATATTAAATCTGGCTACATAAATTGTAACCGATAATCTGCAGCCATTTGTCCTGTACAGCCTTCTGCAACACAGAGATTGGCAGCATCTCTCAGCAGCAGAAAGCAGGGGGCAGGGATCTGAATTCACACACTACACAGCTAAGGGAGAAGAACTCTGAGCTCTGATTGGAGGGAAGGGACACCCCTCCTCCTCACACTACAGAAGAACAAGCACAACTATGGCTGTCATTCACAGGACGTGAGCTGGAGCTCTGCTCCCCTATCTTATTTTTTTTCTTGGTCTCCAGAAAAGCTGTCAGAAGTGAGCAATGCTGATAACCGAAGAACCAAGCAGCAGAGAGAAATGACACTCCAAGGTTTACAATCACTTAAAGACACATTTTAAACATATGCATTGCTACCTCTACACACATTAAACTCTAGGAATGTATTGTTTTCTGCTATAACTCTGCACTTTAAAGTGATTATAAAGGCTTTTGTGAATTACAACAATACCCAGGCTTATACTTACTCGTGCAATTTACAGTCCTACATCAGGTCAAAGTCGGAACGATTTTCTGTGAACAGGGATCCGACTTTGATCCCGACAATACCAGGCACCTTGTGCTCTGAGGATCTTGAAGGGGAACTCCACGCCAAATAAAAAAGAAAACAAATGGCATGGGGTCCCCCTCCAAGAGCATACCAGGCCCTTTGGTCTGGTATGGGTTTTTAGGGGGAACCCCCATGCTGAATAAAAACTACGTAGATTCCCCCCAAAATCCATGCGCCCCCCACTCCAAAGCACCTTGTCCCCATGTTGATGAGGACAAGGGCTTCTTCCCAACAACCCCTTATCAGAATCTGGAAGCCCCCTTTAACAAGGGGGCCCCAGATCCTGGCCCCCCCCACCTTATGTGAATGAGTATAGGGTACATTGTACCCCTACCCATTCATCTGAAAAAGTGTCAAAAAAACACACTACACAGGTTTTTAAAAATATTTTATTAAATCAGCTCCAGCGTCTTCTCCCTTTCTGGCTCTTCTCCCTCGCCGGCGTCTTCTTTCTTCTGCTCTTTTGCGGTGTCTTCTTTCTTCCGAGGGGTCGTCAATCTTCTGCTCTTTTTCTGGTCTTCTCCGCTGTCCTCTTCCCTCTGTTCTCCCTCTCTTCTTCCCATGTTGACATGCGATCTTCCAGACTAATGGACTATCCGCACTCTGCATTGAATTATATTGACATGGGGCGGGGCCACCTGCTGATGTCATCCAGAGGCCCCACCCCCTTATGACGTCACAGCGGCCAGGGCCCCCGGATGATGTCAGCGGGTGGACCGTCCCAGGCCAATATAAGTCAATGCAGAGCTCGGATAGTCCACTAGTCCGAAAGAACGCATTGTGTCAACATGGGAAGAAGAAGAGAGGGAAAGCAGAGGGAAAAGGACAGCGTAGAAGACCGGCAAAAGAGCAGAAGATCGTAGACCCCTCAGAAGAAAGAAGACCCCGCAAAAGAGCAGAAGAAAGAAGAAGACGGAGAGGGAGAAGATGCTAAAGCTGATTTAATAAAAAGGCCCTTGTCCCCATCAACATGGGAACAAGGTGCTTTGGATTGGAGGGTACGCAGGGCCCCCTTCTTTCCCAAAGCACCCATACTCCCCATGTTGAGGGCATAAGGCCTGGTATGGTCCAGGAGGGAGGGGGACACTCACTCGTCCCTACCCTCTTTCCTGGCCTGCCAGGCTGCGTGCTCAGGTAAGGGTCTGGTATGGATTTTGGGGGGGCCTATGCAGTTTTTTCGATGTGGGGGTTCTCTTTAAAATCCACACCAGACCCAAGGGTTTGGTGTGGATTGTGGGGGGGACCCTACGCTGTTTTTTCGGCATTGGGGTTCCCCTTAAAACCCATACCAGACCGAAGGGCCTGGTATTATGATCTTGGAAGGGGACCCCCATGCCGTTTTTTTGTTTTTTTTAAATTTGGTGTGGAGTTCCCCTTCAAGATCCTCAGAGCACAAGTCGCATGCCAAAGTCGGATCAGTTAAGACAATGATCCGACTTTGATGCGACTTTATTGCTTTTCAATGGGCTGAAGTTGGATCAAAATCAGACAAAAGTAGTACAGTAACCGTTTTCAAAGTCGCCCCTAATGTCGGTCACAGAATCGGACTAGTGTAAACTCCTATTCTGTGGTCCACCACTCATGCTTTCTGCTCTTCCTCTTCTGCATGTGCCCCCATAACAAGTGTTATTAGGACTCATGTATGGGTGCACTCCCGAACCGGGCTGTATGCATCCATAGGCACACACAGTGCAGCTTGGTGCCCTCCTCACAGCAACCAGTGTCTTACACTGCCCTCAGTGAGTCCTGTGAGACCAGGAAATGGGGAGAGAAGACCTGCAACTGGGGATATTGATGGACTGATACAGGACTCAAGTTAGTGTTTAGGGTAGGGGGAAAGTATTTGTTGTATTTTTTTTATTCAGTTTCAAAGGTTATAATACATAACAGAACCCATTGGGTTTTACCCAGGCTCGGTTCTGTACGTACATATTGAAACACACTAAATACCCATAATCTAATAAACAACTAAAAAAGTACACCCAACCACCTTGTAGGGCAGATAGAGTACAATTAGTGAGAAGCTCAGGGTCTTACTTTAATGCAAGGAATGCATTAAGGTAAAAAAATAAATAAAACACCTAGACTTTAGAATCACTTTAAGTCGAGCATGAAGCTAGACTTCTTTATTTTAGAACTATGTCTTGCTGTTCTAATTTCCCACAACAACCTCTAGAAAGCTCTGCTAGATCAACCAAAACATTTATGAATTCTTGCCTTGTGCCAGTGGGAACACCAGTATTTTCTTGTCGGAGCATACATGTCAGGCTTTCAGGCTATCCCATCTTCTACCTGAGCTTAGTGCTTTTAACAGACGCTCACAAAACTGCCATATAAGAAGGCGATGTCTGAAATACAAAAAAGAAAAAGGCTTAAGTAGACCATACATGGCTCAGTTTTTTTTTTGTTCAGCCACTTGTTTGAACGAATAAAATCATGAGTTTATTTTCTCACTCATACATTCGAGGTAGATAGAGAAATCCTACCTGCCATGTCTCTTTATTCTGACAGTGCAATTTCCCCTGCCATCAGAATACAATGATCTGCGCTGCAGCCCATTGGCTGTATGTGCTGATCGAACTCTAGTTTTCCAGTAGAATCATTCAACAGAAGCTGGTGTAAGGACTGGCTTCTGTTGAACCGACAGGACATGCTTATATATTGATTGGTTTGTGCAAAAGTTAGTGCATCTACAAGCTATGGGTTATTTTTATTCTTTTGCTAGTAATGGCACAGATCAGCAACTTCTAGCGGGACTGCAACATTGTGGTGGACAAATCAGACACCCATTGACACTTTTTTCTTAAAAAACATGCTCTGTCACTGTACTAACGATACTGGCATGGAAGGGGTTAACATCAGGGGTGATCAAAGTGTTAAATGTGTGCCTAAAATGTGTTTGTACTATGAGAAAGCAGTGATCTGTGTTCCTGCTTTGCAGAAGCACAGGACCACTACCTTCCCTACTGACAGCTGAACAGCAATCTGCCTTGTTTACATAGGCAGATCGCCGTTCTGCTTGTGTCCCAAACGATTGGCGGGTCCCAGCAGACAGTGAGTCCGCTGGACCTGCTGATTGGCTCCTGCTGTGTCCAGTCACAGCAGAAGCGGGCCGGCGGCGGCGCGCGTGCACCCCAGAACCAGAAGTGCAGGATCCTGCACAAGAGAGCCACCAAGTGGTTAATGCATCCTATGACACCTGTGCTGGAAGTTATTGCATCCACCGATACCAATGCTGGGAGTTGTGTGTACCAACACCTGTGCTGAGGGTTATTATTGTGTCCGCTGACTCCAATGCTGCGAGTTATTAATACGTCCGCTGACATCAATGCTGGGACTTATTGCATCCACTGACACCTGTACCGGGGGTAATTCTTGCGTGCAGGAGGGAGGAAGGGGGGGCGCAATTCAGCATCTTTGCCTTTTGCACTGGTTGACTTTGTCCTGCCACTGCATGCATGGCCAGCTTTAGTTGGCAAGATTTACCTCCTCCAGCAGCCCAAACGGTGTAACGGTTATCAGCCCTGAGATCAGACTGGAGACAGTCAATCTCAGTGGTAGCCCTTCAGCCTAAAAGAGATAAAGCTGGCTATACGCTAACAGAATCTTGTTTGAAAGAATATTTGTTAAATTTTCTAATCATTAATGGGGTCAAATTGACTTTTGTTTTTTACCACACTGTCCAGGGATCCAGTGCCGTCATTACCTGAGCCAGTCTTTTGACAGATTTCGGGTCCCCTTGATGTTTACTGTGGGCAGCCAGCTGTGATTCCCAGTGGACTCACAGCATGCTGCCCACTGCGCATGCACAAGCAGCGCTGCTCTTTGTGAATGCCTTCTGGGACCTGTGATGTGTCCCAGAAGGTTGCGGGTGGGGGGAGAACTTCCACCACAGGGATCCGACTGGAAGTGGTAGCGGGTACCTGTCAAAACCAAAAACAGGAGGGGGGGGGGCATTAAGCAGAATTTCCCCTTTGTGGAGATGTTCCGCTTTAAAGTGGTTGTCAAGGTAGAAGGTTTCTTTATCTTAATGCATTCTATGTGCAGCTCCCCCCTCAACCCCCCCATCTAGATCCAGCAATGTTGCAGGAGTGTCTTGGCTGACCGGGACTCCCTTCCGTCAGCCAATAAGCAGAGAAAAAAAGAGGGCCGGGCCATGGCTCCGTGTCTGAATGGACACAGAGCTGCAGCTCGGCTCAGGTGCCCCCATAGCAAACAGCTTGGTGTGGGGGCACTGAACAGGAGGGAGGGGACAGAAGCACCGAAGAGGGACCCGAGAAGAGGAGGATCTGCGCTTCTCTGTGCAAAAATACTGCACAGAGCAGGTAAGTATAACATGTTTGTTATTTTTCACAGAAAAAAAAACGAGACTTTACAATCTCTTTAAGTCCTTAGCTAGATCAGCTTTGCAGCCTTCTTAAAGAAAGTAGAAATTTAGATTATAAAGGACTAGAGGATCATGTTATTTAATAACTGAGACATTGGGTTAATTTGCAAAAGGCAAATAGGCTGTTCAGATTTATAAATGTATGGCCAGTTTAAGATAAAAAAAAATAATTTCATAAGCTGCTAAGGTAAACAGAAAAAACAGGGACTGCTATTCACATACAAAAATATGGCAAGCTCAGGATCAGCTGAAGGGTAAGAAACACACTTTGCAGAGTTATTGGCAAGCCGTAGGAAACTTTGTGTACAAGCGTAGTTTCGATTCACTAATTAGTTTAACTGTCTTCACCCAGGCATCTGCAGAGTGGACCATGTAAGCAGTTCCAGCATGTGAAGGTCGATGCTCTCATTCAGCCAGAATCCATATCCAGCGTGTCTGTTCCAGGTAAGCTCTCAGACATCTCGTACAGAAGGCTTTAAAGCAAGTCTATCAGTTACAACACTCATTACATAAGAGAAACTAGTCAAGGTGCTTGCTCGTGCCATAATGAGTCCTGAAATGCCATACTGGGAGCCTCCAATACTTAGAAACAGGTCATATGAAAATTTGCACTTGGAGGCCAAGTGTAGCGCTCTCCCAAGAAAGGGCCACAGATTTGTCCAGGGTTCCCTTGCCACTTTGCAGCGGCAGCCAGGCACACAGCAACATTTACTCTTCTGACTCAATAAGACAGTCCAGGGGTTGCCTTTTTCTGTATTTATTGCTGAACAACTTGGATACCAGGAGCTGTAGGGTACTCAGAACACTGAACTGTAACAAGAGGACACTTCTCACTCTGCATCTACAGGGTGGGCCATTTATATGGATACACCTTAATAAAATGGGAATGGTTGGTGATATTAACTTCCTGTTTGTGGCACATTAGTATATGTGAGGGGGGGAAACTTTTCAAGATGCCACTGACACTGATAGCAACACCGCAGGAGAAATGCTAGCACAGGCTTCCAGTATCCGTAGTTTCAGGTGCTGCACATCTCGTATCTTCACAGCATAGACAATTGCCTTCAGATGACCCCAAAGATAAAAGTCTAAGGGGGTCAGATCGAGAGACCTTGGAGGCCATTCAACTGGCCCACAACGACCAATCCACTTTACAGGAAACTGTTCATCTAGGAATGCTCAGACCTGACACCCATAATGTGGTGGTGCACCATCTTGCTGGAACTATAATGTCGGTGATAGGGAATTGCTGGCCATCAAGTCGGCTTTGGGGGAATGGCGGTACCTCCTGGAAGGAGTAGCTCATCCGGTATTGGTTTTTACTGACCATAAAAACCATAAAAAAACCATATGCTGTGAAAATACGAGATGTGCAGCACCTGAAACTACGGATACTGGAAGCCTGTGCTAGTATTTCTCCTGCGGTGTTGCTATCAGTGTGTGAAGAGTGGGAGAAGAGGGTTGCATTGACAGTCCAATACAATGGGCAGCACATTGAACACATTTTATAAGTGGTCAGAAACTTGTAAATAACTCATGAAAGAATAAAGTTACATTAAAACCAAGCACACCCATTGTTTTTCTTGTGGAATTCCCAATAAGTCTGATGTGTCACATGACCCTCTTTCTATTGAAAAAACAAAAGTTGGATTCAAAATGGCCGACTTCAAAATGGCCGCCATGGTCACCACCCATCTTGAAAAGTTTCCCCCCTCACATTTACTAATGTGCCACAAACAGGAAGTTAATATCACCAGCCATTCCCATTTTATTAAGGTGTATCCATATAAATGGCCCACCCTGTATATATATATATATGAGGGATTAGCTCTTGTGGGAATCACTTTTCCTGGGAAAAGGGTCGGTGAGACAGCAGTTCCTTAAAATCCGGCTTGCAGCCAGGTTTATTGGAGAAAAGTATAAGGAATCATCTGGGACCATTGGAATGCCTATGTGCAGGCGCATGTAGCGTGTGCACGCATCCGTGCGTGTTTGCATGCGCCTGTGCGCAGGAGCTTGCGCGTGCGTATGGGCCGGCAATTGCACCAAAACGGCCATTTAAGCAGACAGCACCCTGCAGCCAGTGCTGTCCGTTCTACAGCATTCCTGTATCCTGAGATCCCCAGCGTTTACTCTTAGAGACTTTCTGTGTCTGTGACACCAACTTTCCTTGGACTTTGTTTGCTATCAGCCTGCCCTGACCCCGACCTGTCTACGACTACTCTTTTGCCTCCTCCTTTGTACTACTGCTGCCCGCACGTTGCCAACCCTGCTTGTACTATCCGCCTGCCTGATCCATCTGTACTGCACTGCCAGCCTGTTACTGACCCAGCCTGCATTCACCCAGGAGCATTCACTCTAAGGTTAGTGTAGGACCCACTGGTAAAAACGGGGTACTTTGCAACAGTCAGTGGGCTTAAGCACTTCATGGCCATTTATTGTGACCAAACCCCCGTATTTTTGCAACCCCTAGAGTCCTATGTC
>BLSH010277952.1:716557-736531 GCA_018402905.1 Glandirana rugosa | reverse complement strand
ATGAGGGACAGCTGCTTTCCGCATTCCGAACCCTGCAAATAATCCTGCCTGCTTTCTGCCTATTGGATGGGGTAAGTGCGGGACTTATCCCGACCTCCGGGTGGGGGTTGTCTCTGCAATGTACCCCACCTGTGTCACTGGCTGCAAACTGCCCCACCTGTGTTACTGGCTGCAAACTACCCCACCTGTGTCACTGGCTGCAAACTACCCCCACCTGTGTTACTGGCTGCAAACTGCCCCACCTGTGTTACTGGCTGCAAACTACCCCACCTCTGTCACTGGCTGCAAAACTGCCCCCACCTGTGTCACTGGCTGCATAACTGCCCCCACCTGTGTTATTGGCTGCATAAGTGCCCCCACCTGTGATACTGGCTGCAATTTACCCCACCTGTGATGCTGAGCTGTATACTGTGCCCTGTGATGCTGAGCTGTATACCGTGTCCTGTGATGCTGAGCTGTATACCGTGTCCTGTGATGCTGAGCTGTATACCATGTCCTGTGATGCTGAGCTGTGTACTCATGACACAATATTTGGAATACAGGGTACGGAGTGGGTGGGGCTTATTAGAAGTAGGAGGGGTCAAATGGAAGGGCGGGGCCTGGTGCCCCCCCATCCTAAAAGTTCACCAGCCGTCACTGGCAAAAGGTAAAAAACATTGTCCCTTTTTTTCAAAATTCGGGCTCTTTGCTTATAGCGCAAAAAATAAAAACCGCAGAGGTGATCAAATGCCACCAAAAGAAAGCTCTATTTGTAGTAAAAAACATTTTGTTTGGGTACAGCGTCGCACGTCTGCCCAATTGTCATTCAAAATGCAACAGCGCCAAAAGCCGAAAGTTGGTCTGGGCAGGAGGGGGATTTAAGTGGCCAGTAAGCAAGTGGTTAAAATACACCAAGTGGGTGAATACGGTTCAGGAGGGCAGGATTTTCAATATAAAGTCAAGAACAAAAACAGGGACATGATCTCTGACTGGAGGAAAGTTCAATGCTTGATGCTTGGAATGGATTTCCAACAGGTAGTGAGTAAGTGGATTCAAACCATCTTGGCAAACACAGATCTATACTCCGCAGAAAAAAGACCAAATGGTCTGCCAATATATATTTTATATATATATATTTGTTTTTTTTTTCTCTATCACTCTTCTTCTGTTTCAGCCAGCAGTAAGCTTTCTGTAAATAAGGGCAATAGCTGAAATGTAAAAAAAAAAAACATTCATAGAGGGGGTTGGAAAGGAAATGGTTAAAACTGCATGTATAGTTCCTACCTAAAGATACTGAAAATCTCTGAATGACAGTACTTTTTTTTATTATCACAGACTAAAGTGATTGTATCAGGGGATGCCAGCTTCTTGTCCAATTATTACTGGGGGTGGCTGCATTTGAAGAAGGTTGTCATCTGTATGACAGATCGGTAACCAACACATTCTGGATATATTTCTCAATTCTCTAGTTTCCCCAGTTGATCGTTGGCAGCAAAAGCTTCTTCCTTCGTTAGCACTTTATTTCTACATCTATACCACTTAAGGCAGCAGAATACAAGTACTCTGGATATCACTGTAGTTGATCCTTTCTGCCAAGAAACTTGTTATATTTTATATATACACACACTATATATATATATATATATATATATATACACACACACACACACACACACACACACACACATACATACATACATACATACACACACACAGCTTTTTCAGCTGGAACTCGGTTCCACCACCTCTGGCTCAAACCCTCTGCTGTCTGCTCAATACTATCACTTGTAAACACAGAGGTCTGGCTTCTGTGTTTACAAGTGACAGCTTGTCTCCCAATGGCTCCCACAGATCTGATCTCCTGAACAGCCCCCACTGAGTGTAGGATGGGGACAAGGGAGATGCAGGTGCCCGGGGTGCAGTGTGGATGCGGACAACCCACTGGATGATCTCCCTGTAAGTGAAAAAGGTGGAGCCACCTACAGTGCGTGGGGGGTACTAGAGAAGAAGAGTGAAAGTGAGATGTGTATGGGGGATGCAGAGGTAGGCAGCTGTGGAAAAAAGGATGAACTCTGCACTGTGTGTAGCGCACCCCTGAATTCTGCATTCTGTATGCAGTGACCCCCTGAACTCTGCACTATGGACGTAGCACACCCCCCCCCCCCCCAAACTCTGTACTGACTATGAACTGTACTATGCACACCTGGTATTTAATGCCCCTTTAAGACCCTCCCACTATTAGTGAAATTTGACCACGCCCACTATTTGATGCAGTTTGGAAGGTGTGTGCGTGTAGCTGGGGGGAATGGGGTTTTTTGAGGGGTCGTGATTGAGTTTCTGCACCTATTTTATGAAGGGGAAAAAAAAAAGCCATATATATTTATTTACACTTTTCTAGTGGTAGGACAGCTTCAACAGGGGACGTCCCAGTCAAGGGCAGACCCATTTTTGCAGGTATAGGTTCCCTCCTTGAGAGAGTGGGTAGACCGTTACCTGCAACCCCTGGTTAAAAGACTTCCAGGATATATCAAGGACACCGCCAGTGATCTATTACACACCAAGGACATTATATGGACGACGTCCTATATGTAGGTTGCTTTGGCTGTCAGGTCGTTTCATTCCTGTATCCCACACACTTTGGCACTTGAGGCATTACATTAGCACCTGCACTGTTACAGCACATATGATATGGAACTGAAAGAGTTCCATTCTCCCAATACAGCCAATTTACAAAAGCCATCATTTGGTATGGTAGGTTCACTGATGACCTGATTTTGGTCTGGGACAACAATCAAGAGGATGTCTCGGATCTGGTAGTGTATGCCACCGACAAGCACTTGAATTTACCTATGAGAGTCATGTGGACAAAATAAATTATTTGGATATCGCATTGCTTGGCAATTACACTACAGGGGGTATTGAGACCAAGACATTTAATAAGGAATGTGCAGGAAACTCCTACTGGCCAAAAGATGTCATCCCCAACATACTATTCTATATATTCATGTTGGGGAATGCACCAGAGCATGACATAATTGCTCTGGTGAGGACAGCGTTAACCAATAATGTAGTAGTGTCATCTCTAGGCAAAAGGAGAGAGGATACCATGAAAGGCAGATAAAACAAGGTTTAAGCATTGCATCAAGAAAAAAAAAAAAATAGAGACACACTCCTATGCAGGTAATAAGTAATAACACTGCACCCCACCATAGGGGTAAAAATAAAAAAAAATCCAAATCACATTTGTAACCTCATTCTCACAAGAGTTTAATGAGATTACGTGAATTGTGTCTAAATATCTTCCCGTCTTGTCTGCTTTAATCCCTATACTTTCTGATGGATGCAGGTTTGCCAGCAGACAAGCTGGAACATTGGGAAGTGCCTTGTCACCCAATCTTTTTCAGTCAACCACCACTAAACGCACATGGTTGAGTGCCACTAGTTCCTTCCGCTGTGGCCTGAACACGTCGCTATTGCGACAAACATGATGGCAACTTTAAACCTGTTGTGTCTAGGTCCACTGGAAGAGGATACAATATAGTTGTGCTCAAAAGGTTAACATACCCTTGCAGAATTTATGATTTCTTGGCCACTTTTTTTCAGAGAACATGAATGAACACAAAAACATTTCTTTCACTCATGGTTAGTGTTTGGCTGAAGCCATTTATTATCAATAAACTGCATTTTACTCTTTTTGAATCATAATGACAACAGAAACTACCCAAATGACTGATCAAAGCTTTTCCTTCCCCTTTCGATTTTGATAACCTGCACAGAAGTTGACACAAAGGGGTTTGAATGGCTATTAAAAAGGTAACCATCCTCACCTGTGATCTGTTTGCTTGTAATTAGTGTGTGTGTGTGTGTGTGTATAAAAGGTCAATGAGTTTCTGGACTTCTGACAGACCCTTGCATCTTTCATTCAGTGCTGCACTGACATTTCTTTTGAGTCATGGGGAAAGCAAAATAATTGTCAAAGAATCTGTGGGAAAAGGTTGAACTGTATAAAACAGGAAAGGGATATAAAAAAAGGTATCCAATTAATTGAGAATGCCATTCAGTAATGTCCAAACTCTAAAGTTTTCCACTCAAGAAGTGGAAAAATAGGATTTTTGTACTGACCGTAAAATCCTTTTCTCCGTGTTCGACGGACACAGCGCCTCCTTAATCTTGACCAGTGGGTTATATCGTCTCTTCAGGAGTAGGACTAGGCAGAACATAAAAAAGACTTGGCTACGCCCCATGGGCCGGCCTCAGTCCCTATATAACCCCCTCCCTGCTCCAGGTACTCAGTTTAGTAGCAAGCAGTATTAGAAGTATTAAAACTCCATAGAGGGGTGGGTGCTGTGTCCATCGATGAACACAGAGAAATGGATTTTACGATTATTACAAAAATCCCATTTTCTCCTTGTGTCTATCGATGGACTATCGCCTCCTTAATCTTGACCAGTGGGACATCCCAAACCAGTGTCAAAATAAAATGAGGGAAAATAACCCAAAGGCTAACCACAAGAGCCCTAACCAGGACACAGGAGCCTTAACCGGGTCACAAGAGCCCCATCTGAAAATAAAAATTTGAAAGGAAAAACACCCCTCAAGAGGGAATAGCCCCTCTTAAAAAGCAGCCTGAAAAACTATGTGGCGAAAAAGAAGCATCTGTAGATGCAAAAATATCTACTTTGTAGAATTTGGTGAACGTATGCACCAACATCCAAGTGCCCGCCTTACACACCTGTGATATTGACACTTGATGACGGAAGGCCCAGGAAGTACCAAGTGCCCGAGTAGAATGTGCCATGATAGGGAAAGGGGGAACCCGACCTTTAATAGAATAGGCCTGAGTCACCATCTGTCTGATCCATCTGGAGATGGTAGCCGAAGATGCAGCCAGCCCTTTCTTTGGTCCTTGTGTAACCACAAAGCTAGTCTGACCTCCGAAAAGTAGGGTTGCCACATCATCCCTTTAATCCAGGACACATTAATTACTCAGGTTCTGTGGCTGATTAAGGTGGTAATTAAACTCACTTGGTGCCTTATTTGTATTAAATTAGCCTTAGAACATGTGCAATTCATATGTGTCCTGGATTAAAGGGATGATGTGGCAACCCTACCAAAAAGACTCTGTGGCTGCCAGATACACCTGAATCGCTCGAACCACATCCAAGGTATGCAAAGCAAATTCATTAGAATGAGCCGGCTTGGGATACAAGGAAGGCAACATAATGCCCTCATTCAAATAGAAGTCCGAGACCACTTTAGGTAGGAACGATGGACAGTGACGAAGAACCACCTTGTCGCTGTGGACCACTAAATAAGGAAGTACGACAAGATAATGCCACCAACTCAGACACTCTACGGGCAGATGTAATAGCCACCAAGAATGCCACCTTCTGGGACAACGTGGGTAAGGGAATCTCCCACATATTCTCGAATGTGAGTTTCTGGAGAACAGAGTACCAAGTTCAAATCCCATGGTGGCAAAAGGGACCGTACAGGCGGAGCCACATGCCAGACTCCTTGAATGAGGGTACAAACTAAAGAGTGAGTGGCTAGGGGTCGCTGAAAGAAGATTGCTAAGGCAGACACCTGGCCATTGATAGTACTCAAGGCCACCCTCTGCTGCTCATCCCCACTCATTTTCTATAGCTGGGATCTTGGCCTTTCTTCAATGGGGTGTTGAGCAATCAATTCACCCCAAGAAATATACGTTTTCCACACATGATGGTATATCTTGCTAGAAGTTAACTTCCTCACCTTCAACATAGTAGGGATCACTGATCCAGACAAACCTCTATCCTTCAGTACCTGGCTTTCAATAGCTAAGCCATTAAAACCAGCGGCTGTAAAGCAGGATGGAAGCTCAGCCCTTGGGACAACTGGTCCTTTCTTTCTGAGGCACAGCCCCAAGACGTTTACGGCCACCAGAATGTCCAGAAGACTTTCGCCCTCGATCTTTCACAGGCACAGCGGAAGAAGAGGAAGAGGTTGACTCCGCAGTGGCACTAGGACGACTGAGGTGTCTACCAGCGGCACCCGTGACCTTGTCACAAACCTCAGTATCCTCCTGTGGAGCCGAGCCTGCTGAAGGAGCTGCATACAGGTCTGAACAAGCAGAACTATCTTGACGGTGGATACCACCTGACTCAGAACCTGTATGCAAAATCGGGAGAGAGTGCTGTCTGTGTGACAGCAGCTGGTGACCCACAGCCTGTAGTTCCTGAAGTTTGTCCAGAAGAAGGTCCCCCCCCGGTCAGAATACAAATCAGACCTAGGTAATCCAATTCCCTTGACAGGGAAGTCTGGGATGTCACCCGGACCTTTGCAGGAATTATATTCGCACAAGGAGATTCAGGGACTAAAAAAACCTGAAATGCACAAACTTTGCCCCACTTCCTGGGTACCCCCAAAAGAATCATCTCGTGGATCCCCTTGATGCTCACCAATGAGGTCCACAAAGCCATAAACCAGCGAAGATGTCCCCCCACCCCAGTAATGGGTGAGGGCAGACCTTCATGTTGAAGGGGTCTTGTCTGCGGGACTGGGGAAGCCGGCTCTAGGCTTACCAGACCAAGATTGCTTGGAACCCCCAGAGGAAGACTTGAAAGAACTGCTTCCCTTGTCTGCAGTTGCAGGGGCCCGAAAGAATTTATGGGCTGAGAAGGAAGGTCCACGTTTATGGAGCCCCTTCCCTTTCTTAGACTGTGGTAGGAAGGTACTCTTCCCCCCTGTGACACCCTTAAATTAGGTCATCCAGGGTAGCCCCAAACAAGCGATCCCCTTGAAAGGGCAGATCAATGAGCACTTCCTTAGTGGCTTGGTCAGCCGACCAGTTCTTAAGCCACAGCACACGTCTAATCACTACTGCTGAAACAAAGTTTGGACAGCAGGGGAGCCGCATCCAAAGATGCATCACATACAAACTGCAGTCATTGGACCAACTGGTCCGCAAGATCAACATAAGTAGCAGGCACCTGTTCATTCCCCAGACCTTGACGCAAAAGCCTGGCCCACTCAGTATCTGAGACACCAGAGCCGAAGCTAGGATTCGGTCGCATTGCCAAACTCGCCATAGTGAACAGACTCCGCTTTCCTATCGGTCGGGTCTTTAAAGGATGGGAAATCCTCTACTGGAATCATGGTTGCTTTATTCAACCTGGAAACAGGAGGATCCACCACTGGTGGACTGGTCCACTTTTTATACAAGCGATTCCTCAAAGGGGTAACTTACTACAAAACGATTAGGGACCACAAATGGTGGCTTAGGTTTACCTATAAAGAATGGGAACAACCAAAATAAGGCCAACAAGAAAATACCTTTGGTGCACGAGGTAACATGCATACCAAAAGCCACAGCCACACTGACCATATCCTCCATTTTTAAAGTTTCACACATTTTCACTCACTACTTTGACCGTGGGGGATTCATCCCCACTATCGGATGGGTCAGGGAGCGAGATATTGAGCCCCCCTGGATGAGCCATGTCCCCAGCGGCATCAGGCTCCATATCGGATGAGACAGACTGAGCAGGGAAAGGCGGGGGGCGCTTCCTCCTGGGCCCTTGCCCACATGCCATGTCAACCTAGGATACAAATGACTAGGACCGCCGCCAGCGCAGCCATGGGAAGCTGGGGTACTGAGGGACCTGCCCCCTCCATTGGGGGGGGGGTCAGTGGGGGAGATGTGACCCTGAGGCTTCATCAGGAAAAGGGAAGACCCTGCAGTACAAAAATATTTTCTGGCACTACTAAGGGATCCCCAATGCTCAGGGTACCTGTCAGCAGGGAGAGAGAGATCACCCTGCCACCGGAGGAGCACCACCATTCAGACCCAGCAACACCATGGATGCCATTCCACTTCATATATCCCAGGCAGAAAGGAGGGAGGAGGAGGAGCCCCGGCATCTCCATGAGGCTCCAGTGCTCCAGCGTCTCAGTAGACTAATGAAAAATGGCCTCCGTGACATCAGGCTACATAAACATGGCCGCCAGCCGGAGACCAGTGAAACCAATGAAAAAGGGCTGCCGTGAAGTCATCGGACTCCTCCAAGATGGCCCCCGGCCATTTGACATGCCGAACCATGCTGCCAGGATCCTCTCTGCAAAAGGGACCCACAAAGGTACTGTACCCCACTAGGCAGGATGAACACCTAGAGGACTCTGCTGTGCACTCTGTACTGGGGCCCCTAAACTGTACTATACCTCACACTGTACTACACAGCAGGGCATGCACCTAGGGGTCTCCACTGCCCCTCTGCACTGGACAGGACCCTTGCCACCAAAGTGGGGGGCTGTCAGCCAGGGGGACGCTGTGACTCGGACCAGAGCCTGGTCGTATGCGACCCTGCAAGGTGTTTAACGCGCGGGCTAGCCTACGTCCATTGAGGCTATGTCACGGCCCACCTAGCGCATACCTGCTGTCTGCACAAGCTCGCTGGCTAGACTGGGGAGACCACCGGATCTAGATTATCCAGCCCGACGCCCAGCCTGGCAGTTGATTGTAGCTCTCCCAGGAGATGCATGGAAGGAAGAAAAAATAAAAAATTGCTAGGACCTAAAGGATCCCAGCAAGGAGCTAGGTCCTTACTCCTGACTAGACAAAAAAAAAAACTGAGTACCTGGAGCAGGGAGGGGGTTATATAGGGAATGAGGAAGGCCCATGGGGCGTAGCCAAGTTTATGTTCTGCCTAGTCCTACTCCTGCAGAGGCAATATAACCCACTGTTCAAGATTAAGAAGGCGCTGTGCCCGTCAATGAACTAAGGATAAATGAGGGGTTCTGTTAAAACCAAACCACGGTCAGGTAGACCAACTAAAATTTCAGCCACTACTGCAAGGAAAATTGTTCGGGATGCAACGAAAAACCCACAAATAACATTAGGTGAAATACAGGACTCTCTGAAAACACGTGTTGTGGCTGTTTCAGGATGCACAATAAGGAGGCACTTGAAGAAAGATGGGCTGCATGGTCGAGTCGAATATTTATTGTAGAACTTGGATGGGAGAAGGGAATAGTGGGGTACCCCAAATGAACTATTCACAGTAGATAAGGACAACTCACTTGGCCTCATCAGAGTACTTGTGGAAGCAGACACACTGCTTTTACCATACTGCCACGTGTATGGAAGAATTAAGTCTTCTTGCTCTCTGTAGCAGCAGACTTGATGCAACCAACTACTCTACAGGACACTATCTAATGCCCGTCCACTGACTAGCTGAAGGGATGACCCTCACAGGACCAGCCCCATGACACAGATCTGTACTCACTGTAGGCAGAATCAGATCCTTCCTGGTGTCTCCCTTCCAGTCAGCTCTGCAGGATCTCTGAGTTCAGCTTCTCTCTGACTTTCAGGCACTTCGGTCGACTACACAAGGCCGCATGACAAAATTCTACAGATGAGAAGCAGCCACCCCCCCCCTCCAGGACCCCGCTCTCCAGCTTAAGACCCCAAGCACATGTGCCCTTGGCATTTATACTGTCACCCAGCATGAAACAAGGCATCTTCCTCTGCCAATAACCAGGGCTGTATCAATGCCTGTGCCCTCACTTGTCAGGTTTCCTCCCACTGTCCAATATGCCTCCCTATTGGACCAGTGTGAACAGTTCAGACAAGCTAAGCTGCACCTGAGCACCATGAGCAGATCTCACTAATAGATCCTGCTCCCTGGTAGGCAGAAAGCTTTGTAAATTTACCTAATGATCCTGTTGTTGAACAGAAAGACCTAAAACTACACTCTTAGCACCTACCTAGGAGGGTGCTACATAGATATTTGGGGAAAGACGTCAGCCAGCATCCCAGCCCCTTTGTTTACTTTTAGACATGCGATTCCCTTGCTGAAAGCTAACAAAGGGTGGGGGTAGTGGCGGACTTTTTGGGTAATGACTTCAACAGGCACACAAGCCCCTTTCAGTCTGGGAATTTCCCAGCCGACATAGAGAGGTGATCTGTTGCTCCTAGCTAGAAAGCAGTTAAACTGAGGACAGCACATTTGTGATATAAACAGTCCAGGCTCAATGCCGTCCACGCTTCAGATTCATGTACCTGTTCCCAAATACATAAATGTCTCACCTGTGCAGACATTTGTCGTAAAGAGGAATGAACGCTGAAGAGTGAGGTACTGATAAAGAGTGTCAGACTAGACTCTAGACAGAGTATGTGAAACGTTGCCTGTCAAAATATTCCTGATATTGATCAGCCAATTTTGTGATCTATATACCCCACCAAACATTTTACAGAGAAAGGTGGCGTTACTTCCTATATGACAGAGAACTTGTATGTAAAGTCAATACATTTTTGCTAGTTTTGGACAGCATAGGGAAGAGGTAGAACGCCTGTCAAGTTTTTATTACTGTCCCTGCTAAGGAGATTCACCCTTCCTATGGGTCCTGGATGTGGCTTCTGTACTAAACATAAAAAATACCCTGTTCATTTTCCCCCAAAAGTAAACATTTCCTGATGATAGTTTATTGTTTAATAAATAGGGGGGAAAAAAAGTTGCGCCCAACAAATGGCTGGCAGAGTGCAAAGGTCTAGTCAACAGTATTGCCTGTGGGCTCCCTGCAGCAGATCTTTCCCCCATTACTGACTTGGCCACCTCCACACTGAGCTGAACAAAACTGGACATCTTGATACAGGGAGGGCTTTGCTTCCTTATGTCAGTTTTTAGCAAAGAAAAGAATCAGCAGCACAGTAGTGGCATCACCAGGCACAGGGTCTTAAATCTCACACTACAGATGTATACAGCTAGGAGGCTGTAGACACACAGAGTAACTATACACCCTCATGTACCAATAAGTGCGTGGCTATTTTTCAGGAGGAATTCGAGACAAAAAGATACTTTTCAGGGTATTGGCACAATTATGATTTCTAGATGTTACATTTTTAGATCCCTCAAACATTTTATGAAAGAATACAATGGTGGCTGTTGCAATTTCTTATGTCACACAATATTTGTACAGCCATGTTTAAAACGCAAATTTTCAGGAAAAAATGCACTTAAAATAAATTTTTGTTTACAGAAACCATATAATAGCCATTTTTTTTTTAATTAAATATAAAAGCTGATGTGTTGAGTAAATCGATACCAAACATGTCAAGATTTCAAGTTGCGCACACCCGTAAAATGGTGACAAACTACAGTACCTAAAAATCTCCATAGAGAACGTTCTAAAAATAAACCTTTGCAGGGTTCCAATTTAGAGTTAACCATGAGCTCTGGCGCTAGAATTATTGCTATTACGACATTTGCAGTGATAACTCACAGTCTGGTTGGAAATAGACACAAGTCTATCCAGTTCTGCCCACAGAACTGGATTTGTCTTGCAACCACTGCTTATATACACATGCAGGACTTATGTGTTTGTATTTGCAGGGGAGGATAGGGGCACTTGAATTTTTTTTATTATTTATTTTGCTTACATTTATTAATTTTTACACTTTTTATGTATTTTGGGATAGCTTGAGCAGTGACAGATCCTTTTTTATGGATAGATCTGGGGTCTACTGGACCCCTGATCCCTAATTTGCCCTCAAAGGCAGCCAATCAAGCAGAGATCAATTTGTACAGCTGCCTCCCTGACCATTACCAGCCAGGTAAACAAAGAACCAAAACCAGAAGTGACTAAATCCTCATTGCTTCCTGGATGGGAAGCAGTTAAATAGTGCACAGATTTAAAGCCCTTATAGTTAATATAAAAATATATAAATATCTTTGGCATAAAGATTTTTTTTTTTTTGCTTTCTTACCAAGAAACATAAGTAATGGTTGTCTGAAGACAAAGCATGTGCAGTCACTGAAGGGGAAATCCCTGTAAGAGAAAAAGCTGTAGTCCCTATACTTCGAGCAATCATCTTCTTGAGAGATTCCCCAAACACACCTTGCTGACTTGATTTATTGAAACCAATGTTAAGACAGATAAGGCAGTGCTGGGTGGTTGTCAAAGCTACATTGCATCAGCTTTTAAACGTTACCTGCTTTTTTTGTTTGTTTTTTAAGCTATTGGATGCAAAGGCCAAGAAAGAGAGAAGGTGAGGGCATGACAATCTACACAAAGTTGCAGTTGTCCTTTAAAACCTTTGTAAAAAGAGTGTGCGATTCCCTTAGCCTTTGCCGCCAGAGTTCTACTATATATTACTGGTAGTTTACAGGTGTGCTATATATAGGGGCCCATTGGGAAGTGGACTGAAAGCAAAATGACAGATACTGCCCTGAGCATTTAGAGGTTTGCTTTGCCTTCTGACCTGCAGCAGATTTACAAAGTTAAAAGCTATGTGCCACGTGACATTCATTACTTTTGAACAAGCACATGTACCGCAACAAACCATCATTTACTCCCCTTTCTGTCATGTTATAACTGTAAAGATTGTCACACAAATAGTTTTTGGAAATAAAATCATTTAATCTTTAAAAAGGATAAAAAGATAAGTTATATAAAAATATTAAACATTTCAAGTGAAAATCCACTACATCTCAGAACTTGTGCAGAAGTTCCATAACGGCAATGGTTGTACTCTGACCAAATATGAAGGCTCCACAGAGGACAGAAACGATCCCCCAGGCGATTAGACATGTCCTGCAAAGACATTAACAGAGAAAGGGGTAAATTCTTGATTACAGACAGAGTGATCACCTGCTGAATGATCACCACACTTCACCATACAGAAGATGATCAATCTTTTTCCAAAAATATAAGCTGGCCTATTTCAAAAACATTCTGCCAATAAAGAAAACACCCAGCAAAGGAGATTATGTACATTGTTGGATATTTTTGAGAAATTAAACTATTTAACTGCACCCAGTGAAACTGTGGTCCAAAGGACACCTATATAGGTTTAGCAGAAAGAGGATGGCAACCCAAGGTCCAAACGTCCATCCTAACTTATGGTTGCTGGCTTGAAAGGCTTGGCAATTAAAGCAAGATTCCAAAAAGATAGTGGAGTGTTGGAAGCAGTCATTCCCACACTCTTAAAGGGGTAGGAAGGCTACTTAAAAGGAAGATTTATCACAGGACCTGGAAATCGTATGTGGCATGGTGCATACTTACAAGTATGTTGTGGGCTGGAGTTCGGCTTTTTTCCTCCAGATTGGAGTAGATATGGTGCTGGTACAATCAAGGGACAGTTTCTGGCTTTGGCCATTTTCAAAGCCCCTGTGCCAAAAAGACTGGTGCCCACATGCATTAGGCACTGATTTGGCAAGTCAGTGCCTAATGCATGTGGGCACCAGACGTTTTGGCACAGGGGCTTTGAAAATAGCCAAAGCCAAAAACGGTCAGGTACGGCCATTGATAGCTTTTATGAAGGGGCAGGCTCCAGGATTGTTCTTATTCTTTCTGGGACTCTCTCCTGCAACAATTATATTGATATATTGTTTTCTAGCACTGCTGGATCTATTCTTGTTCCAGGTCAGCACCAGATCTACTGTAAAATGTAAAATACTGAAAGATCCATTGATTTCTCTGTTAATGCTAAACAGCGTGAAATTTTCAATGACCGCTATTGTATTTTGACAGCTAGCACCTCTGGCTGTTGGAATACTCAAACAGTGGCTTCATCTGATTGGATGCAGCACCTGTTTGAGTAGATGCAGTGTGATGCGGAGGGCAGAAAACACAGAGTTCAAGTGCAGTAACAGGAATATATTGTAACAAAAGGCCAGCAGCACACAACAGACCTGGCGGGAAGGCAACCTGACCAGGAACACTGGCAAGGTGTAACAGCAATGAGACGGTAGATTTTAGATTAAGGGCCCATTCATACCTGAGCGTTTTCAGTTTGTAAAACTCAGAAAATGCTCATCTAAAAAGCAAAATCCCATTTAAATGGCTCATGTTCACATCTGAGCGTTCAGTAGCTTGAAGCAAAATGCCTGAAGCTCAAAAAAGGACATGAGCTTCTTCTTAGGCTGCATTCACACCTGAGAGTTTTCAGCTCCTAAATCGCTCATCTCTGCAGCTCCAAAACTCCCAACAAGCAACATACCAGTCATTTTAAAGTAAAGTCTCTTTTTTTTGTTTTGTTTTTTTTTAAAAAAAACATGTTATACTTACCTCCTCTGTGTATTTGGTTTTGCACAGAGAGCAGCCCGGATCCTCCTCTTCTCGGTTCCCTCTTTGATGCTCCTGGCCCCTCCCTCCTATTGAGTGCCCCCTCAGCCAGCAGCTTTCTATGGGGAGTTAATCAAAATAACAATAAAACTGCTCTACCCAAACAAAATGATAATTAAATAGCAGCAACTATTCTGAGACCCACACAGTCAGTAAATAGTCCAAAAATTAGAGTTGCGCGAACATGCAAAAATAAGTGAAAAAATGTGTAGAAGTGTAAACTCTTGTAGGAATAATAAACATGCAGCAAACACGCTGCAACACAGTCCACACGCTGATAAGAGTTCCGAAAGATCCCACAATGCACTATTGTTTATCTAAATTGTGTGTAACTTAAAGAAAGAAAGCCACCATCTCAAAGAATGGCCGCTTACCAGCTCCTTGTGACCCCCTATTACAAAAGGTCTTACTCGCTTCTGGCTATATACCCAGCCAGGGCCATTAATCCTCAAAAGGGAATCCAGCTGAAGAGTGACCGCCATGCAAGGAAAACTCCATCAAATAGGACCCCAAAAAAATATAAGGATCTTCTATGGAAGTCTTAACATTTAATGTTATTTAAAATTGGTTGCACTTACAGCAAAGTTGTGTAAACACACATAAAACCAAGCCAGCTGGTTCAACAGAAAGCAGCTTGTTCTTCCAGGACCTGCGTGAACGCAGCGACGTCAGTACGTCTCTCCTCCCTAAGAGTTTCGTCACAAAAGGACGTCGTCCTGGGGCACGTGTGAGGTCCGATTAGATGTAGCTTTTCCTTGAATGGTGAACATTCTTCAGCTGGATTCCCTTTGAGGATTAAAGGCCCTAGCTGGGTATATAGCCACAAGAAAGCAAGACCTTCTGTAATAGGAGGTCACAAGGAGCTGGTCAGCGGCCATTCTTTGAGGTGGTGGCTTTCTTGAAGTTGCACACTATTTGGGTGAACAATAGTGCATTGGCGTCTATGGCAAATCTTGGTCAGCTTGACATGGAACTGCTCCCGATTTTTGACATTGGGGTCTATGGGAAATCATGGTCAGCTTGACATGGCACTGCTCCCAAACCATAAATGACAGGGATACCAAACCTGGGGAGCGCCGAGAGGGGACCCAGGACTACAACATTCAATTTTGAGGTCAGTCAGCTTGCCTAGGTAATCTACCATGTTGTAGTCCTGGGTCCCCTTAACATGCTCCCCAAGTTTGATGTCCCTATCACTTATGGTACGAGAGCAGTGCCATGTCAATTTGACCAAGATCTCCCATAGACGCCAATGTTAAAAACCGGGAACAGTGCTGTGCCAAGCTGACCAAGATTTCCCATAGAGTTAGTGTATTTACATGCATTGAGAAGTGAAAAAAGGTATTGCTTCACTTTAAGTACATTTTCATGTTACAAAGATGCTCTGGTCCAATTGTGTACTTAAAAGTGGGGTATGCCTGTATTATATTAACTCTTTGGATTGGGGAAGGGGGCACAGTTTGCCATCTTCGCCCTGGGCACCAAATGACCTTGTCCCGACACTGAACTATTAGATATGGGGGCTGCACTGAGATCAGTCAGTTCCCGGATCCACTGACGAAGTTCCGGTGTATGGAACGCAATGCGTCCGGAAGTAGGAAGTGACGTCACCCGCGACCAACGCTGTCTCCATAGAAGTGCATTACTTGGAGTGTACACGCTGTTATGCTGGGCACTGAGCTACAGTGCTTTTTATGTGAGTACCTGACTTTACAATAAAGTATTTGAGTTTGCTATAGCGGAGAGCACTATATATATCTTTTTCTTCTATGTAAAAAATCGTTGCTACTGAGATTAAGAGGGCAGTATACTCCACAAAATTGGATATTGTGTCAAAGGCAATGAGAGGTGTTCCATTTTGACACTCATATCGGCTGGCCTTAAAGGATAGGTAATAAAGGGTCATAGCTATAAGGTGAGCTGCTAGCATCTCCTGAGGTGGTGGAACTGCACAAAAGCACTTTATGAAAAATTTGCACAATTGACACTGGGTGTCACCATCCATGAATTTTTATGAACTTTTAAGAACTATTGTACGATCTCTGTTATTGTCCTAGCGCTGCACTTTCTGTTTTAAGTTCCCAGAGTTTTTTGAAAGATAAAATAGTGCATTTTATAAAGAACTATATAGATCAGACCAAAATGAGGTACAAATGGAGGAGGAAAGAGGGACAAAGGGACTTTGTTCCAAATCAGGAACAGTCCCTCAAAATCAGGGAAAGTTGGGAGCTATGGTATTCCCATATTTGTGATGCAACACAGAGGAAGTGTCAAGGCATGGAGTGGATGCTACATGGCCTGGAAGAAGTAGTCCCACAGCAGACAGGTTGACAGCTCTTCTTGATACACCAGCCGGAGACACACCTGAACACCGGACGGACCACTATAGCAATATAGGGCAGCCCGATGGCAGTTTCCCTTTGACGGATCCCTGGCTCATCTTGCTCCCTCCACACGGCTTTCTTGCTTCCGGCCATGGACAGACTACAGTTCCCGGTTCATACTTGGACTTCCTATCCTCCGCGATCTGTCATCCTCCACCTCATCTGCTTGTGAGTGCCTTCACTATTCACATTGAATTTTAATTTTATATTAAATTGTGCCACACTATGCATGCTTGGCATTTTCTTTCCCTTCCCTCTTGCATTACAGATTGTAAATTCCCAGCCCACTTTTAAAAGGCAGCCTTGCAAGCATTTTTGGTGATAGCCAGTCTTTTTATCATTTATTCCTAAACCTATATATGGACTTTTCTTGTTGTTTATTTTAATAACCAGCTTAATTACACCCCATGACCATGGGATTGGCACAGAGATATCGCTGTAGTGTATTGTGTTTTGTGCTCTGGAAGAAGAACTCATCTGTCCCTTTAGGGAATAGGGGAATCGATCAGACATGACACTACAAATTGCAGCCACAAGATGTGAGCTCCACCATTACAAGGTAAGGAAAATGACACAGGGAATACAACTTAAATACTTAAAACAAAAATATTTGAAAAAAAGAAGATTTAAAAATGTAGAATGCCTTTAAAGCTTAAAAGAATAACCACTTTTGTAGATTGGGAAAAAAAGCAAAGCAAAAAAACATTCCCCTCTGGGTGATCTACACTTTATAAAAATATGCAACGCTTTTGTATTTGCCCCTATTTATCATGAGCTTAGATCAAAGATCTAAGACTTTCGATGTACAGGCCTGTATGCAAGGACTTCTATTGGGTCATATTGATGTCATCCAGGGATCTGCCCCTTGTGGTGTCATGCCCGGAGCATGATGGGGCAGTGATGTCACAAGGGCATGAGGCCTCTGGATGACGTCAGCAGGTGGCCCCACCCCATGCCAATATAAGTCCTTGCACACAGCGGAGCCAGCATTAGTGCGGGAGATCGCGTTGAATCAACATCGGAAGAAGAACAGAGGGAGAAGACAGCGGAGAAGACCCAGCAAAAGAGCAGAAGATGGCGCAGAGAGAAGAGCCGGTAAAAGAGCAGAAGAAAGAAGATGCTGGAGGAGGGAGAAGAGCTGGAGAGGGAGAAGACACCGGAGCTGCCTTAATAAAATACTTTAAAAACAACCACGCCCGCAGACCCCGACAACCACCAGCCAGGGCTGTCGGGAAGAGGCCTCTATCCTCATCAACTTGGGGCGAGGTGCTTTGGGGTGGGGGGGGGTGCAGCGCTCTCTACCTCAAAGCACCCACCCCCCATGTTGAGGGCACGCGGCCTAGTATGGTTCAGGAGGGGGGCCCCTCCCCCTTTCCTGACCTGCCGGTCTGCGTGCTCGGATAAGGGTCTGGTATGAATTTGGGGGGGCCCCCCCACACCATTTTTTTTTCTATTTTGGTGCGGGGTCCCTCTTAAAATCCATACCAGATCGAGGGGCCTGATATGCTCTTGGAGAGGGAACCCATGCAGTTTTTTTTTTTTTTAATTTGGCGTGGAGGTACCCTACAAGACCCCCAGAGCACAAGCTGCATGCCAAAGTCGGATCAGTTAGGATAATGATCCGACTTCAATGATATTCAATGAGCTGAAGTAGGATCAAAGTCGAACAAAAGTAGTACAGGAACCTCTTTCAAAGTCGGTCCAGTTATGACGGCTCTCGTAGGGAATCATTGATTTGATGATGTAATGTGACTTGTGCTCCTAATGTCGGTCCATTTGTCAGAAGAGTGTGAACCCAGCCTAAATCTGTGTTAGTGAGCACTTCTCCTTTGATCTGAATGAGAGTGAATTTCACATTATTAAATCAGCCGATGCACTTGCACAGCGATGCAGTGTTCTACTGAGGAAAGTTGCAAGGTCTGCAGCATCCATTTAGAAGTAATTACCCTTTGGGAGTATATCACTGAAAATGACACTTTTGTTGCAGAGGATGCCTAAAATCTGACATTGTGTGATTGGCTCGCTGAAAGGTCTGCACTAACAGGAAATTACATTCTAGGGCATTCTGTATACCATATGTGTACAGAATGCCTTCATGTTGCCATATTACATTTTACAAAAAACTACAATGCTGCAAAATGAAAAGAAAAAGGTCATTTGTAAAAATAATTTTATTACATTTTGGCTTGTGTAGCAATTGTATATAGGATGACTTACTTTTTTCTTGCATTCATTACTTCACATTCCATTGCACATATCAGACACAGCCCTGCAATATACAAAAATGATAAATGAAACATGGTTTACAAAGAGCATGCGTTTTCATATCCACACATAGAGCCTATTTTCACAGACACCAGCAAAAGATGGACAGCATAAACAAGAGCTACACCTGTCCCAATGGATCTGTGCACAGTTTAGGGGAGAAGTATTTTACTCAGTGATTGTTCAAATATTACTTTAAAGTGGTTGTAAACCCTTACATACAGTGGGGCAAAAAATTATTTAGTCAGCCACCAATTGTGCAAGTTCTCCCACTTAAAAAGATGAGAGAGGCCTGTAATTTTCATCATAGGGACACTTCAACTATGAGAGACAGAATGAGAAAAAAAATCCAGAAAATCACATTGTCTGATTTTTAAAGAATTTATTTGCAAATTATGGTGGAAAATAAGTATTTGGTCAATAACAAAAGTTCATCTCAATACTTTGTTATATACCCTTTGTTGGCAATGACAGAGGTCAAGCGTTTTCTGTAAGTCTCCACAAGGTTTTTACACACTGTTGCTGGTAGTTTGACCCATTCCTCCATGTGGATCTCCTCTAGAGCAGTGATGTTTTAGGGCTGTCGCTGGGCAACACGGATTTTCAACTCCCTTCAAAGATTTTCTATGGGGTTGAGATCTGGAGACTGGCTAGATCACTTCAGGACCTTGAAATGCTTCTTACAAAGCCACTCCTTCATTGCCCTGGCGGTGTGTTTGGGATCATTGTCATGCTGAAAGACCCAGGCACATTTCATCTTCAATGCTCTTGCTGATGGAAGGAGGTTTATACTCAAAATTTCACGATACATGGCCCCATTCATTCTTTCCTTTACACGGATCAGTCGTCCTGGTCCCTTTGCAGAAAAACAGCCCCAAAGCATGATGTTTCCACCCCCATGCTTCACAGTAGACGTTTCCCTGGTCCTGCTGACTAGGCACATTTCCTTTCTTACTTACCCCGGTACATAGCACTTTAAAACTCATATTTGGAGGAAGGTAGTCGTTCTCGTAACTTCTACTTTACACGGACCCAGAAAGTCGTACTGTTACTAGGGTTTGTGTGGCGGTCCCGTTACTTCCTCACCGAAACATTCTTCGTAAAGTTCCAGGACTTCACTAGATCGGTCAGAGGTCTAGAGTTGGGGTATCTTTTAGAAACTTCCCTCAACTTTTAGGCACAACGGGTCGCTGTCGGGATTTTGTAGTGACGAGATCTCCTCTAGGTGTACCTCCTTACCCAG
>BLSH010277952.1:698223-710436 GCA_018402905.1 Glandirana rugosa | reverse complement strand
GAATATTTTATACTTTTGCCAAAAGTTTCAGGGGAAATGCCAATTTTGTCACTAAATGATATGTTGTTCAAACAAGCCATGGGTATATGTGAAACTGCACCCCAAAATACATTCTGCTGCTTCTTCTGAATACATAGATACCCTATATGTGAGACTTTTTGGCAGTCTAGCCGCGTACGGGACCCCGAAAACCAATCACCGCCTTCATGCTATGGGTATATGTGAAATTACACGGCAAAATACATTCTGCTGCTTCTCCTGAGTATGGAGATACCCCATGTGTGAGACTTTCTGGCAGTCTAGCCACGTACAGAACCCCACAAACCGAATCACCGCCTTCAAGCTTTCTAAGTGCGTAAAAAGGTGATTTTACTCCTCGCTCCCTATCACAGTTTCAGAGGCCATGGAATGCCCAGATAGCACAAACCCCCACCCCAAAATGACCCCATTTTGGAAAGTACACACTTCAAGCTATTTGCCGAGAGGCACGTTGAGTATTTTGCAGGTCTCGCTTTTTGTCGCAAAGGTTTGAAATTTGAAAAAAGGAAAAAAAAAAAAAAAAAATCTCTGTATATTTCTTCATTTTCTAAAACAAATGAGAGCTGCAAAATATGCACCATTGCCTTTTAGCAAATACCTTGGGGTGTCTACTTTTCAAAATGGGGTCATTTGGGGGGCTTTTGTGCTACCTTGACATTTCAGGACCTCCAAAACCATGATAGGTACTGAGGAATAAAATCACCATTTTATGCCCTTAGAAAGCCAGAAGGCGGTGATTGGTTTGTGGGGTTCTGTACGTGGATAGGCTCCCAAAGTCTCACATATGCCATGGCATGTGTGAGCAATATATAATTTAGTGACAACTTTGTGAAAAAAATTTGGGGGGGGGGGGGTTGCTAATTAGGCATTTCATGGCCTCCGCAACCTTGATAGGTAGTGTAGGGTGAATGCATACATTTTCGCCCTTAGAAATGCTGAAGGTGGAGATTGGTTTTTGGGGTCCCGTACCCGGCTAGACTCACAGTCTCACACATGTGGTATCCCCATACTCCGGAAAAGCAGCAGAATGTATTTTGGGGTGTAATTCCACATATACCCATGCCATGTGTGAGCAATATAGAATTTCAGTGACAAACTTTGCGTAATTTTTTTTTGTCATTTTTCAATCACTTGCGACAAAATATAAAATATTCCAGGGAATCAACATGCCTTTCAACAAATAGCTTGGGGTGTCTACTTTCCAAAATGGGGTCAGAACTGTCCTGGCATTTTATGCCCAACATTAGAAGCCTATGCCACACATCCACAAATTATTTTCTGAAACTTTTTGTTCACATGAAAAAATACTTTTTTGCTAGAAAATTACTTTGAACCCCCAAACATAGATTTTTTTTAAAGCTGAGGCCCTACAGATTAAAAATGTTGGGTGTTGCAAATTTTTTTTTTCACAAAGTTTTTGCGCAACAATTTTTCAAACATAATTTTTGTGGAAAAAAAAACACTTTTTTGAACTTTAATGCACAAAAACACACTATATTGCCCAAATAATTGGTGAAATATAATAGATGATCTCATGCCGAGTACATAGACACCAAACTTGACATGCTTTAAAAATAACGCATACCCACACAGCAGCAACAAACTATATACATCTTTATAAACCTTTACAGGTTACCACTTTAGATCTGCAGAGGAGGTCTACTGCTAGAATTAATGCCCTCGATCTGACGTTCGCAGGGATACCTCACATGCATGGTGCAATTGCTGTTTACATACGACACAAGACCGATGCTTGCATTCACCTTTGCGCGCGTGCACGGGGGGACAGGGGTGCATTTTTTTTTTTTAATTATTCATTTTGCTTTTTATTTTATTTTTACACTGTCCCTTTCATCTTTTTTTTTCCTATTTAATTGTTATCACGGGAAATTTAAATATCCTCTATGATAAAAATAAGTAGTGTTGCAAGATGCTTCCCCAATGGCACAGTTTATTTTTGGCGAAACCGAAGTAATGAAATGCTCGTAGCCTCCCGTATCTTAGGCCATAGAGATGATTGGAGCCATTCTAGTCTTCAATCGGCTCTATGGTCAGCTGTCAGAACCACTGGCTGCATTCTCGGGTTCCCCGGTGGGACAGGAGAGCCCGAAAAAACCATCTAAGACGGCCGCTGCTTGTAAAAGCAGTCTAGCAGCTAATCAGCCACTAGGATTGCTTTTACATGAAAGCTAACCGCTGGCTGAAAAGAGCGATACCTAGATGATACCTATACCTGCAGGCATCATTCCAGTATAACCACTCAAAGGCCTGCAACATACTTATGTGTTGCTGGTCCTTGTTGGGCATATGTTGTAATGTTCTTATGTATAGCACATAAGCATTCAGCGTAGCCAATTGGAATAAGTAAACAGGCACTTTTTTTGTAACAGCGTCTGGTCTTACGGGCAATTAAGTACGGTGCCAATAACTGGTCATTGAGGTCCACTCCTCCCATATTTTGGTTATATTCGTGGACACAGAGGTGTTTCTCCACAACACCATTCACCATTCTAATTTGGACAGCCGTGCCTGCGTGAAGGGAGGAAAGAATGAACAAACATTCTTTGTATCCCCCCACTTCACCACGAGCAAATTACTACATCTCAAGCAGTCTCTCTCCCCCCAACTAAATCGAGATTCTTCCAGCCGTAAGGGGAAGCCCTGGCGATTGGATCGCATGGTGCCACGTGCACCAATTTGGTGATCAAACAAGTGACTAAAAAGTGGCACGCTTGTGTGGTAATTGTCCACGTACAAATGGTACCCCTTTCCGGACAAGGGTGACACCAAGCTCCACACAATTTTGCCAGCACTCCCCATGTAGTCTGGGCATCCTTCCAGCTCTATGTGACTATCTTTGCCCTCATAAACCATAACTACATGTATAGCCTGTGGCATCTTAACCCCATATATGGCACGCTTGCTGGGGAGAAACTGTTTGAAAGCAAGACAGCCAGCAAATTTAACCAGGGACTCATCCACGCACACAACCTGGTTGGGAATAAAAAGTGCTGTGAACTGCTGGTTTATGAGGGGCCGAATTTTGTAGAGCTGGTAATATTCAGGGTCCCCACATGGATGACAGAGTTCATTGCCCTTGAAATGCATGAACCGCAGGATCTGCTCATATCCTGTCCTGGCCATGCAGAGAAGACACACATACGATGAATTGAGTCAGTGGATCAATATAACCGCAATTCAGGGTCTTTATGTATGCCCACGTTGAGGGTAAGGCCCAGAAAGGTCTTAAATTCGGAAACCGTAATTTGTTTCCAGTCTCTGGCAAGTGACAAATGGGGATTAGCAGCGATGTATTGACCAGCATATAAATTGCTTTGGTCCACAATAGATTTATAGAGATCTTCAGTGAAAAACAGTGAATAAAATTCAATGGCCCTAAAGTCAACTGTATTCACCGTGATTACGGGTTGCCAGTGAATGGGGGAAGTACAGGCGCTCCATCAGTGGTGGGTTGCCAAACAGGGTTTGCAAGCACGTCAGGAAGGGTACTATGGGCTCTGCAGGCCTGTCTTTGTCTTCATGGCTGCAAGACACTACTTGTGCTAGCCACACCAGCTTGAACTGCACTTATGGGACTCGCCACGTCACCAAGTGTTACTGCAGTGCTGGTTGTATGACCAGGATGTACTAGGCCTCTGGTGCTTGCCAGGTCACCAGAAGGAGTAGCGGCACTAGTACTGGCTCTCTGCTCAATACGAGAGCCCTGCGGTTCACGCACCTCAGCGACAGCTAAACGGGATCTGGTATGCCTGACTTTAGCAGGGATCTCTCTGTCATCAGAGCCATCTGTCACGGAGCCGCTGTTGTCTACAGGATAGTATGAGCCTGAATCTGACAGTGAGGCTTCCCCATCGCGCTCATCTGTCATGCTCAACACGTGTAGGCCTCTTCACTAGTGTACCACGGATTTGACATGTTGGCCTCTAAATTTATAGGTACACTAATGTGAATCACAGGCAAAAAAGCGCACCTGGTTGTTAGAGCCTATTTCAAGTCGCTACCAAAATCACTGTCAGATTTCGCAGTGATCGGGCGTGATCTCTGCGAATGCTGCAGATGTGTAATGTGTTTGGTAAGTGAAAGGGTCTTGTAAAAAGCCCCCTTAACCACTTGCCGACCGCCCGCCGCAGCAGGACAGCGGCAAGATGGTTCGTTATCGCGAAACGCCTTCACAGGACGGCGGCCGCGATAACGAGTATTGTGAGCGTGTGCGCGCCGCCGGAAGGGCGCTCACTATGTTCGGGGGGGGGGGTCAGGGAGCGGGTAGGGCGGACTCGGCTACCTGCGATGGCTCCCCCGCAGTGAGAGAACGGATATCCCTGTATGTAAACACGGATCTCCATTCTCAGAGGGTGAAGGGCTGTGATCACAGGCTTCCTGTATATGGAAGCTGTAATCACTCCCTTCCCCCTGCCAGCCCAGCCCCCACACAGTTAGAACATGCCTAGGGAACACAGTTAACCCTTAGAGCGCCCCCTCCAGGTTAACCCCTTCACTGCCAATGACATTTACACAGTAATCAGTGCATTTTTATAGAACTGATCTCTGTATAAATGTTAATGGTCCCAAAAAAAGTGTCAAAATGGTCCGACATGTCCGCCGCAATATCGCAGTACCAATAAAAATCGCAGATCGCCGCCATTACTAGTTAAAAAAACCCCAGAAATTCTCATCATTTGTAAATGTGGCAACTTTTGCGCAAACCAATAAATACCGATTGCAATTTTTTTTTACCAAAAATATGAGGAAGAATATAAAATCGTCCAAAACTGATGAAAAAAAAATGTGTTATGTATTTTTTTTTGGATTTATATTTTAGCAAAAAGTAAGAAAAATAGTTTTGCAAAATTGTCGCTCTTTTTTTTTTGTTGTTTATAGCGGGGATCAGAAATGACGCAGAGGTTACCAAATACCAGCAAAAGAAAGCTCTATTTGTGGGGAAAAAAAGGACACAATTTTGTTTGGGTACAACGTCACACGACTATGCAATTGTCAGTTAAAGCGCTGGTCCTAAAGTGTGAAATCCTTCTGGGGCTGAAGTGGTTAATGTCTACATTGCTCTAGGGCTGGATTGCTCCTTTAAGTGTATCATTTTGCTTAAGATGTAAATTTTGAAGGATTATTGCATATCAAATGAGTTTATGACTGAAACTAAAAAGAGGAACTTGCAAAATCTTCCAGACACTAGCTGTCTGGGCTGAGGAGGGGTATTTTCAATATTTTAAGTGACATAATTGTTCTGCTCAGAGATAAAGATGTAATGGTTATATAAATGTGTACAATCATAATTGGCTAATTGAACATGTAAAGGAAACAAGTCATTTGGACATATACTCATTATTGGTTGGAGAGAATTACTGACGCCCACCTTATCCTGTGTGTGCCATTTGTGTGTTGTATTACTTTGCATACACTGTCTCCTGCATGCAGATCTGGGTGTGGCCAATGGAATGATGCTGAAGAATAAAAGGTGTGTAATTAGATGAAAATAAGGTAATAGTCAAGACTAGAGGTAATCGATAAAATGTATGCTTACAGTAAGTGTCAGTGATCTATTGATCCTGCACTTGGGTGGGCTGGGCGGAGGGGCTAAAACGCAGGTGCTAGCAGGTATCTGGGCTGATCCTGCCAACACCGCATTTTTTAGAACACTAATCTAGTGGGGACATGAATATAGATCTGATCAGATACTGCAATAGTATCTAACACCTATCTAATGTGTGTGTGTATGCATGTCAGCGTACCTAACTGGTCTTGCCTGGTGGTTATGCTGACCCTAACGCACGCTAAAACCTAACTGAGGTCACCGCCGGGCAATCAGGGGTTAAAACCTATAAAAGAGTATATATATATATATATATATATATATATATATATATATACATATATACACACACACACACACACACACACACACACACATATACGTACACTCTATCTCATAAAAGTGAGTACACCCCTTGCATTTTTGTAAATATTTTATTATATCTTTTCGTGTGACAATACTGAAGAGATTACACTTTGCTACAATGTAAAGCAGTGAGTGTACAGCTTGTATAACAATGTAAATTTGCTGTCCCCTCAAAATAACCCAACACACAACCATGAATGTCTAAACTGTTGGCAACAAAAGTGAGTACACCCCTAAGTGAAAATAGAAACATAGAAACATAGAAAAGTGACGGCAGAAAAAGACTGAGTAGTCCATCGAGTCCCCCTTTTTATTTTTTTTTATTTTTTTTTTTACATTAACCTTGTTGTCCGACTATGGATTTATGTTTATCCCAAGCATGTTTGAAGCCATTTACTGTTGACTGTCTCACAACCTCTTTTGGTAGTTTATTCCAATCATCAACCACCCTTTCAGTAAAATAATACATTCTAAGATTAGTTTTGAACTTCCCCCCAGTTAGTTTGAGGTCATGTCCCCGTGTTCTTGATTTTGGTTTCATATTGAAAAGACTGCCCTCCTGAACCTTATTCACCCCCTTGAGGTATTTAAAGGTTTCAATCATGTCTCCCCTCTCCCTTCTTTCCTCCAGACTGTACATATTCAGTTCCTGAAGTCGCTCTTGATAGGTTTTATCCCCCAGACCTTTCACCATTTTTGTTACCCGTCTCTGAACTCGTTCTATTTTATCAATATCTTTTTGTAAGTGAGGTCTCCAGAACTGGACACAGTATTCTAAGTGAGGTCTCACTAAAGATCTATATAGAGGAATCAGAACCTCCTTCCTCCTGCTGGTGATCCCTCTACTGATAGAATTCTGGGATGTATTTGCTTTTCCCACTGCCTGGTTACACTGTTTGCTCATTTTGCAATCATCTGAAATAGGCACCCCCAAATCTTTTTCTTCTGTAGTGCTGGCTAACACTGTGCCCCCAATGCTGTACTCTCTAAGCGGATTCTTTTTCCCTAGATGCATTATTTTACATTTAGAAATATTGAACTGCAGTCTCCACTGCTTTGACCAATCTTCCAGCAATGCCAAATCATGTTCCATGTTACAGACACCTCCAGGGATATCAACCCTATTACACACCTTTGTATCATCAGCAAAGAGACATACATTGCCCAGCAAACCTTTAGTTATATCACTTACATATAGGTTGAATAGAACAGGACCCAGTACAGAGCCTTGTGGTACCCCACTAGTGACTGGTCTCTGTTCTGAGTGAACCACATTTACAACCACACTCTGGGATCTATCCTTTAGCCAACTGCATATCCACTGAACCACCCAAGGGTTAAGCCCCAGCTTGTACAACTTTTGTATCAGATCATTATGTGGAACTGTATCAAATGCCTTGCTGAAATCAAGATATGCTATGTCCACAGCACCACCCTGGTCCAAAACACTGGTAATATAGTCATATATGTCCAAATTGGGCCCAATTAGCCATTTTCCCTCCCCAGTGTCATGTAACTTGTTAGTGTTACAAGGTCTCAAGTGTGAATGGGGAGCAGGTGTGTTAAAATTTGGTGTGATCACCCTCACCCTCTCATACTGGTCACTGGAAGTTCAACATGGCACCGCATGGCAAAGAACTCTGAGGGTCTCAAAAAAAGAATTGTTGCTCTACATAAAGATGGCCTAGGCTATAAAAAGATTGCCAAGACTCTGAAACTGAGCTGCAGCACGATGGCAGACCATGCAGTGGTTTAACAGGACAAGTTCCAGTCAGAACAGGCCTCCCCATGGTCGTCCAAAGAGGTTGAGTGCAAGTGCTCAGCATCATATCCAGAGGCTGTCTTTGGGAAATAGACACGAGTGCTGCCAGCATTGCTGCAGAGGTTGAAGGGGTGGGGGTTCAGCCGGTTAGTGCTCAGACCATACGCCGCACACTGCATCAAATTGGGCTGCACGGCTGTCATCCCAGAAGGAAGCCTCTCCTAAAGATGAAGCACAAGAAAGCCCACAGTTTGCTGAAGACAAGCAGACTAAGGACATGCATTACATGTCCTGTGGTCTGATGAGACCAAGGTAAATTTATTTGGTTCAGATGGTGTCAAGCGTGTGTGGCTGCAACCAGGTGAGGACTACAAGGACAGGTGTGTCTTGCCTACAGTAAAGCATGGTGGTGGGAGTGTCATGGTCTGGGGCTGCATGAGTGCTGCCAGCACTGGGGAGCTACTGTTCATTGAAGGAACCATGAATGCCAACATGTACTGTGACATGAAAGCAAAAAAAGGCACAGCGATGCCAATCCCTTTAACCCAATGCAACTGAATTTTTTTTTTTTTTATAAAAAATAAGTATACAAGGGAGGTCCTTGATGACGTGTCCGTGAAATGCATAGCGGCGGTCTGAGAGGAAGTACGGCGCTGCATTGGAAAACGGACACTGCTTGAATATACTGGATTTCTTGTGAGTTTTTAATCTGTTTCTTGCGCAATTAAAAGGTTTCTTTACAATATTATGCTATGTCTGCTCTATATTGATTCCGAGATTTTTTGGCTCATTGGTCCTGAGAGGGATTCAGCTCTTAAAGGCACCACTACCCTGATAACATCTAAACCACCAGAAAAAGCCTTTTTTGACCCCAGACTGAAAAGCTGTCGGTCATTGCTTTCTGGTGAGTAGGAGGAGAAAGGGGGAGAGTGGCACAGAGCACGTTTGGACTGTTTTTTCAGCACTGGAGCACTTATTTGATTGATGAGTAAAGCACCAACCACCTTTTCTGAGATTTGAATCTTCACATCAGTGAAAGATTTGAAGCACATGAACAGTTTAGCACGCTAGCACTTAATAAAATAACAATAAAGTGATTAGTAAAGGATTTGATGTTTTACCACAATGGTTTAAATTTTATTATATGAATATTTATTTTATGGCATCATGTGATACACACATATTTTTTCACCTTTGCATTATTCACGGTTGATATCTAATAAAAAAAGTTTTTAATTTAAATTGTATTGGGTTAAAGGGATTGGCAGCGCTATGCCTTTTTTTCTTTCATTGATTGTCTGGTTGTTATTCCTCCTGCTTTTGCACATAGCAAGCTACAGTAGGTTGAAATACCCTAAAGCAATTAAAAAGGAAAGGTGATGGCGCTGACTAGGCTGCTAAATAAGTGCTAGTGAAAAAAACGTGCCTGCAAAATATTTCACCCTGCACTATATGTGCGTACTGCCAACATATGGTGATCTCAGCTGGTCACTTCCTGAAGACACCCCTCACGGCGAAACATACGTCGGAGACGTTTGTTGCAGCAGCACTTCCGGGTCCCAGTATCCCCGATAACTGCACGGGGTGATATCGAGGATTGGAGCACACACTAATGCTGAGAGATCACAATAGCTCATAGCGACCAGCCCAAGCATTCACTGGCTCGCTTATATCATGCTGAACACACCTCAGTGCCGGGTCTCTGGCACAGACAAATGTGCTTGAAATCTTTTTATCCTACATTGCTTTTAGGCCTCATACACACGGGCGTTTTGCACGCCGGCGTTTGTAGGCGTTTTTTGCAGCTCTCATGTTATTCAATGGCCTTCTAAAAACGCCGGCGTTAGTGAGCAGTAGAGGGCGTCGGCGTTAGTGAGCTGTTTTTAGAACGCGGGACCATCGCGTTCTGTAGCTGTAGCGTTTTGGCGTTTGACGCCAATTGGCAAAACGCTCACTAACGCTTGCTAACGCCCGCTAACGCCGTACCGGCGTTAAGCGTTTTTTGACGCCGGCGTTTTTAGGTTGAAAAATAGCAGAGGACTGATTTTTTTTTTTAAAAAACGTCTATGGACGCCGACGCTCACTAACGCTCGCTAACGCCGATGCAAAACGCCGAAAAAAACGCTGATTTTTTAAAAAAACGTCGGACCTGGCGTTTTGCTTATTTATTATAAAACGCCCGTGTGTATGAGGCCTTAATCTTAATTTACTACACTATAAGACTTCCTTCATGGTCTCATGTGGAGTCATTCTTACATTGTAGAACCTGGCCATATCCCTCTAGTTTAGAGGAGTGGAGTCTCAGAACACCCCAGGTTTTGGGAACATGCTGGTTTTGACCTTCCTGTAAAAAAGGGGTCAAAACTTTTTGGTGAGTTGCCACCTTTACTTTTTAGATGAGCACTGGTGGAGCAATCACATACATTGAGAAACAGGATTCACGTGGTGATGGGATACCTAAGTGGACATTTATTCACGATACATATGACACTAACTGCTATCTGTGTTAACTATTTATGCTATTTTTTTGTTTTGTTGACCCATGTTTATGTGTATGCATTATCATATGTTGGCAGTACGCACATATAGTGCAGGGTAAAATATTTTGCAGGCACGGTTTTTTCACTAGCACTTATTTATTTAGCAGCCAAGTCAGCGCTATCACCTTTCCTTTTTAATTGCTTTAGACTTTTTAAACGTTTCACATTTAAAGGGGCAGCGACACTGTTAGGCTATCATTGTACACCTTACTTTTTAGGGCGCCATTCCCCTTTTTGGTATATCAAGGTTGAAATACCCCCCTCCCTTTTGAGTCACATACCAACATAATTACATCAGCACGGGTTGGTTATTATTATACATACCACCACTGAGTCATACTGAAGCAGAACATGATCCCTTCCTTTCGAAGACTGGACCACAGGGCAGTATTCCAACATAACGACCCCAAACACACCTCCAAGAGGACCACTGCCTTGCTAGAGAAGCTGAGGGTAAAGGTGATGGACTGGCCAAGCAGGTCTCCAGACCTAAACCCTATTAAGTATCTGTGGGGCATCCTCAAATGGAAGGTGGAGGAGCGCAAGGTCTCTAACATCCACCAGCTCCGTGATGTCGTCATGAAGGAGTGGAAGAGGACTCCAGTGGCAACCCGTGACGCTCTGGTGAACTCCATGCCCAAGAGGGAAAAGGCAGTGCTGGAAAATGGTGGCTACACAAAATAATGACACTTTGGGTCCAATGTGTACATTTTCACTTAGGGGTGTACTCACTTTTGTTGCCAGCGGTTTAGACATTAATGGCTGTGTGTTGAGTTATATTGAGGGGCATCAAATTTACACCGTTATACAAAGCCGTACACTCACCACTTTACATTGTAGCAAAGTGTAATTTCTTTAGTGTTACATGAAAAGATGTAATAAAATATTTACAAAAATGGTATCTGATCGGGGAAAAAAAAAAAAAAAAAAAAAAAAAAAAGTAGCTAGCATCACCCATGACACTTATACAGTGATCACAGGTGACAGGAGGCAATCAAGGGGTTAAAAACTTTATTAGGGGGTAAGGGGGGGTATTTACACCTACCTAGGCCTACTACTACCTACCCTAACACTGATTAGTGTCACAAGGGTCACAAGTGCAGCGATCATTGAACGATCTGATCGCTGCACTAAGTGACAGTGACAGGGGGGTGGCAGGAGTGAAGGGGTTAACTGGTGGGTGATCAAAGGGTTAAAAGTGTGCCTAACGTGTACTGGTGTCCGTGTAGTGTTGTGCAACTCATGTTTCGGATGTCTCTCTCTCCTCTCTGCAACGGAAAAGAAGCAGAGTGGGGAGATGAAATCACATCCCCTCTGTGTTTACATTCCACAGACAGGGAAGCAATCCCATTCGCTAGGACCGATCAAGAATAGACCAAAAATCATTGGTCTATTCCTGTGGATTGAACGGTCCTGTAGCGAATCGGACCGCCGTGACCGTGCTCCTGTACACGGCGATTCGCGGAATAGAGCCACACTGCCACAGTAAATGTGCGGTACGCAGTCGGGAACCGGTTAAAGCTCAAGAGTCAATTTCCGCTCTCACTCCAAGAAGTCAGCAAAGCGCTCCATGTCAGGATGCTTTCTGGTATTTTGGGATTGTGCCACTCATACATGCCTTTTGGGCACTTTGTGGCTCCTCTATGGACATAGGTACAGCTTTGGTGATGGACACTTGGTCCCATAAGGCAAGCATTGCAGGCCACATTTGGAGATCTTTCATCCGCCACGTCTCACGACTGAAGAACCTCACTCTCGCCTTTAACTGAGAACTCGAAATTGGCCAAGGGCTGACGCATGGCGTGTAAATGACACCGTCACACCGAGATAAGGCGCTTAGCGGCACATGTCCTCGTGCCAGTGCCGCCAGGCTAAGCGATGTCCTGGCAAGTTAGGTGTCCTTATCTGGTTACTAAAAACCAGATAAGAACTAGCCAGGA
>BLSH010277952.1:666676-682421 GCA_018402905.1 Glandirana rugosa | reverse complement strand
ATAATATAATATATTATATACACATATATACACACACACACACACACACACACACATATATACACACACACACACACACACTTGTGCACATAAGTTTACATCCCCGTGGCAGAATTTATAATTTCTTGTCTATTTTTCAGAGAATATGAATGATAACACAAAAACTTCTTTCACTCATGGTTAGTGCTTGGCTGAAGTCATTTATTATCAATCAACTGTGTTTACTTTTTTAAATCATGACAACAAAAACTACCCAAATGACCCTGATGAAAAGTTTACATAATCCAGT
Source organism: Glandirana rugosa (assembly GCA_018402905.1). NCBI lineage: Eukaryota > Metazoa > Chordata > Amphibia > Anura > Ranidae > Glandirana > Glandirana rugosa. The sequence continues at coordinate 682,132 of BLSH010277952.1, read as the reverse complement.
TCTTAATACTGTAAGAGTTCAGCAAGCCAGCAGTGTCAATCTGGTACCCCCACCAATCCCTAGGAATACAATACCAGAATGAAGACCCCTTTGGATGGGACTTTAAAGGTGGAGGAGCAGAGAAAATCCATACCACATCTTTGCATGATATCAAATCCACATTTATTGCCCACAAGTATAAAATGTAAAATATGAAAATATGTGTATGACAACTAGACTGGTTAATATCTAACATATCCTGTTAAAATCATAAACAGATAGCACACAGCTGGCTCACACAAATCTGAGTGTGTGTTCTTGTACATGATTCTGCAGTCCTACGAAAGAGGAAGAGAGTCCGACGCGTTTTAGGTTCAAGCCTTTCATCAGGGGCTTGTAGCAGAACGCGTTCACGTACTCAGACGCACTATATCTGGAGCAAAAACAGAAAGAATAATCACACATATTTCGTGGTGAACATGGGAACCCAGGCCCCCAAGGAGCACTACAAAGTGGTTAGAGAGATGGGGAGGAGAAAAAAAAAAAAAAAACACCCACAACCAAAGGCTATATGTATGTCCCTTTTTGTAGCCAATCCCTTTGTAGATAGAAATCTTGGCTGGGATGTGTAGTGTGTGAATCATACCTACCCAATAATGATACTTGAAAGGACCTCACCTTCAGAGCTCGAAGTATACAAATTCTGGAACCATATAGGGGTCAAAGAAATGCTGTAAGAATGATTCCGGCTCCAGCTTTAAAGCATATACCAATACAAAAACTCAATTTGCTTGGTCTACATGGCTGTGCTCTCCGTTGGTTCGAATCTTACCTATCTCACCGCACCTTCAGTGTCACTTACAACTCCACTTCCTCCTCTCACCGTTGGGGTTCCCCAAGGTTCTGTCCTTGGACCCCTACTATTCTCGATCTACACGTCCTCCCTGGGTCAGCTGATAACCTCCCATGGCTTCTGCTATCATTTGTATGCAAAAGACAGCTCACCCCATCAGTCTCCTCACAGATCACTGCCTTACTAACAGACATATCAGCCTGGATGTCACAGCACTTCCTCAAACTGAATCTATCTAAAACTGAGCTCATGATATTTCCTCCCCCACGTGCCCCTTCCCTTGACTTCTCTGTTAAGATCAATGGCACAACTATTAGTGCGTCCCCACATGCCAGGGTGCTAGGGGTAACCCTAGACTCTGAACTGTCCTTTCAAGACCACATCCAATCCCTGTCCAAATCATGCCGCCTCAGCCTACGCAACATTACTAGAATACGCCCCTTTTTAATCAATGACACCACCAAGCTTCTAATTCACTCTCTGGTTCTCTTGCCTCGCCTACTGCAACTCTCTACTCATTGGATTAACTTTGCATACATTATCCCCCCTTCAGTCAATAATGAAGACTTATCTACCTTTGCCAACGGCTCAGTGTCCTCCACCCCTCTCTGCCAATCTCTCCACTGGCTTCCACTCACCCAACGTATAATATTCAAAGTACTAACAATTTACAAAGCCATCCGCAACTCTTCCCCCAGCTACATCTCTAACCTAGTCTCAAAATGCCAACCAAGCCACCCTCTTCGGTCCTCCCAAGACCTCTTGCTCTCTAGCTCCCTCGTCACCTCCTCCCATGCTCGCCTCCAGGATTTCTTGAGAGCTTCTTCCATCCTTTGGAACTCCCTACCCCGATCAGTCCAACTGTCTTCTAATCTATCCATCTTTAGACGATCCCTGAAAACCTCTCTTTAAAGAAGCCTATCCTGCTTCTACCGAATACTCTTTCTTTCTACATCAGCTCATCCCCCACAGCTTTTACCTTTTGTATCAATTGACCCTCCCTCTTAGATTGTAAGCTTTAATGAGCAGGGCCCTCAGATTCCTCTTGTACCAAATTGTGATGTAACTGTACTGTCTGCCTTCATTTTTGTAAAGCGCTGCACAAACTGCTGGCGCTATATAAATCCTGTATAATAATAATAATAAAAATAAATACCCTTTATATATTGAATAAGAAAAGAAAAACAAGGAAAAAAGGTCCATTATTCCATGCGTCCCAAGGGAGGATGTCATACATCCCATGTAAAACATAGCCACAAGAGGTCCTGAGTTAGTTTATATAGGGACAGACATATATAAACTGGGGGAGACATCCCCACAGGGTAAGGGGAGAACCAGAGACAGAGACCCGGTATATAAAACGCAGTATGTCCAAACATATACTAACCTTACTACATGCTCAAGTCAAATGTTCAGGAATTAACTTTCCCACAGTAATGAGAACGAAGAGAGAAGGAAGGAGGCACTAATGATTTTCCCACTATTGCACATCAGAACATATTGCTTTTAGTTCTGCATTGTAATATTTCCACATTCCAATCCAGGATGGACAACAGTGTTGATAAAGGTTTGCAAAAAGACAAACAACATGATCTGCGCTCGTATGTTGAAGGGAAAATGCCTGAAAGTAGCAAACGGCCAAAGGAATTGTAAGAAGGGCTGCAACACATAGGCCCCACAGAGAGCATTAAGGAGCTACAGCTCCTATGAGGCACCCCAGGGCTACCCTCCCCATAGGCTCCTACAGATATTGATATATTATATGGGGCAAAAGATCCCCAAATTGCCATCACATTTCCATAGACATTCGGAAGGGTGTTCTCCCTGTGCCCCTACCTCTGGTTCCTCGTGTCTCCGTGGATGCCGTGCCAGTAATGTCCAAAGGCTCCACAGTGAGGGCTCAGTTAAATAGATGGTGCGGGATGCCGGCGCATGCGCCATGGCGATCCCCCCTCGCGCCACGCACTGGCGTTATAAACTGGTGCTATTTGTGGAACCCAGATCCATCCAACGTATCCCCCTCTACGTCCTCTAGGGCGGAGAGACCGCACGCACGTTCACCATCTACTGGGCCAGGGTCTACACGCACCCAAAGGCCCAGGTGGAACTGCAGCGCCCCCTGCCATGGCGACCAGAGAACACCACTGACCCCCCCCCCGGGGCTCATGGGACTGGTGCATACACCCTGCCCTGCCCGTCAAAAGGCCCGGGAGGGGAAAAAAGGCCCAACATATCCTTGGCGAGGGGAAAAAAAAAAAAAGATTTTTTCATGAAATAATAAATGGACAAAAGGGCCAATTGGAACAAATAATGAAATAGAATCCAATTCCCGTAACGGGGAAGGACAAATAGGGTGAACACAAAAAATAAAAAAATAAATAAAATTAAATATAATGTAGTAAAAATTAGATAATAAATAGGCAAAAGGGCCAATTGAAACAGACAATGAAATGGAATCCAATTCCCGTAACGGGGGAAGGACAAATAGGGTGGACACACAAAAAAACAGTAATAAAAAATAAAAAATATAAATTTGTCCATGTTAACCGTGTCCTTCCCAGCCTCCTGAGGTGAACTCTTCCAAAAAGGGGTGAAAACTAACGGAGCCATTTAAGCCTGGAGGACTGGTCGCCTTCAGCAAAACAATCCAGCGGGTTTCTTTCTGTAGAAGGGATTTACCCAGATCGCCGCCCCTATGATCCGTGTGTACTAATATTGCAAAGCTGATTTTGGGAAATGTCCCTCCATGTACCTCCCTCACATCACGTCCCAAGGGGAGGTCAGGATTCCTCTTACGCATGCTCAAAATATGGCGTGCTGCTCTTTTGTGGTATTCCCGAATTGTCTTCCCAATGTAAAACCCCCCACATGAGCAAGTCAGGAGATAAACCACCCCTGATGTTTTGCAATTATCAAAATGGCGGGGCTTGAAGATTTGACCATTAGGTAGTTTCATCTTGGGATCTGTGTTCATATAAAGACAGCACCTGCAGCCCCCACACATGAAAGTTCCCTTGTGTACACAGGGGTCCCCCCTTCTCTCTCCCTTGTACTCACTCTGTGTTAGACTATCTCACAGTGATTTGGACTTGCGAAATGTAATTTGGGGATTGTCTGAGAGAAAAGGTCTGAGGTTGGGGTCAGTCTTCAAAATTTGCCAATGTTTAGTAAGGATCTGTCGAATGATCTGATGTTGTTTGGTATAAGTTAAAATAAATGCTACTCAGACCAAATTGGGGCCCTCTTTTTCTCTTACTAGTTTGGCTTTCCCCAAACAGTAATTCTTGTCTGGTCTTGGTTCTCGCCCATTTAAAGGCCTTTTGGAGGCTAGAATTGGAGTACCCCCTCTGCAGCAATCTAGTTTTTAATTTGCTTCCTCCTGGAAGAAGTGTTCATTGGAACAGTTACGACGGAGTCACAAATACTGTCCATCGGGTATAGATCTTATCAAATTTTCAGGGTGGGAGCTTGTAGCGTGGAGAATTTGATTCCCCGCTGTCTCCTTTCAAAATAAAGTGCTCTCCAATCTACCCTCTTTGTCCTTGTATCTCCTTTGTCCCTTCACGTACAGAAAGGTTAATCTTGTCTCGCTTGCCATCATTGTAAATCTAAGATTGAGGTCATTGTTATCCATGGCCATCAAACATTGATTGAGGAGGTCCCTAGCCCCCCCCCCCCAAATGATAAAAATATTGTCTATATACCTGAGCCAGACCAGAATATGACTGGTAAGCTGGCTCAGGTGTTCGCTCAACAGGAATGTCCTCTCCCACTCCCCCAGGTACAGATTGGTGTAGGATGGGGCACAACATGTCCCCAACGCTACGCCCTGCACCTGGAGGAAGTGGGATCAGTCAAAAGAGAAGACATTGTGGGTTAAGATGAAATTAAGGGCTGTGGTCAAAAATTCATGGAACCTGGCATCATCCCTCTGAGATTGTGACAGGAAATGTCTAACGACCTCTACTCCCCGATGGTGGGGGATTGAGCTATAAGGGGCCTCCACATCCACCGAGACCAGCCATGCCCCCGGGCGGGATGCAGAGGCCCTCCAAGCTCTGCAAGAGATGTGCAGTATCCCTGATGTACGAAGGCAAATTCGCTACCAAGGGACGCAGTTGTGTGTCAATAAATTTACTAAGATTTTCAGTAATAGATCCGTGGCCAGACACTATCGGTCTGCCCGGGGGATTTTTCACATCCTTGTGGACTTTAGGCAAACTATAAAAGGTTGGGACTTTTGGAAAAGTAGTTTAAACGAAGTCCCATATTTGTTTGTTAATAAGATTGTCTAAGTAGGCTGTGTCCACAAGGATGTAAAACTGTTTATTGTATTCTTCAATAATTCAGACAATCCCCAAATTACATTTCGCAAGTCCAAATCACTGCGAGATAGTCTAACAGAGTTACAGGGCAGTACAGAGGAGAAAGGAGGGGGGGTCCCTGTGTACACAAGGGAGCTTTCATGTGTGGGGGCTGCAGGTGCTGTCTTTATATGAACACAGATCCCAAGATGAAACTACCTAATGGTCAAATCTTCAAGCCCCGCCATTTTGATAATTGCAAAACATCAGGGGTGGTTTATCTCCTGACTTGCTCATGTGGGGGGTTTTACATTGGGAAGACAATTCGGGAATTCCACAAAAGAGCAGCATGCCATATTTTGAACATGCGTAAAAGGAATCCTGACCTCCCCTTGGGACGTCATGTGAGGGATGTCCATGGAGGGACATTTCCCAAAATCAGCTTTGCAATATTAGATAGAGTACACCCAGATCATAGGGGCGGTGATCTGGATAAATCCCTTCTACAGAAAGAGACCCGCTGGATTGTTTTGCTGAAGACGACCAGTCCTCCAGGCTTAAATAGCTCAGTCAGTTTTCACCCCTTTTTGGAAGGGTTCACCTCAGGAGGCTGGGAAGGACACAGTTAACATGGACAAGTTTGTATTTTTTATTATTTTTTACTGTTGGTGTTTTTTTTTGTGTCCACCCTATTTGTCCTTCCCCCCCGTTACGGGAATTGGATTCCATTTAATTGCCTGTTTCAATTGGCCCTTTTGCCTATTATCCAATTTTTTTACTACATTTAATTTTTTTTTTTCCCCTCGCCAAGGATATGTTGGGCCTTTTTTTTCCCTCCCCAGCCTTCTGACGGGCAGGGCGGGGTGTATGCGCCAGTCCCGTGAGCCCCCGGGGGGTCAGGGGTGTGCTCTGGTCGCCATGGCAGGGGGCACAGCCATTCCCCCTGAGCCTTTGGGTGCGTGTAGACCCTGGCCCAGTAGATAGTGAACGTGCGTGCAGTCTCTACACCCTAGAGGACATAGAGGGGGATATGTTGGATGGATCTGGGTTTCACAGGTGACGCCAGTGCATGGCGCGAGGGGGGGGGGGGAAATCGCCATGGCGCACGCACCGGTGTCCCATGCCATCTATTTAACTGAGCCCTCACTGTGGAGCCTTTGGACATTACTGAAACGGCATCCACGGAGACACGAGGAACCGGAGGTAGGGGCACAGGGAGAACACCCCTACGAAGGTCTATGGAAATGTGATGGCAATTTGGGGATATTTTGCCCCATATAATGTATCAATATCTGTAGGAGCCTATGGGGAGGGTAGCCCTGGGGTGCCTCCTAGGAGCTGTAACTCCTTAATGCTCTCTGTGGGGCCTATGTGTTGCATCCCTTCTTACAAATCCTTTGGCCGTTTGCTACTTTCAGGCATTTTCCCTTCAACATACGAGGGCACATCCCGTCGTTTGTCTTTTTGCAAACCTTTATCGACACGGTTGTCCGTCCTGGATTGGAATGTGGAAATATTACACTGCAGGCCTAAAAGCAATATGTTCTGATGTGCAATAGTGGGAAAATCATTAGTGCCTTCTTCCTCCTCTCTTCATTCTCATTACTGTGGGAAAGTTCACTCCTGAACATTTGACTTGAGCATGTAGTAAGGTTAGTATATGTGTGGAGTTATATTCCGGGTCTCTCTCGGTCTCTGGTTCTCCCCTTACCCTTTGGGGAGGTCTCCCTCGGTTTATATATGTCTGTCCCTATATAAACTAACTCAGGACCTCTTGTGGCTACATTTTACATGGGATGTATGACATCCTCCCTTGGGACGCATGGAATAATGGACCTTTTTTTCCTTGTTTTTCTTTTTTCTTTTGTCTTATTCAATATATAAAGGGTATTGGTATAGGCTTTAAAGCTGGAACCGGAATCATTCTTACAGCATTTCTTTGACCCCTATATGGTTCCGGAATTTGTATACTTCGAGCTCTGAAGGTGAAGTCCTTTCAAGTATCATTATTGGGTAGGTATGATTCACACACTACACATCCCAGCCAAGATTTCTATCTACAAAGGGATTAGCTACAAAAAGGGACATACATATAGCCTTTGGTTGTGGGTGTTTTTTTCCTCCTCCCCATCTCTGACCGCTTCGTAGTGCTCCTTGGGGGCCTGGGTTCCCATGTTCACCACGACATATGTGTGATTATTCTTTCTGTTTTTGCTCCAGATATAGTGCGTCTGAGTACGTGAACGCATTCTGCTACAAGCCCCTGAAGAAAGGCTTGAACCTGAAACGCGTCGGACTCTTTTCCTCTTTCGTGGACTGCAGAATTATGTACAAGAACACACACTCAGATTTGTGTGAGCCGGCTGTGTGCTATCTGTTTATGATTTTAACAGGATATGTTAGATATTAACCGGTCTAGTTGTCATACACATATTTTCATATTTTACATTTTAGATTTTGTACTTGTGGGCAATAAACGGGGATTTGATATCATACAGAGATGTGGTATTGATTTGCTCTGCTCCTTCACCTTTAAAGTCCCATCCAAAGGGGTCTTCTTTCCAGTTCTTAATACCGTGTTTAACATCAATGACAGCTTAACCACTTCAATACTGGGTACCTTCACCCCCTTCCTTTCCAGACCAATTTTCAGCTTTCTGTGCTCTCGCACTTTCAATGAAAATCGCGCGGTCATGCTACACTGTACCCAAATAAAATTCTTATCATTTTGTTCACACAAATAAAGCTTTCTTTTGGTGGTATTTAACCACTTCAATACTGGGCACTTAAATCCCCTTCCTTCCCGGACCAATTTTCAGCTTTCAGCGCTGTTGCAGTTTGAATGACAATTGTGCGGTCATGCAACACCGTACCCAAATAAATTATCATTTTTTTCACACAAATAGAGCTTTCTTTTGGTGGTATTTTTTGCGCTATAAATTAAAAAAGACTGAATATTTTCAAAAACAATGCATTTTTCTTCATTTCTGTTAAAAATTTTTGCAAATAAGTAATTTCTCTTCATAAATTTTGACCAAAAATGATACTGCTACATTTCTTTGGTAAAAATAACCCAAATCGGGGTTTATTTGGTGTTGGCGGACAGACAGATGTGACGGGGACTGTGACAGATGTGACGGGGCAGACAGATGTTTTGGGGACTGTGACAGATGTGACGGGGACAGACAGATGTTTTGTGTATGGTGGCAGATGTGATGGGGGACATACAGATGTTTTGGGGGCTGTTTTATGGGGACACTTATGTGTATGGGGACAGGGGTATCAGTGTGCTTGGTGCACTGTGTGGGGGGCGATCTGTGAGAACTTTCTGCATGAAATCATCATCATCCAGAGAGCTGTCACGTAGCTGCAGATTCCCCCCTTCACCCCCCCCCCCCCGCACTGAGCTCGGCGGGGGGAGAACTGGTAGAGACGTTCGTCTCTGTTTACAATGTGACGGCTGTGATTGGACACATGCGCAGCTTCCTGGCTGATGAATGCAAATGTTCCTCCAGCATTATTTGAGAACATACTGCATTCATCTTGACATCAATTTTGACCAAATTCCCTGCGCTTTTGTAGCTCACACCCCCCCATAACATCAGCAGTCCACCTTCGTGTTTTACAGGCCTTGTTGACTCCTCTCCAAATGTAATGTTTATGGTTGTGTGGCTAAAAAGTTAAATTTTGGTCTCATCACTACAAATGACTTTGTGCCAGAAGGTTTGAGGCCTGTCTCGGTGCTGTTTGGCATATTGTAAGCGGGATACTTTGTGGCATTTGTGTAGTAATGGCTTTCTTCTGGCGACTCGACCATGCAGCCCATCTTTCTTCAAGTACATCATTGTGCATCTTGAAACAGCCACACCACATGTTTTCAGAGAGTCCTGTATTTCACCTGAAGTTATTTGTGGGTTTTTCTTTACATCCCTGGCAGTTGTGACTGAAATTGTAGTTGGTCTACCTGACCGTGATTTGGTTTCAACAGAACCCCTCATTTTCCACTTCTTGATTAGAGTTTGAACACTGCTGATTGCCATTCTCAATTCCTTGGATATCTTTTTATATCCCTTTCCTGTTTTATACAGTTCATCTACCTTTTCCTGCAGATCCTTTGACAATTATTTTGCTTTCCCCATGACTCAGAATCCAGAAACATCAGTTCAGCACTGGATGAAAGATGCAAGGGTCTGTCAGGAGTCCAGAAACTCATTGACCTTTTACACACACACACTCTAAATACAAGCAAACAGATCACAGGTGAGGATGGTTACCTTTAATAGCCATTCAAATCCCTTTGTGTCAACTTGTGTGCATGTTATCAGTCCAAAATCACTGTAAACTTTTGATCAGGGTCATTTGAGTAGTCCCTATTGTCATTATGACTTAAAAAGAGTAAACACAGTTGATTAACGGCTTCAGCCAAACACTAACCATGAGTGAAAAATGTTTTTGTGCTATCATTCATATTCTCTGAAAAATGGCCAAGAAATCAAATTCTGCCAGGATACGCAACTTATGAGCACAAATTTTATAAATAAATATATATATATATATATATATATATATATATATATATATTAGCTTAGATCGCCCAATAGAATTTATGGTCAAAAGAAAAGCTTCATTTGTCTACCTGTCAGGGAGTAAATAAGAAGGCAGATCAGCATGGACACCACAGACACGGCTACCCAATTAGACAGACACTTGTTCCTCATGCTGCTGTAAATTGTGATACAAGCTTCATGGCACTGAAAAAGCAGAAACAGGCAGTTATGTCACATCAGTGGGTATCTCTCTTTTCAAGACATTAAAGCTGAAAGACGGGATTGCTGTTGGCTATACACAGCAGTTACGCTACTAATGGGCAGTCACTCCATATAACATTACTTACTGAAGGCATCTTATTTTGTACTGCTAGCATTTTGCCATCCAAAGCAAGAAACTATAAATCCATTTCATTCTAGTGTTATGCATGGTTAGCAAAAAAATGTCAAATCAACAAAAAACAAGTCAAATGTAAATAATAAAAAACGTAATGTTTCTTTGATTTACTGTCTTGCTAAGATAAAATGTAGGCCATTTTCAGTAGGTCTAAACCCAATTACCTAAAATGTTAATTTAAATTCAAATGTGATTTCAGTTATAATGAATCCGCCATTAAGGTCCTTAACAAGGCGTTTACTAGTAAAAGGTGACAACACTGTCCCTGTCAACCAAAATTGCCTGCTGCGCCCTCATTCTGTCACATTTTTTCCAATGGATATAAGCAGTTGTGCTGATAAATGTGCAGCATGTTCCGCGGCTGTACCCAGAAGGAAGCTCATCTTGAGCAATGACCTGCAGCTGCGGCTTGAGTGAATGCATGCATGTAGATAGGCCTCAAGTACACTGGATGTTTATAGCCCCAGTGCTTGGAATCCTAGCATTTTGGTACGGGCTGAAGGTAAAAGTGCACTTTCCCGCCCCATCGACAACAGCCTATATAAGAATATGAGAGGCTAAAAACTGACAGCTGCACAGGGTTGGACAGTTCACCCAGTGGTACTTGCATTTAGGGCAGTATGTGCCCAGGAAAGAATGACTGAATGCAGACTGCCTGAGTTCTGGGCATTCATCCTTGTGCACATAGTGCCCTAAATGGACATACCATCCAGCCTCAGCAGCGTTCAGCCCCTCATTGACTTTTTTCAGGCCTTCAGCAACAGGGTTGGATGGTGCACCTTTGTTATCCTTCTGCACGAAAATGCTAGGATCCTACACACCAGGGCCAAACACCCAGCATGCATGAGGCCAGAGGAGTGGCTGCAAAGTGATGGTGAGAAAAAAAAATATTTTCTAAAAAAAAAAATGGATTATACATAGCAGCAAAATAAAGCGTTTGTTAACCCAAAAAAATGCTGCTCTTGTCTCTTTAAATGTAAAATTAGCAGCATGGTGCTTTTGCTTTTTAAATTATCCCTCTGTATCCCCTAAAATATCTGTTTGATAAGGCCAGGTCATGACTTCCTCCCTGAGTGCTGACTCCCCCTGTATATAGCTTATGTTGAGAGCCCCGATCTCCTGTGTGCCTGTCTTCAACTCCCCCCTCCTCCCTGTATTCCTCTGGCTTCTCCTCTCTGCTCTCATAATTGACTCTAAAAGCTCCTATCCTTCTGTATTAGAAGAAGTTCACCCGGTGTCTGTGTCATATCAGAAATATTCCTATCTACACAGATAACACAGCACGGCTCTTGCTCTCCAGCTGACATCAGCAGCATCAGCCCCTCCCCCAGGACTTCTGAGCTGAGAGAGAAAAGCAAAAAAAAAAAAAAAAAAAAAAAAAAAAACACGGCAGCTGATCATAGTAAGAAGGTGTGTTATCTATACAGAGAAAATATATATATATATAAAATTAATTATAACGCCGACACAGGGCAACTTCTTGTTATAATACAGAGCAGATGGGAACTTTTTATAAAGTGGCTTAACATACACAAGGGTTCAGAACTACTTGAAGTTACATCCCAAAGTTCAAAAAAGTTGGGACGTGGTGTAAAATCTGCATAAAAAGAGAATGCAATGGATTTGCAAATCTCACAAACCCATATTTTATTCACAATAGAAAAAAAAAAAAAACATATCAAATTAATTATTAACTTAAGAAAAAAAAATAAGGTGATTTTGAAATTGATGGTAACAAGTCTCAAACAAGTTTGGACAGGGAAACAAAAAAGCTGGCAAAGTAAACAGTACAAAGAGCTGGAAGAACATTTTGCAACTAATTAGGTTAATAAGCAACAGGTCAGGGTATAAAAAGGGCATCATAGTAAGAGTGTCAGATTGTACAGAGTTTCGCCTATCTGAAAATCTGCGTCTAAAAATTGTTTAATTTCAGAATAATGTTCCTCAATGTAAAATTGCAAAGACTTTAAATATATAATTATCCACAGTACAGAATAGCATCAAAAGATTCTGAGAATCTGGTAGACAAGTGCAGAACAGAAAAATTTGTTTGGTTTCAGATTGATTCGTTGTGTTACTAATTTAGTTTCGTTATGGAATTTGTTTAGTTTGGTTTTGGAATTTGTTTTGTTTATTAAATTTTCTAACAAATTCCAACTTTTCAGAACAATTAGAATCCAGATCGGTTGAAAAACGATCAACCGTTCCGAATTCTGTGTGAAGAAATAGCTGGGTTGTCAAGCAGCGGGCCGGGAAGCTGGCCGCCCGCATACTTAATGAGTCGTCATCTGTCAGCTGGCCTCCCCACTGACAGAAGAATTAAAGTTAAAGCATGCAGGCAAGTGCCAGGAAATAGAAAAATGTAATAAACAAAAAAACAAAAACAAAAAAAACACAACACCAAACCACACGATATATAGCCCCCCCCCCCCCCAAATCCATACCAGACCCTTATCCGAGCCTGCAGCCTGGCAGATCAGGAAAAGGGGGGGCGAGTGAGCCACATGCCCTCAACATGGGGGGGGGTGTGCTTTGGGGCAGGGGGGGCTCTGCGCTCCCCAGCCCAAAGCACTTTGTCCCCATGATGTTGGATCTGTGGGTGGGGAAGGGGGGTTATCGGAGTCTGGAAGCTCCCTTTAACAAGGGGGCTTCCCAATCCTGCCCCCCCCCCCATGTGAATGGGTACCCATACCCATTCACCAAAAAAGTGTCAAAAAGTAAAACCACAAGACACAGTTTGACAATTCCCTTATTAAAAAAAATAAAAAGGGTCCCACGATGTAATCCACTGTCAATCATGCCACCGAAAAAACAGCAAAATGTCAGAAAGAGCTTTGCCTCTATCTGGGCCCCATGCACACTGGGCTTAAAAAAGATCTGTTCTCTTGGAGTAAAAAAAAAAAAAAACACTTATAGAGCATTTTTTGTAGAACGTTTAGACGATTTTAGGAGAGCTTTACGTTTTTTTTTCTGCCTGTAAGCTCCAATCAGAAACGTGAATGAGAAAGGTTTTCCTGCCTCTAAACGTTGATCTCAAAATATGCCTCTAAATGGCCTAATGTGCATGGACGCACAGGATAACATTGAGCTGCTTCTGCAGGCAGAATACAAAACTGCTGTATAAGCCGCCGTATGCTGTCTCTTTGTTTTGTCAGCACTTATATGGGCTAGGGCAGGGCCACCCGCTTACGCCACCTGGTGGCACCGCCCCCATCTGACGTCAAGTGATATTTTGCTATTTTACGGGTCAGTCGGGCGGCGTGATTGACGGTGGATTCCATCGTGGAACACTTTTTTCTTTTTTATAAAAAAATTGTCAACTGTCTTTTGGTTTTTACTTTGACAGTTTTTTTGGATGAATTGGTATGGGTACCCATTGATTGTTTTTCAACCGATCCGAATTCTAATCGTTCTGAAAACGTGGAATTCATTAGAAAACTATGAAAAACTAATTAAAGAAATTTGTTACCATTTCATGGTACAGAGATCTGATACATCCGAATCTCCGAATAACCAAAAATGTGTCTGAATTTGTATGCGGACCGAAAGCAATTGCACATGTCTAGAATATGGAGAAATCTCTGTGCGCAAAGGACAAGGCCAAAACTCAATTTTGGATCAAAAAAAATCACTGTATGTGAACACAGTCTGCAATGCAAACCAAAAATACGAGGTAAAGCTCCATCATGAAAAAAAAGCCATATTTGAACATGATCCAGAAAGCACACCATCGTCTCTTGTTCAAAGCAGTTTTACCACTTCCCGCCCACCCAACGTCATATGATGTTGCAGACTTTGAACAGGGATATCTGAATGGTGCCTGCAGCTACAGGCACCATTCAGATATCTTTAGGGCTGGCGATTCTGTGCACCGTAATGATCGCAGCAGCAGTTCAGCCGCTTGATCGTTCTTACAGGCAGCAGGAGGGGACGCCCCCCCTCCCACCGCCATCCGGTGCTTCTCTGGGTCCATCCGTGCCCATCAGTGGCCCGGAGAGCGAATCGTCCCCTGGTGGAGAGATAACTGGTGACCAGATTAAAGTGTCGCCTATGGGGATTTTTAAAAAACTGTTTGGAGTCATTCCACGAGTGCACGCTATTTCGAAGCATGACATGTTAGGTATTGATTTACTTGGGGTAACATCCTCTTTCACGTTATGCAAAAAAATGGGCTAACTTTGCTGTTTTCTTATTTAATGCAAGAAACTTTTTTCCCCCCAAAAAAACGCATATGAAAAATTACTGCGCAAATACCGTGCGAGATAAAAGTTGCACAGACCACCATTTTATCCCCTAGGGTCTTTGCTAAAAAACATATATAATGTTTGAGGATTCTGAGTAATTTTCTAACAAAAAAAATGATGATTTTTACATGGAGAAGCAAAGTGTCAGAAATGGCCCGGGAAGCAAGTGGTTAAAAATGGTCTGTTGCTAAGTGGAAAACTGTTCTGTGGTCAGACAGATCAAAATTTGACATTTTTGGCAACGATGGACACTGCGTCCCCTGGGCTATAAAGAAGAGGGACCTTCTGGCTTGTTATCACTCAAAATCCTGCATCTCTGATGGTATGGGGCGCATGAATGTGTGTGGAATGGGCAGAATGCACATATGGAAAGGTACTATCAATACTGAAAGATATCCAGGTTTTAGAGCAGCATATGCTCCCATCAAGACTGTCTTTTTCAGGGAATGCCTTGCATATTTCAGCAGGACAATGCTAAACCGCATACTGCAACTATTACAACAGCATTGCTTCGTAGTAGAAGAGTTTGGGTGCCTAACTGGCCTACTTACAGTCCAGACAGCAAACACAAGAAAAGAAGACCCAGGACTAATGCGCAGTTAGAAGTCTATATCAGGCAAGAATGGGACAACATTCCTCACCTAAAACTCCAGCAATTGGAGGAGGCTACACCGTAGTAAACATTGCCCTGTCCCATTTTCCCAGTTTAAATATGTTTTAGATTTTCTATTGTGAATAAAATATGGGTTTATGAGATTTGCAAATCACTGCAATCTGTTTTTCTGTAGCCTTTACACAGCGCCCCAACTTTTTAGAAATTGGGGTGGTATATTTTGAGGTCAACATCCAAGTTAAAAGCTGCAGTTCCTTTTTATATGAAATCTCTTTTTACAAGCCAATACAGCATTGCTATAGTGTACCCTACTCTTCAGGGATATTCTTTATAATTGCCTGATTCAAATTCAACTGTGCTATTTGAATATTTTAATAAGCATGGGGACCAGGACTAAAAGAAAGGAGCCATATAATGCATAGCATTAGCTCTCAGGACAGAAACCACGTGTAGCTTAAAAAGGGTACCTAAACTGCAGTTGGGGGGGGGGGGGGGGGGAGAAAAAAAAAAAAAAAAAAA
>BLSH010277952.1:654133-664592 GCA_018402905.1 Glandirana rugosa | reverse complement strand
AAAAAAAAAAAAAAAAAAAAAAAAGAAGGAGAGGGAAGATATCTTTAATTGAAGTTACCACACATGGGCCAGTTATTGGAAGACTAGGAACATTTTTGGCTAGTGCTGAGTACTATTGTGATCATGAAAACATTTACAGTATTAAATATGTAAAATAAGTAAACCTGCTACTTTAAACAACCAGCTTTCAAAGTTTTGTTCAGAAAGACCAGTGAAAGACAGTTTCTAATTGGTTGTGCTAGGTTTCTGCATTTTGGACACTGATCAAATAAAAGGTTCAAGCAATCTTTCAAGCATCTCATCAATCCAGGCCTAGAAGAAGGACAATCTCCCTTTGACCTTTTTACTTAAATAACACAAAATGTCAAGAATAGACGTGCATTTCGTTCCGAATTAAAATTCAGACGAATTTTCGCTTTTCAGGAATTAGGATGTATCCGAATTACAATAGTACTGAATTTAAAGGAATCCAAAATTGGACAAAATTCAAATTCAAATAGAAAAGAAATAGACTAGAAAAGAATATAACAGAAATTAAAAGAACAGAAGAGTAAAACAGAACAAAATGGAATAAAAAATAAAAAACAGAATAGAGTAATAAGAATATAACCATGTTCTAAATTTAGAAGATTAAATAGAATAAATTTGAATACATGGGAAAAGAATAGAAAAAAAAATATAGAATGGACTAGAATAGAAAAGAATAGAATTAAATAGAATAAAAAGAATATAACCATTTCCCAAAATTCAAATAGAATCAATTTGAATTTAAATAGACTAGAAAAAAGTAGATTAGAATAGAAAACAGAATAGTATAGAAACAAACAGAATAGAAAGAATATAACCATCTTCTGAAATTCAAATAGAATACATTTGAACAGAAAAAAGAAAATCAAAGAATAGAAAATATGATAGAATATAATTAAAAAAAATAGAATAGAAAGAATATAACCATTTCCCAAAGTTCAAATAGAATCAATTTGAATTGAATAGGAAAGAATAGATTAGAGTAGGAAAATGGTTATATTCATTCTATTCTTTCTATGCTATTGTGTTATTTTCTTTTCTATTCAAACTGATTCTATTTGAATTTTGGAAAATGGTTATTTCTTCTCTATCCTATTGTGTTTTTTTAATTCTATTGTTTTTGAATTTCAAAAGATGGTTATAAATCTTTCGAGGTTAATTTTTTATTCTATTCCTTTCTAATCTATTCTTTTCTGTTTTACTCCATTTTATTTTCTGTTAAATTCTTTTCTATTGTATTCTATTTTTTTTCTATTTGATGCCTTTATTTTCTATTCTATTTTATTCTCTTTGGAAATTGGAAAACTATTTGAATTCGAAAACTTTTTTATATCGATTCAAAAACAAACTAAATGAATTCTGAAAACGAATTAAACTAATCTAAATAATGATTCGAAACAAAGCAACATTTTTTCATTCTGCACATGTCTATCCAAGAACAAAACTTCTACATTGCATCTTACCAGCCCTTAGATGTAATGGCTGCAATATTTTAATACCACTTTCTGTCCCAAGGTGACAATCACTCACTGTACTGTATCTATGGAGGAGCAGTGTTGTCATACTAGAATGAGATGTAGGTTAGGAATGGAGAACCTCTCCTTATCTCCATAACAAATGGAGGGGTTGGGGGGGGGGGGGGATTTTTCTGGTCCACACAAAGAAATGATGACCTTTGATATCAGTGGAGGAAAAGCAGAGAGCCCAGGAAGCTATTCGTTTAATAGATGGTGGGGCCACAGATTCTTTTTTGCACTTATCAAGCAGATATTTCAAAACCCTTTTAAATTTTAGATTTAATGGACCAAAATGGAGCAAACAGCTTTAGACCCCTTTCACACCAAGGCGTTTTTCAGGCGTTTTTGCTCTAAAATTAGCACATAAAAAGCGCACCAAAAACGCTCCCCATGCATCTCAATGGATGCTTTCACACCGAGGCTTTGCGCTTGCTAGGCGTTGCTAAAAGCGCTGCAAGCAGCATCTTTTCAGCTTGTTTTGTGCGCTCAAAATAGCGCTTCAAAAACGCCCATGTCCATTGAAAATAATGGTTAAGCACTTGAAAAGCGCATGAAATGTGTACTGAGGCTGTGGAAAGGTCACATGAATGAAACACAAACGCTTGAAAAGCACTTAAAAAACACCATTAGGGGGGCTCTATTTATAGCGCTAGCGCTTCAAAAGGGCGGCAAAAAAACATACTAAAATCATAGTGTTTTTTCAGGATTTTACAGGCTTTTTTCCAACGCCTTGGTGTGAAAGGAGCCATTGTTCGGGTTTGCATACACTAAATTATCGCTTACCCTTGCTTACTATATGCTCTGCAGTGTAGGCATGGCCTCGCTGTTCACCTTGCATATGCCAATAAACACTATCTCATGTACTAAAAGCAATTTAAATGGCAGGGTTTGAAACATTCTTAATTTGGAGAAGACATTTTGCTATGACATGAAGGCACTAGTAGCATGACGAGAACAGCAAGATGAATTATGTGCATCTATAAAAATTGAAATTGATCATAATTATTAAATTTTATGTACACACACACACACTAATAATGCTATTAAATCCTTCTATGTAGAGCATTTAAGAACATAACCCAAATCAAGTATAAGGACTCTTATCTCATGGCTGGGATGACATATGGGAAAAGATAATCTGGTGTATTTTGTGATTTAGATAATACAGTATTAAAATGATGATGTATGGGAACATTACAGCCAATTTATATAAGGCTCCCTTTTGTTTAAATCAGACGTACTCTAGACTGACATTCACATTTGTAATATTTGTTGTCAGAAAGCTAAAATAATCCCAACCCTAGCAGAGTACCCATTAACCTATCCACACAGGAATCCCTGCAAGTCTCCTTGGAGCTCTCCCATAGAGGGAATTTCCATAAGTGGCTGTATGGAGTACCAACACAATAAGTAGAGGGTGCCATACTACCCAACTGTAGCATCAGCTGTCCGATCTTCAGGTAGCGGTAACAAGTAGTTACATTTTTGAAGGAGACCAGAGCAAAAATGGATTACCAACCTGCAAATACACCACATGGCCAAAAGTTTGTTGACACCTGACCACATCTGCTATATGGCCAAAGTTATGTGGGCACCACTGTAAAAAATTTCCACTAATAGGCAAGTTTATTGCTACAGCATATAAAATACATGTTGCATAATTGTGGGCTTTCAACTTTGTGGCAGTAGTTTGAAGAAGGCCCTTTGTGTTTTAACATTACTGTGCCCACTAACAGATGATCAGTTTCATAAACACATCACTTGAGGACGTTGCATAGTTGGCAAGATTAAATAAATAATAGTCCATCCAGTACAACCTGTGTTGGTGTGTGCATGCGTGTAGAAAATAAATTTCCTATATCCCCGTGTATTGTTTTCGCTAAGATGTATGTCCAAGAGTCTTTTAAATCTATCCATACTTTCTGCCGAAGCCACTGATTGTGGAAGAGAGTTCCACATCCTTACCGCCCTGATATTGAAAACCCCCCCTATGCAGTTTAAGGTTAAACCGCTTCTCTTCCAGTCTCATTGTGTGGCCCTGTGTCCTCTTACCCTCCCTGGGACTGAAACGTTTCATACTTACGCTGGGATCACCGTTGAGATATTTGTAAATCGCTATCATATCTCCTCTCAAGCATCTCTTCTCCAGGGAGAATAAATTTAGCACTTGTAGTCAATCCTCATAATTGAGGTCCTCCAGTCCCCATATTAAATTTAGTTTCCGTTCCCTGGACTCTCTCCAGCTCTAGCACATCCTTTCTGAGGATTGGTGACCAGAACTGGACGGAATACTCCAGATGCCATCAAACCAGAGTTTTATAAAGTGGCAGTGGCAGACCTAGGGGCGGAACAACATGAATGGTCTGCACAAGTCCACTGAACACCTTTCACATCCAATGGGAATGCCAATTGTGAGCCAGGTCTTCTCGTCCAACATCAGTACCTGGCTGAATGGATTCCCACATACTGTACACACTCCAAAATCATTTGGAAACCTTCTCAGGAAACTGTTAAAGCTAAAAATAGTGAGAGTAGGAGGTAAATGCAGCATTTAAAGTGGGGATCGAAAGTTTGGGTACCCCAGGCAAAAATTTGTATTAATGTGCATAAAGAAGCCAAGGAAAGATGGAAAAATCTCCAAAAGGCATCAAATTACAGATTAGACATTCTTATAATATGTCAACAAAAGTTAGATTTTATTTCCATCATTGACACTTTCAAAATTACAGAAAACAAAAAAATGGCGTCTTCAAAAGTTTGGGCACCCTGCAGAATTTATAGCATGCACTGCCCCCTTTGCAAGGCT
The DNA here is from genome assembly GCA_018402905.1 of Glandirana rugosa. Lineage (NCBI taxonomy): Eukaryota > Metazoa > Chordata > Amphibia > Anura > Ranidae > Glandirana > Glandirana rugosa. Next base: position 660,242 of record BLSH010277952.1, on the reverse strand, counting down.
GAGACCTGCCAGTGTCATGGATTGTTCTCAATCATCGTCTGGGAAGACCAGGTGATGTCAATATCAAAGGTTTTAAATGCCCAGACTCATCTGACCTTGCCCCAACAATCAGCACCATGTGATCTTCTAAGCAGTTGTCTAGAAACCTGAAACTGAAAATAGTTGACGCTCACAAAGCTGGAGAAGGCTATAAGAAGATAGCAAAGCGTTTTCAGATGTCAATATCCTCTGTTCGGAATGTAATTAAGAAATGGCAGTCATCAGGAACAGTGGAAGTTAAAGCAAGATCTGGAAGACCAAGAAAAATATCAGACAGAACAGCTCGCAGGATTGTGAGAAAAACAATTCAAAACGCACGTTTGACTGCACAATCCCTCCAGAAAGATCTGCCAGACACTGGAGTTGTGGTACACTATTCCACTATAAAGAGATACTTGTACAAATATGGTCTTCATGGAAGAGTCATCAGAAGAAAACCTCTTCTATGTCCTCACCACAAAAGTCTGCGTTTGAACTTTGCAAATGAACATATAGACGAGCCTGATGCATTTTGGAAACAAGTTCTGTGGACCGATGAGGTTAAAATTGAACTTTTTGTCCGGAATGAGCAAAGGTACGTTTGGAGAAGAAGGGGCACAGAATTTAATGAAAAGAACCTCTGTCCAACTGTTAAGCATGGGGGTGGATCAATCATGCTTTGGGGTTGTATTGCAGCCAGTGGCACAGGGAACATCTCACGAGTAGAAGGAAAAATGGATTCAATAAAATTTCAGCAAATTTTGGATGGTAACTTGATGCCATCTGTGAAAAAGCTGAAGTTAAAGAGAGGATGGCTTCTACAAATGGATAATGATCCTAAACACACCTCGAAATCCACGGGGGATTACATCAAGAGGCGTAAACTGAAGGTTTTGCTGTGGCCTTCACAATCTCCTGACCTCAACATAATTGAAAATCTATGGATAGACCTTAAAAGAGCAGTGCGTGACAGACAGCCCAGAAATCTCAAAGAACTGGAAGACTTTTGTAAGAAGAATGGGCAAGGATACCTCAAACAAGAATTGAAAGACTCTTGGCTGGCTACAAAAAGTGTTTACAAGCTGTGATACTTGCCAAAGGGGGCAGTACAAGATAACTCTGCAGGGTGCCCAAACTTTTGCAGACGCCTTTTTTTGTTTTCTGTTATTTTGAAAGTGTAAATGATGGAAATAAAATCTAACTTTTTTGACATATTATAAGAATGTCTAATCTAATTTGATGCCTTTTGGAGATTTTTCCATCATTCCTTGGCTTCTTTATGCACATTAATACAAATTTTTACCTGGGGTGCCCAAACTTTCGATTCCCACTGTATGACTATGGTGTGGATGGATGTTCAATAAACTCACGTAGGTAGGGATGGTCAGGTGTCAAAAAACATTTGGCTTTATAGTGCAAGTCTATATTTGCATTGAATATGTATGAGATTCTTTGCCTCTGCCTTTGTAAATTATTTCCCCTGTGCTGTGATCACCATGGCAGGGCCATTGTTAGACTAGCTCTGCAATGCTGAAACTTCAGCTTTGGCTCAATAAAAATAAGCCGACATTACCGAAACATAGGAGCATCCAGACTGGTTTCTGAAGATGCACACTCTGGGACTACAAGCACTCATTCAGAAGACCGCCATCTGTGCTGCCACCTTACTGGCTGCATGCTTGTTCTAGGTCAGTGTTTTACTTAGCAGTAAAGCAAACATTTATTATGATGCAGCTTACCAATTCATAGATTTTATGGCTGCATTAGTTTTCTTTTTTAGGCTTTTCACCTGTTGATCCAGCCAATACGTCTTTTTCAACAGAACTAGCTCTCCTGCGGATCGAGCAGTTAGAGCATGGAAACAAACCATTTACCAATGACGGGTGCTTACAATGATCAGCTTTTATTTATTCATGTAAAATTTTTATCCCAAAAAGGAACAAAACTGTGGTTGTAACTGCAGGAGTTAAGGTTCAATTTGTTAGTGTATCTAAAACTCCTATCGTGGAACAAGAGTCCCTAGTTTGTTCACCCTGCCTCTTTTTGCAGCGTTTACCTTTCTGATCTACTAGAGTCTGGTTGCAGGGGTAACCTTTCAATTCTCTTGTAGAGAGAATGGATTAGCCCATTCTCCCCGTCTAAATTCATTGGTTAGTTTCTCCTTGTTCCTTTTCCTGTTTGGCCCACACCCCTTGGTTTGTCTTTTACTTGTGAAGTTCCTGTAAGTACATCCTGACAAGCCTTGGAATACTGTTTTTTTACCTCCTTCCTGGATAAACATTCCACATTGAGAAGCTTTCTCAACACCCTACAACATCTACAAACTCGTCTACCAACTCTGCTATTATTTTACAAATAAAGCTAAGAAAGTTAAAGGACTTGTGCTTTGATAGGAAGGAGAGTTAAGCTATCTGGCCTTATTCATACCCTCGCATAGGACACTGGGGTTGCAGAATAGTAAAAAAAACGATTGATGCGCTTTGAAAAACAGCACAGAATGCACAAGCGTCACACAGTCCTTATGCTAGGAACAAGCAACAGTGACAGGGCTCTCTGACAAAAAAGGGACTGCAAGCAACCTTACAACAATTAAACAAGCAACAATTCTGTCTTTTCTGAGTACTCCCTCTGTGTAGCGTTACACTGAGGAGCAGCCATCTTACCTACCCCTGCACACACCACCATTCAGCTGCCAGGATAAGGGTTAGGCCTCAGGATACCTGTGAGTTCAGCTACCTCTACGCTGACTGCTGCAGGACACCGACCGGCAACATCTGAGACGGTCGCCCATCGCTGGCTAGGTAATAGACCACACGCCACTCTCGCTGGCTAAAGGCCTACACACACCGGCAGCATGGTAGAGCGCGGACGCTCACTAGACACCGCACAGGAGAGTGATAACTCGGATACTGAGACCACTACAGAACTACGAGTGACGAAAGAGGCGCAAGGCCTAAACGAACAATCACTCAGACACAAAAGGTCCTCAGAAATTATGAAGCCAACATCGACACGCACCGTGCCAGGTTAGAAAGGGCTTGGGAAGATAATACTTGAAATGTGTAATACCGCAGGTGTTACCAGTCAAGGAGGAGAGATTATGCAAGCCATAGTCATGCCATGGACGTTACGGTAGCGCTGTCATAGACTTACTTCACCTATCTAACTAGAACAAACACAAGCAGCCTGCAAGAACGTGACCTGCAGAAAGTGATGGGTTTGGAGCGAGAAGGCATTGTGGAGAGCGCATCACAAAAGCGCACAAAGAAAGAAAAGAGCTCCTTCTGGAGATGGTGTCACTGCGTTCTAGCACATGCAGACACTCCTCAAGGTCAGGCAAATCAGTGCAGTCTAATGTGTCCATTGAAAATGCAAATGCTAACAAGGCACGAGCCACTGCAGAAGCTGCACGTGCTAGGGCCAAATATGGCCAGAAAGAGGCAACCATAAAAGCTGAAAGAGCGCGCATATAAGGAGGAGGAGCAGACAGCCGCCACCACTGCGCGTAAAAAGGCTGAATTGGACGCAACTTTAGAAGCCTTAAGCAAGGAAGAGGATGAAGCAGGGGTGTGGCTAGCATGTGACGGAAGACGGACGCAAGTCGCCAGAGCTCAGATCCTGAATAGCCTTTCAGCACTAAATTCTAGCGACGAACCCTGTCTCCTGTGGGTGATTGCCTCTCTAGCCTTCCTGCCTACATTACCGCTCTGCCTGGGAGGTGATTGAGGAATGAGTGTACCGCGCCTTCTCCGTCCCCGAGACCGGGACCTACCTTGCCTCACTTGCGCCTGTCCAGAGTGGTGGTCATCTTGCCCACGTGGCTGCTGGAGGCCTCAAGATGCGCTGTGACTCCTGCCGGTGAGGTGGACTCCCTCGGGCCGAGATCCCGGGTGGAGGACACATCCGAGGAGCCGACCCAGGGACGTTGCGGGGCCGGATCTGTGTGCGGAGAGGGGCGCGCCCTGGCCCTTTAGTTTGGCGGCTGCTGCTGGTGAGGGTCGCGGAGAGTCTTATCCGCCGGGAGAGACCGCCTTGCTTGTGTTAATACACCGCTTGAGGAGACCGCTACCCGCTGAAGAGGACTCTCGGCGGAGGTGTTGGGGCCCGTCACCTTCCAGGTCTCCTGTTCCACAAGCCGTGGGGGGTGGATGGGCCCTCCCCGAACCAGATCCACTGCACACGGCCTGGCCTGCGGCCCCCAATATGGCAGCAAGTACGCAAACCCCTGCTGGGGGGTCACCTACCGGGGCTGACAGCCTGGAAGCCTTTAAGGCCTGTAATGAATCCGTCATGGCCTGCAGGGACACGCTTATTGCCGAGATTGACTATCTTGCAATGGATGTTGGCCTCATCCGCCAAGACATGGACAGGTTTAGAGCCCGGGTCTTGGAGGTGGAGGACAGGGTGTCTGGGCTGGAAGACAGTCCGTTCAGACTTGAGGGAGGTCAGGGCCCTACAGCTACAGGTAAAGGCACTTCAAAATAAATAAACAGACACTGAAAATCGCCTGAGGCACAGCAATGTCCGTATTCTTGGCCTGCCTGAGGGGGCGCGGGCTCTAACCCAGCAGAATTTATGGAGCACCTCCTGATCTCGGCCCTGGGTCTCGGGCCTATGCCTCCTACATTTGTGGTGGAGAGGGCGCACAGAGTCCTGCCGGTTCCTCCTAAGACGGGTGCCCCACCGCGCCCCTTCCTACTGCGCCTTTTGAACTACAGAGACAGACTTAAAATCCTATTTGTTGCCCGGGCAAAGCAAGAGATTGTATATGAGAACGCCAAACTTTCCTTTTTTCTGGACTATTCCCAGGAGGTCCAACTGCAACGCTAATCCTTTACTGATGTCCGGAGACGCCTAGACGTTTTGGTCTCCTATAAGCTACGGGTTACTGATGGTGATCGCACCAGTTTCTTCAACACCTCGAAGTGGCTGGACACACATTGAAGTTGGGTAGCTGCTCTCCTTGTAGGCCTGTGCATTGGGCCCGGCCGGGCCCCCCCCTCCCTTGTTGCCTTTTTCCTTGTGTGGAGGCCCCCCCTTTTTGACTTATCCTGGATTGGACTGCGGAGGCCCTAGCGGCCACTTTTCCTTGCTTAGGTGGACTCAGATAATGGCTGACCACATGTGGGGGGGCCCCCTCCCTCTCCTGACTTTGGTCTGACTTTTCCACCTTGGGGGTCCCCAACACCTCCTGAACAGCAGATATCCTCCTGGACATGGTGAGCTCCGGCAACTACAGGAACTAGAGTGTTTGTTTTTTTCACTTTTCTTGCCACTCTGGATACTTGTTGCATTGCCTGCCGCCCCCCCATTTTTTGTGCAGAACACCTGACTCGGACTGTCGGGCTTGTGGTACGCCTGGTCGCAGCCCCCTCCTGTGCAGTATTCCCTTTAGTTCCCAGCTTCAATTGGGTAAGTGCTGCACACTTGGCTTGACACTTGCGCTGATGCTGTGGGCGGAAGTGTGGAGCCATACTGGACTTAACGGTTGTTAGTCACTGATAGTTGGTTAACGGTTATGGGTATAGACTCGCATCAACGCCCCCCCCCCTTTTGTGTTTTTTTGTTTCTTTTTCGTTTGGGGCGGACCACGAGATGTGAGTAGGGTTGGCACTCCGATGCCTTTTTGGGGTGTGTGGTTTTCTTTTTTGGTTGTATATGTAAGCTGTCTTTTTCCTCAAGGTCTCTCAGTTGATGCTCCCTGTCACTTTTGCTGCTCAGTCTCACCATGGCTATGGGTAATGGTGAATCCTTCTCTGTCCTCTCGTGGAATGTCAGAGGACTCAATTCAAAATTTAAACAGGCCCTTTTTTTTTCAATATCTTAAAGTTCACTTACCTCAGCTTGTTGTAAGGCAAGAGACGCATCTCGTGGGCAGCAAAGTATTAGCGTTGAAAAAAACATGGGTTCAGAGGGAATTCCATGTCACATATTCACCCTTTGCCGGGGGGGGGGGTCTCCATCCTGATCCGCAAAAATATACCTTGTTCAATTGAGGAAGTGATCAGTATTGGTTGGTATGTTTAAAACGGGGCCCCCAGACACTAGTGAAGGAGTTAACTTGTTCCATATAAAAACGCCTAGTCCTACC
>BLSH010277952.1:643840-654123 GCA_018402905.1 Glandirana rugosa | reverse complement strand
CTCCATCCTGACCATCCTGAATCTACCTTGTTCAATTGAGGAAGTGATCACAGACCCCGGGCAAAATTTGTATTGTTGGTTATGACAGTGTTTTCCCAAAGATATGTTATAGTTACACTGTATGTCCCCCCCTCCTTTCTCAGCTGCCGTCCTCTATTCGGTGATAGAGAAGGCCATCCCTTTTTGCCCTGCTAAAATGCTGCTTATGGGAGACTTCAATGCGACCCTGTCGTCTGATCTTGATCAGCCAACTCCCATTCGTCTGACCAGGCTGCTTGGGCTTAGACGGTGGATTTATCGGAGGTGTGGAGGTGGAGGCATCCGTACGCCAGTTCATATTTTTGCTTTTCCAGCTTACAAAACCGCATCACGAATTGACCCGGCGTTCGCGAATCCCTCTCTTCTGGTGGATGCACTGGAGGCGTCCTATTTACCAAGCAGCCTTTGTGATCATGCCCTGGCTACTGGTCACTTTGCGCTCCCTGGCTTCTCAGAGCGCGGCCTTGTGGAGGCTGGGGTCTAATTGGGTCTCCCATCCGGACTTGGGGGACAAAATACCCACTTTGTTGGAGGCGTACTGGGAGCAAAATGTGGGGTCCGCTTCCTCCGGCATAGTGTGGGATGCCTTCAAGGCATGCACTAGGGGGCACTATATCTCCTCTATTGCCGCCATAGCGTGCGAACAGCAGTCCACTTCAAGTGCTTTGCAACAGTCGGTCACAGACCGAACTTCCACCTAGGCTACTGACCCCACCCCGGGTAATTTTGATCTTATGTCGGCGGTGCATCTCCACCCAACGGAGGTCACTAGATTAGATACGTACAAAGACAGGCAAACTTTCTTTGAACAAGGCGACAGGAATGGTCGCATGTTGGCCATGATGGCCCAAAACGAGCAGCTGCACACCCTTCTACCGGAGATCTCCACTTCAGATGGAGGGTCAGTGACCTCTCCTCCTGCGATCCTTGACAGGTTTAGGGAATACTATGAAGCGCTTTACACCTCGGGCCTACCCTCAGGCTTCCAGCCGGGGGACCTGCGGGATCTTCTGGACCCACTGGCCCTGGGATGGTTGTCGGACGCTGAACGAGAGGCTCTAGTCAAACCGTTCATAGCCATGGAGGTACTAACGGCGATCCAATCCTCTGTTGGGTAAAGCACTGGGACCTGACGGTCTCCCGATCTAATTTTATAAAGCCCACAGCGCTCTTCTGGCCCCTCAGACATATGGAACGAGGGCCTCTCGGAAGGCGCTCTCCCCGCGTCAATGTCTCACGCACACTTCATTTTGATCTACAAACCCAGGAAAGATCCCAAAAACTGTGCTCCCTATAGGCCCATAGCGCTACTGAACAACGACCTAAAGATTCTCACCAAACTACTGGCTCTTAGACTATACCCAATGCTCCCCTCGATCATAGGTTCGGACCAAACCGGCTTTATGCCGGGGAGATCGACAGATGTCAATCTCCGCAGATTGTACACCAATATTTCAGCCTCACACATGAATTCAGGGACACAAACAGTGGCAGCCCTGGACATTGAGAAGGCCTTCGACATTGTGGAGTGGCCTTTCCTGTGGGAAATCCTCCGCAGGATGGGCTTCCCTCTAGTGTTCATTAAATGGTTTCAGGTGATCTACAGGTGTCCTACGTTGTAGATACGGGTTGGGGTGCGGTTGTCCCCTCAGTTTAGACTTCATAGGGGTACTAGGCAGGGCTACCCTCTCTCTGGCACTTTTTGCCATCACCATTGAGCCGGTGGCCGAGGCATTACGCGTCTCCCCACTGATCAAGGGGCTCCAGATTGGCTTACTGGAAGAGAGGGTAGCCCTCTATGCAGACGACATGCTCCTCTTCCTGAGCGATGCGTGCCCGTCTCTGCGGGGAGCACTGGAGGTTCTGAATTCCTTTGCAGGGGCTACAGGACTCGGTCAATTGGACAAAGTCCCTCCTATGATGAGGCCGCAAGGTCCACGGCCCCCCCAGATGTTCCATTGCAGTGGGTCGAGGAGTTCAAATATCTTGGGGTGTTAATATCGAGGGCGCCTACAGACTGAGTCTGAACTTGTCCCCAGTGGTGAGGGAGATCAAGATTAAACTGAAGGCATGGCAGAATCTGCCCTTATCCCTCATGGGACGAATAAACTTAATTAAAATGAAGCTCATTCCCAAACTTACTTACCTTTTCCGTAATTCCCCTCAGTGGGTACCTCGATCCTTTTTCCGCAATTTAAATCAGATTTTCTCGTCCTTCCTTTGGGGCCACAAGCCGCCCAGGTACAGGTTAAGTACCTCGATGAGACCCTATGAGCAGGGGGAATGGCTTTCCTGGATTGCTACAAGTACTTCTTGGTCACCCAGCTGGTCACTGTGACCTGGTGGATCAACCTAGATCTTTTTAACTCAGCCACAAGTCTAGAGGCCATAGTGGTTGGTTCTCTAGAAGCCCTAAAATTCTTAATCTATAGAGGACCCAGGGTCCCATATGCGCTGACGCCTTCTATGTGCACTACGTTAAGGGTCTTGAAGGCAGGGCTGCTATGCGAGAGGTATGCAGGAACAGTAATTTTGCCTGAGGCGCCACTATGGCTTAACCCTAACCTGCCTCACTTTTACAAATTGCAGGATCCATACGCATGGAATTAAACTGGTGGCACAGGTGGTGTCCAACGGTAAATTACTCTCCTTTGCTCAGGTTTCGTCCGCCTATGGTATCCAAGGGCATTATTTCTTCCGATATATGCAGCTCTCCCATGACTTCATTGCCCAATTCTCCCAGTCGACTTGCACATTTGTTCTGTCAGGTTTGGAGCGGGCGCTTCGGATGACTTGTAGGGAAAAGCCGACCTTACATTTATACTCTCACCTGATATTTGCTTCCTTGTCGACTCTGGAGCATTTGCAGAGACGTTGGCAGCAAGGCGTTCCCGTTTTGGATGATGACGATGATTGGTACGACATATGGGACTTTCCTTTTAAGTTCTTAGTCTCGATCTGAGATCGCATTGTGCAATTTAAAATTGTACATAGGATGGGGGTGTGACCGGATGTCTAGGTGAGCCGCCGCGTGTGTCTTGATCCCTCCCCTCCCCTAACGCCATCCCCATGCCGGAGACCCGCTCTCTCTGCACGCCTCGGAGAGGGAGATGCACCGACTGCAGGATGGGCTGAGCGCGGCTGATAGCCGGCTATAGTCGCGGACCGGAGAGACGGGTAACATCCATCAGTCTTCACCTGCGCCCACAACACCGTGATTGGAGGCGGGGGGATCCTGGCGGTGGTGCACGTGGTAGCGCACGCTTCCTTTGAGGACGGAGGTACCGTAAGCCTGGACAGAGGAGGAGGCTTGGACGACTAGGTTTGACGGGCAACCGTGAGTAGGGACTGTATTGCTGCATTGCAGCACTGGCTGACTCAGCTGTGGGGGTTCTGGAAGGTGTGGAGGGGTAGATGGAATAGGTGGCTGTTGGCTTCTGACTTCTTTTAAAGCCCCGGGTATAAGACTCCCTCCTGGCTACTTCATGTTGCTTTATGTTGTAAAGTCATATGGTCAGTGTGACTTATTATAGTCGCTATACCTGTAGATCTGCATGAACAGAGATACAGGATGGTCTGAGCATATTTCTGACCTTAATGAGACGCGGGGAGGTGGAGGTTAAACGAACTTAAGGTGTAAATACCTGGGCGATTTCTTTATTCATAACCACTTCCCTAACAGGTGCTCTTTGCCTGATTGGGAAAGATAGTGGGAGATTGGAGCACTCGATAAAAAGCCCACCAAATTAACCACTCCCTGAAAATCATGGTGAAAAAGAAAATAGAGAACACACCATCTAAAGAACCCCCAAACCAAGTTATTAAAGAAAAAGCAAAAACTAGTCAGACTGCAGCGGCAAAACTGGAAAAATTTGCTCACCCCCCGGCCAAGTCCCCAATTAAAGGAGGGTACCAACCCCAAAATAAAACGCAACAGGGAAGCAATACAGAACGGGAAAAACTAAGCCACACGATGAAAGGAGGGGGGCTGGCCCCCGGTGAGGGGGGGGCTGCTGGTGAGAGTCAGGGGGAGACGCCACCCTCGCCTGTGGCAGAGGCCCCTGACGAGCCGGAACCTACATTGAGGGAGGTCCTGGGGGCAGTTAATACCTGTAAATCCACCTTACAAGCTATGTGGGACCAGATGAAAGGTATCCGGGAAGAAATTTCCCAGGTGCATCAGGAAATCCACAAGATAGAAGGAAGAACAACAAAGGTGGAGGAGAGGATTAGCACTTTAGAAGATGAAGTGAGCCCACTAAGTGCTGAAGTGCAAATCCTGAAGGAAAGAATGGATGTATATATTGCTAAACTGGATGATATGGAGAATAGGCTCCGAAGAGAGAATATAAGGATAGTGGGCCTCCCAGAACATAGCGAGGGCTCCCACCCTGTAAAATTTTTGGAGGGTTGGCTTGGGTAAGTTTTTGGTAAAGACACATTTACATCATCTTTTTTTATAGAGAGAGCGCATCGAGTCCCTGCCAGGCCTACATCTATGGGAGGCCATCCTAGACCGTTTCTAGCGAAAGCATCAAATTATAGGGACAAATCTGCAATTCTTCAAAAGGCGAGAGAAATTGGGAATATTTTGTTTAATGGGACTAAAGTTTCTATTTACCCAGATTTTTCTCCTGACCTCCAAAAACGAAGAGCTAAATTTGGGGAGGTGAAACGCAGATTACACCAACTTGAGATCCCCTTTGCATTACTCTACCCGGCAAAATTAAAGATCACAGCCATGGGCGGTACCCAATATTTTGAGAAGACGGAGGAGGTGGAAAAGTGGTTGGAGGACAATAAGGGGAGACTACAGTTGAATAAGGGACATGCATAGGGATCCTGACGATATCTGATATGTTCCCGCAAATTTTTCTTTTCCCCCTTTTTTTTTTTTTTTGTTTGGGGGAGTAATATAGAGGTTGCACAAGTAAAAGATATGGGAATGTGAAGAAATGGGGAATGCATATCCAAGTGTGTTGGTATAACTTTTGAATTGGGGGGTTGGGGGGGGGGGAGGGGGGGTGGGATGAGTATACACGTGTAGGGATGGTTCACTTGAAGAAGGGAAAGTCACTAATAAAGCCCCGTGGGAGGGCCCGGATAGGTGAAGGGGAAGAAAAGGGGGAAAAAAAAAAAAAAAAGGGGGGGGATAGCAGTACTATGAGAGGTGTGAGTTGTGTGTGTGTAAGATGGATGGTGCAACAGAATAAAAATCACATATTGCAATATAGGAGACATCACGGGTTAAGTAGCATGTATGAGAAAAAGGGTAAAACGAAACACAATTTTTCACAAAAAAAGGATAATAGGGGGAAAATATTATTTAGGAGCTTGGACCATGGGTTTTGTCTTTTTAGACAAGTTAATTTGACTGTAGGAAACTCCCTCTTGGATATAAACATTATACCTCAGATTATTGTGCAAAGTGGCACCTCCTTGGGGACTCTCTTACTGTCTCCTACATGATGCAGCCAAATAAGTTAAAAATTGGCTCCTGGAATGTCAGGGGCTTGGGGAATACAGTGAAACTTCAGGCAGTGATCTCGGATATGGAAAGTAATGGAGTAAAAATAATCTGTCTGCAGGAGGCGCACCTCAGTCCAGAAACCATACCACGTTTGGGGGGTGGAAGATATAAAATCCAATTTCACTCTACCCACTCCTCGTATTCACGGGGAGTGAGTATTTTGTTCAAAAATGGGGTGTTGTTCTCCTCCAGACAGATTAGTATTGACAAATCTGGGCGATATATTTTTTTATATGGGGAAATAGAGAGTGAGGAAATTATTCTTATTAATCTATATATCCCCCCCCCCCGTTTAGTTCGGAGATACTGGACAAAGTTTTTGAATTTGTCGTGGATAAGCCATATACTCCAATCTTTATAGTAGGTGATTTTAATATGGTGCTAGATGAAGGATTGGATAGACTGCCCCCTAGGGTTCAGAAAAAAGGGAAAACAGGGAACCGACTTTGTCGGACGCTGGTAGAACTGGGCCTTTGGGATTTGTGGAGAGTGAATAACCCAGGGAAGACACAATACTCATGTAATTCCACCACGCATCATACACTTTCCAGAATTGACCTAGCAATAGGTAATGAAAGCGCTCTGAGAATGGTGGGTGATGTGACATATCATCCCCGGAGTTTATCAGATCACTCTCCCTTGCTGATGGAAATTTGCCTGGGGGAGAGGAGCTATAATAAGGAGTGGAGGATTAATCCGCACTGGCTGGGGCTGCTGGGGGACTCAGACGGGGTCTTGGGAGCCCTTGCAGAGTTTGTAGAGTTGAATGCAGATTCTGCCTCAATAGGAATAGTCTGGGATACGTTGAAAGCTTACATGCGGGGCATCTTAATACAGAAGGTAAGTAAATTAAAGAAGGACAGTGATAAATGGCAGGAGAGTTTAAAACAAGAGGTTAAAAAAGCAGAAAAACAATATATAGAAAACCCTGACCCAGCCAGATATGGACATTTAGTAGACACGCAACAGGCTTATAAATCCTCCATGATGAAGAAAGAGGAAAATAAAAGGATTATTCCGAAGACATAATGCTTTTATAGAGGGTGAGAGGGTGGGGAGAGCCCTAGCCTTCTTAATAAAATCAAACTCCTCGGCCATGGGGGTACCAGTAATAAAAACGCTGGAAGGGAGGTTGACCGCATCGGCAACGGGAATTGCGAAAACCTTCAGAAACCATTATGAGAAACTATACCAGTCCCAAAGCATAGAAGGGGAAGGAGTAGAGGGAGACTTCCTGAGCAACTTGATGATCCCGACCTTTTCAGAGTGTGATAGAGAAGCTTTAGATGCTCCATTCACATTAGATGAAATACAAAATGCAGTGAAGGATATGGCCAATCAAAAATCACCGGGCCCAGACGGACTCCCAGTGGAGATATATAAACACTACAGGAGTATACTACTCCCGGAGCTACTTAAAGTGGCAGAGTGGGCACGAGAGCATGGAGAACTACCGCCCTCGATGCGGGAGGCTACAATAGTGGTGATACATAAGGAGGGGAAGGACCCGACCGAAGTTACTTCGTACCGACCAATCTCCCTCTTATGTGTAGACATTAAGATCCTGGCGAAGGTCCTGGCAGTGAGACTAACCAAAGTAATCCTGACAGGTCCACTAGCATAAATATTCGAAGAGCTTTCTTGAATCTGCAGATAAACACAGAGGGGGGAAAAAAAATCTAGGGCGATTCTATCGCTAGACGCTGCCAGGGCCTTCGATAGCCTGGAATGGGATTATTTGTGGAGAGTTCTTGAGAAATTCCGTCTGGGACCGGGTTTTATAGGCCTGATTAAAACTCTATAAAGAGCCGCTTGCGAAGGTACGAGTGAACGGGAGGTGCTCAGAAATGTTTTCCCTGACAAGGGGGACGAGACAGGGGTGCCCGCTGTCACCCCTGCTCTTCGCCCTGGCGATTGAGCCATTAGCAATAGCAATTAGAACTGCTGTAAGTGTGAAGGGGTTTCATAGATCTTTTGGGACAGAAAAAGTAGCGTTATACGCAGATGACGTACTTTTATTTCTGGAGGACACTTCAGCATCCCTGATCTCAGCAATGAATATACTGAAGGAATATGGGAAAGTGTCAGGAGTTAAAATAAATTGGGAGAAGTCAGTACTGATGCCGGTAGACGTACTGGAAGCCCCACTACCTAAGGAGGCTTCCTGCCTGGCGATATCAGAAAAAAAATAAATATCTAGGTATTATCTTCACAAAAGAGATGAAGGACTTCATCTCAAACAATTTGATACCACTCCTAACTAAATTTAAAAACAAATGTGAGATTTGGCGGAGCCTTCCCCTCTCGGCGGCTGGTAGGTGTAACCTTATCCGAATGGTGTGGCTTCCCCAGCTGCTTTATATTATCCACAACTCTCCGGTATGGTTACATAAGAAATGGTTTCAAAAAATAGATGGGATTTTCCGAGATCTGTTATGGAGGGGGCGGGCGGCAAGAATCCGTCTGAGTACCCTGCAGCTCCAGCCGGATAAAGGAGGCATGGACTTGCCACACCCTAGGAATTATTATTTAGCGGCACAACTGCAGCACTTGGTGAGATGTGGTACGAGGGGGGGGGCATGGATCTAAACGGGCAACTGATGCTTGAGACCACCCCCCATGGAACAATATTGGAGGCAGTGGAGGCTAACTCATTTAATGGGGAAATGCCGACACTCATAATGATAGTGAAGACCTGGAAAGCAGTTAAAGAGCACATGGGGATTAGGGGGGTTTCTTTCTCAAAGTACTCCCCCCTATGGAATAACAAGAATCTAAAAGAGATGTGTAAGATTGGAATAATTAAAGACTGGGAAAATAGAGGTATTAGCCAACTGACCCAACTGTTTGAGGGGGGGGAATTTAAAAACCTTTCTGAATCTCAGGGAAGAATATGGCATCTCGGAACGATCATATTTTGCTTATATGCAGGTTAGACACGCACTAAAGGCACAGTTTGAAAACGGCCCAGTAGAATGGGAGGAGGTGGCCCTGTTGCATAAAGTGATTGACTCTACCCCACGGAAGGGTCTGATCTCCACATTGTATAAGGGATTAAATACAGGAAGAGAGAGGTTGAACTGGGGATTAAGAAGAAATGGGAGGAAGACTTCGGTCCAATCTCCACAGTGCAGTGGAGATCGATATTAGATTCTTGCAGCCAGGTCTCGATGGCACCATCACAGAGAATGTCTCATTTGTTTCTCCTCCACAGAGTCTACTACATTCCCCAAAAACTATTTAGTTTTGGGAAGAGGCAAAATGATAACTGCCCCAGATGCCAGCAATTGGGGGACCTCGTCCATATGTTTTGGAGGTGCCCGAAACTGAAGAGGTATTGGGAGGAAGTGCTTAGCTCTATAAATAGGATCTTTAAAACACAGATTAGGTTGAACCCGATACAATGTATAATGGGCTGTGAACAGACTGGGGAAAACGGAGGTCGACTCCCAAGTGCCACATTAAATTGCCTATTCCAGGCAAGGAAATTGATTGCCCAGAAATGGCAATCAAGGGCTCCCCCGACTAAGGAGGGATGGGTGGACGCTGTGGAGGAGGCCATGTGGATGGAGAAGAGCATGTTTGTAAAAAGGAGTAACCTGAGTGAGTTTAGGAAAAAATGGAGGTTATGGCTTCTAGATAAAGGATACCCAGATTAACTGCCTGGAGAGGGATAGATATAAGAGGTCGCCAAAGATATAAAAAAGCACTGAAAAATTGAAAGAGGTGAAATATATGAGAAGATGAGGATGTTGATTAAAAGATCAAAAGATGACACTGAATGGTAGGAGGTGAATGTTTTATTTAAAAGGGAAAATGAAGAGATTGTATGTGAAAGGATGATAGTGTGGATGAAGTGGTGAAGTGGGAACTGCTTTTGGGAGGGGGGTTGGGATAAGGATTTCTTATGAATAAAATGGGATCATATATTATATTTGTTTATTACTTGGTCTCTCCCCGGTTCCCCTTGTATGTTAAGGAAATTAAATATATGGATACTAAGGAGGGGATACTCGGGAAGAGTAAAGATTACCACAATGATGTAATTAACTTGGAGGTTAATATGAGCCTAAGGCTGATTACTTTTTCCTCCTGAGATAAGTTACTGACGTGAAAAAAAAAAAAAAAAAATTGTACATAGGGCCTATTACACCCCACATAGGATCCATAAGATGCACCCGGAGGTATCCTCGGAGTGCTGGTGGTGTAGGGATGAGGTGGGAGATGTCACACATTTTCTGGCATTGCCCCAGAGTTCAGGACTACTGGAAAGGAGTCCTGGCCCTAATCAACCTAGTGGCTTCTACATCCTTCACTCCTTCTATGGAAATAGGTTTGTTGTGGTTGGTGGAGACTCTGGTACCGACTGCGGCAAAAAGGACGCTGATAGGGATCCACCTCTTCTATGCCCGTAAGACTATTGCTATGCAGTGGAAGAAACCCACCCCCCCTCGGCCTTGACAAAGTGGAAACATTTAGTGAATGGCTGCCTTCCTCTTTATAGGGACACACATATTGAGAGGCTGCCCTCTGAAATACGACAAAGTGTGGCGGGCATGGCTTGCAGAGCCCTCAACGGCATAAGCCTTAGTTACTGCGGCATGCCCCTCCTGGCTCTAAGTTCTGCAGGAGAAGTTATGCGAGGTTGCCCGGGAGTGGTTTGGGTGGGTCCGGGTGGGAGGCGTTTTGAGACCCCGTTACGGTCTTTTACACA
>BLSH010277952.1:612618-643788 GCA_018402905.1 Glandirana rugosa | reverse complement strand
AGGAAAGGAAAGGAAAGGAAAGGAAAGGAAAGGAAAGGAAAGGAAAGGAAAGGAAAGGAAAGGAAAGGAAAGGAAGGAAAGGAAGGAAGGAAGGGAGGGAAGGGAGGGAGGGAAGGGAGGGAGGGGAGGGAGGGAGGGAGGGAGGGAGGGAGGGAAGGAAGGAAGGAAGGAAGGAAGGAAGGAAGGAAGGAAGGAAGGAAGGAAGGAAGGAAGGAAGGAAGGAAAGAAAGAAAGAAAGAAAGAAAGAAAGGAAACGAAGCAGCCGCCATAGCCCAGGCTGAAGTCTTGGAAGCGGTAGTGCAATTGGGACAGCAGGGAGCAAAAGCACGACCTGCCACCGCCAGAGGGTCCAGGCAGTCGTACAGCAGATTACGTGAGGAGCCTTCTCCGTTTCAACACCGGTGTACTATCTCAGTGCAGTGAGGGTGACAAATCTGATACCAAAGACTTGCTAGACCCGAGAGACGACGATGTTCTTCCAAGGGTACCAAGTGCCTGAGATATCAGCAGTCGCAGAAGTCTTTCATCTATACACACACTGGCCAGCAATCATCAAACACTTACATCAAAGTGGAGGCGATCACAAGGCCCTTCCAGGGAACCACAGCAGAACAAGACCAGCACATCAATGTATCAGGCCTGACCAACATGGGGAAGTATATGATCTGGCGTGACATGGTGCAGATGGGACTCACCAAATTCAACTACCGTCCCAAAAATTACAGGAGATGGAAGTTCACATTCAAGGACACCATTAAAAGTCTGGGCTTCTCCGCCAGGGAAGAAGTCTGCCTGCTGACCAAATGGCTGGGGAAAGAATCCGTGGAAAATGCTAAGAGGCTCAGGGCAGCCAACGTGAACCACCCCCAAGTAGGTCTGAACTTCATATGGGAAAGGCTAGAGGAGTGCTATGGAAACCCCAAAGCGGTCAAAGACACACTCTTCAAGAGGGTTGACAATTTTCCCAGAATTACTGCCAAAGACTATACGAAGTTACGAGAACTCGGGGATTTGCTGCAGGAGCTGGAGTCTGCAAGAACAGATCAAACCCTAACAGATTTCAACGTCCTGGAGTGAGACCAATCTTGGAGAAGCTACCCTACATCCTCCAAGAAAGATGGATTTCGCAAGGCTCCAAATACAAAAGAGAGAAGCAGGCCACCTACCCCCCTTCTCTTCTTTCTTGAGCTTCATTTGCAAAGCAACCCACACAAAGAACGATCCTAGCTTCATTGTGGGTGCACAAACCGCGCTCAGTACAAGTAGTTTGAAGAACGAAAAACCAAAAACGGCAAGACATGGCAGCGCTAGAACATCCCTCTTGGTTTGCAGGACAGACCTGTTCCCCACAGCCCGCTCAAGCCCCGACCAGTCGGCCGCTGGAGTCAAGAAGCAGAGAGACAAAGAATGTCCCATACATAAAAAAAAAAAAAACCACATTCACTTAAAGTGGAAGTAAAGCCTGATGGGGTTTACTTCCTCTATATGCCCCTGCAAACTAGAAGCATAATGGGCTACTATGCATCGCATAGTAGCCCATTATGTGTCACTTACCTGCAAACAAAGCCTGCGATGTCGCCTGTGCAGGCAGCATCCATCTTCAGCCCCTCTTCCTTCCGGGGCTGCAACTCTGGCTCTGACTGGCCGGAGTCACGTGACATCCCTCCCACGTAGCCACCAGTCACGGCACGATCTCAGTGAAGAAACAGCACAGAGGCCGTTTGTTCACTGCGCATGTGTCGAATGACGTTGGCAATGCAAGTACACTGTATATTTCCTAAACCGTGCCTTATTATAGGCTTACCTGTAGGTTAAAGTGGTTGTCATAGGTTGACAACCACTTTAAGTACATCATCAGGTTCAGAATGATAGGCATAGAGGAGCCAAAAAAAAAACAAAAAAAAAAAACACTTACTCAGAGTTGGGAGCTTGTTTCAAATGCCGTGCTTCTACAGGACATCTATCCCAGGAATGTAAAGAGGCCATAAAATGTACGGAGTGTAACAGTGATAGGCATGTGACAGCTCTACACGCAGAGACATTCAAGTCTAAAATGGTCAAGACCCCTAACCCTATAATAAGGCAGGACAGGGAGGAAGAAGAGGTTAAGACACCTCCCCCATCGGTACTGTCTAAATGTACTGAGATTTGTGGAGATGGAGAGGAAGGTAGATATTTTTCGAAGATCTGCCTTGTGGCAGTGCACCCAGAGGGACAACCAGAAAGAGCTGTAAAAATGTATGCCATCATCGATTATCAGAGCAACCGATCGTTGGTTAGATCAGAATTCTTTAACCTATTCAACATACAAGATTACGCCTCCCTTTACACGCTCCGAGCGTGTGTGGGACAAAGACAACAGGGAGGAGAGTAAATGGCTACATCATATGTTCCATGGATGGTAAGGTAAAGATGCTACTCCCCACACTTAGAGTGTAATCACATGGCGGAGGATAGGAGCGATATCCCGACACCAGACGCAGCATGCCACACATCCCATTACTAGACGAAAGCACCCAGATCTTGCTGCTTCTCGGTAGGGATATCATGAGAGCTCATAAAATCTGTGAACAACGGAATGGAGAACATGCTGCCCCATGCGCCCAGATGCTTGATCTAAGATGGGAGATAGTAGGCGAAGTATGTATTGACAAGACACGCAGGCCTGACACTGTAGAAGCTCTACGTACAAACTTGCTGGAAAACGGTCGCGCATCTATCTTTAAGCCATGTCCGTACCACTTTCATGTTAAGGAGATGCTCAGGATCAAAAGGGAGACAGACATGTCATTGGAGCACAACAAGACATTCCTGGCTTAGAGAAATGCACCGATAACCTAGGGTGCACAGTGTTTTAGAAAAGGGAGGATAACAAACAAGTACCTTCGATAGAAGATCGAGAATTCCTGAGCTTGATGAACAAGGAGCTCTACAAAAAGACAAAAACAAAAAAAAAAAAAACGGGTAGTTGGGTGGCCCCATTGCCTCCAGAAAGACGAAAAGAATGGGAAACATGAAAGGATTCTTTGAAGACCCTTGAACAACTTCAGATCCAACAGCCCCTACTCACTGACATCTCTCACTGCTTTGCACAGCAAAGAACTTTGTGTATTCTCGGCTACCTCAACCAAGGCAATAGCAGCAGTGGCCTACTTAAGAACTAAAGATGCAAGTGGTGAATGCCATACCAGGTTAATCCTAGGCAAAGCTAAGCTGGCACCACAAACCAACCATACCATATCCAGACTTGAGTTATGTGACGCAGTATTGGCAGTAGAGTTGGCGGAACCCCTTGAAAATGAAATACTGTAAATTAGATGCCATCAGGTTCTACACAGACAGTAAAGTGCTGTTAGGTTACATATGCAATGCGAAGAGAAGATTCTATGTATATGTGGCAAATCGGGTGGAAAGGATCAGGACGTCTACCTAATCAGTTTAATGGCACTATGTGCCCACAGACCAGAACCCTGCAGATACAGCGACCAGATCAGTGCCTGCAGCACATCCACAGGATACATCGTGTCTCACAGCACCAATATTCCTGACACAGGTAGATGGTATACAGTCAACCCAAATTAATGACTTTGATCTCGTATGTCCCGAAAGAGACCTTGAAGTAAGACCCCAAGTGTCTGTCCTACTCGCCAACATACAGCCCGGAAATGTATTTGGTTCTTATAGTTTTCATTGCGTTGAGGTGAACAGCCCTCTTGCGAGCAATAGCACACCTTAGACACATAGCAATCTCCTTCCGCTAAACACTTTGTGAGAAAACAACCAGCTGCCACATCTGCCGAAAACTGCACACTGTAGAGGAAGTCAAGAAAGCAAAAGAAATTATCCTCCATCATGTTCAGAGAGAAATGAATGCAGAGGAGATCAGTTGCATCTACGAAGTGAGAAGTATTTATAAAAAAACACTCTTTGGAGGTTAAATCCTATCATTGACAAGGACAACCTCATGAGAATAGTGGGTCGCCTTAGTAAGTCCCATTTATGCCAAGAAGAAAGAAATCCTCTTATTGTTCCCAGTCAACATCACATTGCTACTCTATTAGTTGGGCACTATCATGAACAAGTCATGCATCAGGGACGACACTTTACTGAAGGAGCTATTAGAGCAGCGGGAATATGGATCATTGGCACCAAAAGGTGCGATGCCAGAATTCTCCACAAGTGTTTGGACCATGGATGATTATCTCATGTAAAACGAGGGGTGGGCAAGCTGGCTGCAAACAATGGGTGGTGCATTTCACCTGTATGAGTACAAGGGCCATACACATTGAGGTCATAGAATCAATGGATACATCCAGTTTTATAAACACCCTCAGAAGATTCTTTGCAATCAGGGGACCAGTCAGATAAATAAATTCCGTCTGTGGAACCAATTTCATTGGAGCATGTAAGGAATTACAAATAAAGACGTTGAAGATAACAGTATCCAGAGGTATCTGCGTGATCAAGGGTACACAGGAATATTCAACTCTCCTCATTCCTCTCACATGGTGGAGCATGGGAACGCATGATCGGAGTGGCTCAACTCATTTTAGATTCCATGATGATGACTACTAGTTTAGCTCAACTCACCCATGAAGTGCTAACCACATTTATGGCCGAAGTGTCAGCCATTGTCAATGCAAGGCCTTTGATTCCAGTATCAACAGGTCCAGAATCACCAAGCATTCTGACCCCAGCAATGCTCCTTACACAGAAAATAGGAGATATTCCTACTCCAGTCGGGGACTTCAATTAAAAAAAAACGCCAATGGAGACAGGTGCAGTGCCTCGCTAGCACCTTTTTGGACCATTGGAGGCGTGAATATCTTGTGACACTTCAGGAACGTTGCAAATGGCAAGCCATAGAACAGAACATTCAAGAGGGAGATGTACTGTTAAGAGACAAGCAGGTGCAGCGAAATGAGTGGCCTATAGGTCTCATTGTTAAATCCATCCCTAGCGCAGATGGGAAGGTCTGCAAGGTCAAAGTAAAAATTGTCAGGTAAGGACTGTGAAAATCTTTATAAGGCCCATTACAGAAACCATCCTTTTAATGGCTAAAGCGGATTATAACAAAGAAAAGGACTGAACACCCATTCTAGGACTCTTCAAAGACAGTGGTGCACTCAACCATGCTGAACAGTGCACCCCGCAGGCGTGAATTGCTGGAAGGGACTTTGGAGACAGAGGTGCCGACTTGATATTGCATTACGTGTACATGATGTTATGCACTGTTTTGTTTTCACATATGTACCACATAGTTAGTAATAATGGTATCTCCAGATACCAGGCGGGGAGTATCAAGGAACAAGAGTCCCTAGTTTTTTTGCCCTGCCTCTTTTTTTGCAGTGTTTTCTGATTTACTAGAGTCCGGTTGCCATGGTAACCTTTCAATTGTCTTGTAGAGAGAATGGATTAGCCCATTCTCCCATCTAAAGTTTTTCCCTGTCCCTTTTCCTGTTTAGCCCACACCCCTGTGTTTGCCTTTTACTCGTGAAGTTCCTGCAGGTACACCCTGACAAGCCTTGGAATAAGCATTCTGTTTTTTACCTCTCTCAACTCCCCTACTAGCTCCCCTACTAGCTCCCCTGTTATTTTACAAATAAAGCTAAGAAAGTTAAAGGACGGCGAGTTAAGCTATCTGGCCTTATTCATATCCTCACATATGACAATGGGGTTGCAGAATAACTCCCCTCCAACCAGACTGACAATGCGGCTTTCCAAGGGTGCCCATGTGCTCCTTCATCCACAGTGGAGGAACTCTAATACAGGAGGTGCGTTCCTGGCCAGATCACCAGGTGAAAAACAGAGGGAAAAAGATTAAAAATGAAAATAAAAGCCACCATATCAAAAGGATTGGTAAGCTGCAATATACAGTTATTACACTTTTGGTTTAATGCTGCCTTCAAGTTTAATTAGCCTAGCGTCAAAGACGAATTACTGTATATGATAATTTTGGGATTTTATTGTAGCCCTGATAAAGGGGAGTGCTTGAGTGTCCGGGAACGGGTTGGTTGTCCTGTCCTTTGCTATCCTACCCTATACTATGAATGAATTTTTGGAATGTTCACCACTCTTTATGCCATTTTACTCTCTTGATAAAGGGAAGAAGAAACTGACAGGACAAACAGTATTTTAGGTAGTCCCAGTGTTGACTGCAGGAGATTATGGAAACTGAAGGTGTGCTTCTGCCATACTTACTTTGAGGAATGTTCATGCTTCTGGAATACAGTGTGCTCCATGAGGTAGTACTTCACAATGATTACCACCGTCAGGTAACAGGCTGCCAGGGTGCCCAGAATACTGAAACCACAAGAAGGAAACAGGACATTTATCCATGACAATTACTTTATTCAGCATCAAGCTGTACACTTCATTTACTATTATACAAGTATGACTAATCTGTTTCTTACATTTCTAACAGGATGCAAATTAAATCACAATGTCACACCAGTCTAAGTGTTGGAAGACACTGCAAGCATTGGCAGAAATATAGGTTATACTATTATAAATATGAGTATTCCGTAACAGATTGGACTTTTTTTTTCCTTCTGGACCTTACGGATTGCAAACCCTTAAATGCATGCAAAGAATAGGGAGAGATAAATGGGGTACATTCCCATAATAGTTCAATTATCTAGCACAAAGTCCTTTTCCAAAACACCTTTATTCAGTTTCATATGGATTTGTTCTAAAGCAGTAAAAGATGACCAGGGAAACAGGTTTCTGGCTTCTGGCTGTAAGTTGGTCCTTAAGTAGATCTGTTTCTACCTGAACATTTATTCAGTACTTCTACCTCACATAGTACAACAAAGACACATAAAATTATGATGGTGGCTGGCTGGACTCTGGGAGACCGATACGCATTTGTGGGTCCTAGCTGCAGTTATTAGGTGCCGGCAAAGTTAAAGTAGTATTTAGTTCTTATTAAGCTGGCCATACCATTGAAATGTGTTGGGAAGTAGGGGAATGCAAGCATGATGAGTCCAGTTGCCTAGGGTTACCACCGAAGGGAGACAGCCCCTGATGGGAATACTTTGGCGACACTGCATATTTTATGCATGTTCTCTTAAAACGACATGTGAGCATGTGAGTAGCATTTAACTTTGTTTAACTACATCAGGAGGATTTCCCACGTTAGGACCAGAGCATTTTTGCGATTCGGCAAAAATTGCAATCAGCGTTTATTGATTGGTGTGCGCAAAAGTTGCCGCGTTTACAAACCATGAGAATTGATTTCTGGAGTTTACATTTTTATTTTACTAGTAATGGCAGCGATCTGAGATTTTTATCGTGACTGTGATATTAGGGAGGACATGTCAGACATTTTTGACACTTTTTTGGGACCAATGACATTTATACAGCGATCATAAATTTAAATATCCACTGATTACTGTATAAATGTCATTGGCAGTGAAGGGGTTAACCTGCAGGGGAAGATCTAGGGGTTAACTGTGTTCCCTAGGCGTGTTCTGAGGGGCTGAGCTACCATGGGCATAAGAGATCTAACTGATCCCAGCAACAGGGATCAGTAGATCTTTTAAATACCCACTGACAGAGCGCGGAACCGTCGAGTTTACATTGGCGGTTCCCGTTCTTGCTCTCTTCCAGCTAATCGCAGCTCGCCGGCGGAGATAGTCTGCCTGAGCCGCGGCCACACTCCTGCAGAGAGTGGCAGCGTGCTCCTGCCCGCTACAGCGCACGAGCAACGAAGCCGCAGTTTATATACGGCGGTTTGAGGGACGCTGCCACTCTTCAACAGTAACAGTATGCGAGCCGGTCGGGAACCGGTTAAATAAAAACACAGTGATCCTATTCAAGGAAGTGGTATTTTGTCCTATTATCAGAGGATAAACATAAATTCGTTTTCAAATTTGAATAATTTTTGAATAGTTTTCCAATTTCCAAGGAGAATGGGGTGGAGTGAAAAGTGGGGGAATAGAATAGAAAAAGATAGAATACAATAGAGGGGAGTATAACAGAAAATGAAAGAATATAATGTGGTGGAGTGGAACAGAGCAGTTTTACTCTGTTGTATTCCATTCTTTTGTTTTCGGTTATATTCCTTTGTTTTCTATTCTATTTTGTTCGCTTTGGAATACTAATCAATTTGAGGACTTTTTAAATAATATTCTATTTAAAAAGATTCTAAAATTATTCGAATTGTGTCCGAATTTTTTTTTCCGTTATTTCGGTTTTGTTTAAATTAAGTGCTATTATAATTTGGAAATTCAGATACATCCAAATTTCCAAAAATTTGTCCGAATTTTAATTTGGAACGAAACGAACCACACGTCTGTCTAGATATGGGCTTAGGCAGGAGCCGAGCCACAGCACAGCAGTGGAGGTTACCTGGAGAAACAAGGAGGAGGAAGTGCGGTTACATTGCCCATGGTCAGGGCTGGCACTAGTATATAGGCGGCTTAGGCAGCCGCCTTAGGCCCAGGCCTTGAGGAATGGTAGAGCGGTGGTGCCAGCAGTGGACAGTCCCAATCTAGTAGTGCTAGGCAAGTGTGTGATCTCATTCAGCTGTGGAGCATGGGAGTAGTGTTGAGCGAACACCTGGACGTTCTGGTTCAGCGGGTTCGGCCGAACTTTCCGGAAACGTTCGGGTTCGGTACCCGAACTTTTCGGCACAAAAATGACTGTAAAAAAGTCCTGGAAAAGTGCTAGAGGGCTGCAAAAGGAAGAAAAATGGGAGATGTTATTAGATCTGCAATCTGTCCCTCAAAGCAGTAGTAATCTCTACCTAGTCCAGTATCAGATCGTTCTGTAATGCAGGATGAGAGATCGTTCTATAACCTCTCATCCTGCATTACAGAAAGATCTGATTTACAGATCTACAATCTGTCCCTCACAGCAGTAGCAGTAATCTCTACCTAGTTATCACTGCAATCTGTCCCTCACAGCACCGGCAGCATCCTCTCCCTACACTAATCTGAGAGCATGTGACATGCAGCACTGTGACTCCAGCCTCATATAGAGGCTGGGTCACATGATGCACTGGCCAATCACAGCCAGCCATTAGTAGGCATGGCTGTGATGGCTTCCAGGAAAAACCAGTGAAACGCTTGTTGATTGGCTGCCCTGCAGCTATTCAACATGCGTGATAAAATACCAGAACCCGAAAGTTTTTCTCAAGCGTTTGGGTTCGGATTCGGGACACGGACACCCGAAAGTTCGGTACGAACCCGAACTTTACAGTTCGGGTTCGCTCAACTCTACATGTGAGCTATAGGAGTGATCCTCCAGCTTCCCAATAACAAACCCCCTCCCTCTTCTTCCTTCCCCCAGGCTGTCTCCACCAATCTCATCATCTCCCGCCACCGACTCCTGTAGTGGATGACAAGCAGCATGTAATGCTCTGTGCTGCAGGCCAGTCAGCAAAGGCTATCCCACAAACTCACCTTCCTCAATGACAGGGGACAGTCAGTATACTGACCTGACCTCACGCAAAATAGAACACGGGGCAGCCAGGGATCTGCACACAGAGGAGGGCTACTGACAGACAGGGGGACATCCAGAACGGAGAAAGGATGCTGGGACTTTGCCCCAGGAGATTGAAAAGGGACACACAGATGTATAAGATTAGGAGTCCAGCTGCAGGGAGAAGTGATAGGAGAAGGGAGGGGGAAAATCCTCCATGGATTTTACAAAAATTACCAATCTACCGTACCTGATCACCAGCCAGGTATGGAATCCACAAGGGTCCAAGGATCTGTCCTGTCCATCCGGCCAGGCGATTGCTGTAAACGGACAGAACCGGCCCTCAAAATTCACCTTTGCCTGAGTCAACAAAAATCCTTGCACTGGCCCTATCCATGGCGGACAGACTTTTCACAGACTTGTCTGCGTTCTGATGCATGGACCTCCCTGCGTTCTGATGCATGGACCTCCCTGCGTTCTGATGCATGGACCTCCCTGCGTTCTGATGCATGGACCTCCCTGCGTTCTGATGCATGGGCCTCCCTGCGCTCTGATGCATGGGCCTCCCTGCGCTCTGATGCATGGGCCTCCCTGCGTTCTGATACATGGGCCTCCCTGCGTTCTGATACATGGGCCTCCCTGCGTTCTGATACATGGGCCTCCCTGCGTTCTGATACATGGGCCTCCCTGCGTTCTGATATAAAAAGAGTTATATTCCTGTGATTTCTTGCATCCAGACTGTAGGACATTGCTACAAATTTATGATAATTTTCTAAACGGATATATCTTCAAATAGATTTATCTGTTTTTTGCTATAGTTTCTAACCGTTGTGATAGCACAGGGCTGGGAGGACTGGGGTATGGGATTGCTCTCATTTTGCATTGCAATCCATGGTATTCTGCAGTTCTATCTGGGAAATAAGGAGGTGAGAGTGAGGCTACCCTACCCACTGTTCAGCAAGACACAGCATAAACTCAGCTACAGTGCCTTCAAAAAGTATTCAGATCCCTTAAAATTTTCCACATTTTCTCATGTTACAACCAAAAACGTAAATGTATTTTATTGGGATTTTATGTGAGACCAACACAAAGTGGCAGATAATTGTGAAGTGGAAGGAAAAAGATAGAAAGATCTGAAAAGTGTGGTGTGCATTTTTTTTTGTTTAATATTTGTTTATTGAAAAACAAAAAGACAGTGTTCACAGAAATAGAACAGATATATACATTTGAGTTAAACACATACTGAGAAGGTTGCGTACCGTTGAGGCTTGTAGCGGGCAGGACTAAACCATCTATTTGGTGTGCGATAAATCGGGAAAACATGTGGGTCCATGCCCGGATCTACATTTAGAGTATCAGGAACCAGATTATCAAATAAATTAATGTGTATAACTATAGTTTAATAATAGACACTGCAGGGGAGAAAAAGAGAAGAGAGACAGGGGAAAGTATTTTAACAGCTTCGTATCCGCGCTATAGCCGATTGACGACTACAGCGCGGATCTAAATTGCCGGGAGGCCGTCAATAGACAGACATTCTCCCCTTTGGCTTGTGTCAAGCGCGCAGCGCACGCGTGCCCGTGGGTCAGGCGGACTCTATGTCTGCCGGAGACCCGCGGTCTGGTCACAGAGGGCCAGAACGGGGAACTGCCGATGTAAACATGGCGGTTTCCCGTTCTGTGAGGGGGGGGCATGACAGATCTACTGATCCCTGTGATCGGGATCAGTTAGATCTGCTATGCCCATTAGCCCCGCACCCCCACAATTCGAACACATACAGGGAACACATTTAAACCCTTCCCTGCCAATTATACAATAATCCGTGTCTATTTTTAGATCTGATCGCTGTATAAACGTCATTGGTCCCAAAAAACGTGTCAAAAACGTCAGACAAGTCCACCGCAATATTGCAGTCCCGATAAAAAAAAAAAAAATTGCAGATCGCCACCTTTTGTAGTAAAAAAACACCACGCCATAATGTCCATAGTTTGTAGGCGCTATAACTTTTGCACAACCTAATCGCTGTACGCCGTAAAACCGAAAACAGAGGATTCAAGTACAGATTACAACACATTATATTAAGATTGGCTACAGCTGCATTTATAAGCGGGTAGGCACTAGACGACCAGGCCCCAGGAGGGCATCAGTCCGTGATGAAATTGCTGTTATACAGTTAAACCTCTATAGATTGGGTTAGGCCCGTTGGGGCATTTGCTGAGGGAGATTGCATAAGGTCTTTGTATTTAGAGGTGGTAGTGAATTCTCTCCATTGAGCCCAAATGGTGGTATGTCTCTTGTTGTCCCCTCTGGCTATGAAAGAGTTCCTCCTTGAGGTAAATCTCTCCCACTTTTCGTAACCAGCTTTTTAAGGACGGGGTCGTCTGCTGGCCCCATAATGCCGGGATTAACGCCTTAGCTGCATTGAGCAGTGTGGTGTGCATTTGTATTCAGCCCCTTTGGGTCAATACTTTGTAGAACCACCTTTCGCTGCAATTACAGCTGCAAGTCTGTTTGGGGAGTCTCTATCAGCTATGCACATGTAGAGAGTGAAACTTTTGCCCATTCTTTGCAAAAAAGTTCAAGCTCTGTCAGTTTGGATAGAGAGCGTCTGAACAGCAATTTTCAAGTGTTGCCACAGATTCTCAATTGGATTTAGGTCTGGACTTTGACTGGGCCATTCTAAACGCATGAATATGCTTTGATCGAAACCATTCCATTGTAGCTCTGGCTGTAGGTTTAGGGTTGTTGTACTGCTGGACGGTAAACCTCCATCCCAGTCTCAAGTCTTTTGCAGACTAACAGGTTTTCTTGTAAGATTGCCCTGTATTTGGCTTCATCCATCTTCCCATCAACTCTGACCAGCTTCCCTGTCCCCACTGAAGAAAAGCATCCCCACAACATGAAGCTGCTACCACCATGTTTCACGGTGGGGATGGTGTATTCAGGGTGAAATGCAATGTTAATTCTCCACCACACAACTTTTTGCTTTTAGGCCAAAAAATTTAATTTTGGTCTCATCTGACCAGAGCACCCACTTTCACGTTTGCTGTGTCCCCCACATGGCTTCTCACAAACTGCAAACGGGACTTCTTATTCTAACAATGGCTTGCTTCTTGCCACTCTTCCATAAAGGCCAGATTTGTTGAATGCATGACTAATAATTGTCCTGTGGACAGATTCTCCCATATGAGCTGTAGATCTCTGCAGCTCCTCCAGAATTACCTTGGAATTCTTGGTTGCTTTTCTGATTAATGCGCTCCTTGTATGGCCTGTCAGTTTAGGTGGATGGCCATGTCTTGGTAGGTTTGCAGTTGTGCCGTACCCTTTCCATTTTCGGATGATGGATTGAACTGTGCCCCATGAGATGGTTAAAGCTTGGGATATTTTTTATACCTCAACCCTGCTTTAAACTTCTACACAACTTTATCCCTGACCTGTCTGGTGTTCCTTGGCCTTTATGTTGTTTGTTCACTAAGGTTTACTAACAAACCTCTCTGGGCTTCACAGAGCAGCTGTATTTATACGGAGATTAAACATACAGGTGGGCTCTATTCACTAATTAGGTGCTAGCTAGGGGTATCAGAGTAAAAGGGGCTAAATACAAATGCACTCCCGCCCCCTACACAACCACACTTGTGGATGAGAAAATGGGAGGGGGAGGAAGAAAAAAAAAAAAAAAAAAAAATTGCACCTTCACGACAGGCCAGATACAAAACATTATCAGATTCTCATTGAAATCATCCATATGTACTAAAATACAGGAAACCAATTACAAAATTTTGACAAGGTGGTACCATACCCCACAACTTTTACACAAATTCTACCCTGCCATTCCAGATAGATGTTGGAGTTGCCAGGAGGGTGGCACGATGCTATGCATTTTCTGGTCCTGCCCCAAGCTAGCACCATATTGGAAAGATACATAGGATAGTGCAAAAATTTACTGAATATGAAATCCCAGACGATCCAGCCTTTTTCCTACTGCATGCCACGTCCATCCCAGTAAAAAAACGATCAAATCAATCATAATGCACTTAACACGGCTAAATCCTGCATACCCCTTCACTGGAAACACACATCACTTCCATCCATCCATCAGTAGCTGGCTTCGTAAAGTCGAGGACATTAATAAAATGGAGGATCTCATACTTTCAGAGCAACAAAAACACGAGAAATATTCAAAGCTCTGGAGGTTATGGAACAGGTTTATCCTCTCGGAGGAAGGACTAGACATTCTGAACACATGAGCCCAAATTATAGCAAAATAAACCTCTACACGTATAGACATCCCTCATCGCCATCTCGGGACCCTCTTCCCATACTACTATATGACTTCACCCCTCCCCCCCACCCCCCTCCTCCTCTCCATTTCTCTTTAGACTTTTCTGTTCCTTTTCCCTTCCTTTGTTTTATATACAAGGAAAATGGAATAGGCAACCGCAGGGTTCATCTCAGATAGCTAGGTTCACCCTATGATGCTGATATGTATAGGTTATCCTCGTTTGAGTGAATAAGTCCCTCAGCAAATTGTTATTTACCGGTTGTGCCTTTTGTGGATTAAATATTTGAAAAAAAAAAAAAAAAATGCACACACCACACTATTCAGATGTGGATTTGTAAAAAATGTTGAAAAACGTTTGTCATTTTCCTTCTGCTTCACAATTATGTGCCACTTTGTGTTGGTCTATCACATACAATCCTAATACATTTATGTTTTTGGTTGTAACATGACAAACTGTGGAACATTTCAAAGGGTATGAATACTTTTTCAAGGCACTGTACGTTCTGAGATGCAATGCATTTAGGCCTCTAGATACGGTAAAGAAGGCTTGAAGTTCAAACCAAGCAGCAGAATGGGGAATAAAGGGGATAAGTGATTTTGAACGTAGCATGGTTGTGGGTGTCAAATGGGATTTTCACATACAACCATCTCTAGGGTTTACAGACAATGATCCAAAAGAGAAAATATCCAATGAGCGTCAGTTGTGAGGACAAAAATGCCTTGTTGATGTCAGAGGAGAATGGGCAGACTGGTTCAAGATGATAGAAAGGTAAGAGTAACGCAAATAACCACTTGTTACAACCAAGGTATGCAGCAAACCATCTCTGAACGCACAACATAAAACCTTGAAGCAAATGGGCTATAGCAGCAGAAGACCACACTGGGTGTTACTCCTGTCAGCTAAGAACTAAGTAAACAAAGCATGGATCCATCCTGCCTTGTATCAATGGTCTAGGCTGGTGGTGTAGGGGATATTTTCTTTACACACTTTGGGCCCATTAGTACCAATTGCGCATCGCTTAAACGCCATTGCCTACCTGAGTATTGTTGCTGACCAGGTCCATCCCTTTAGGACTACAGTGTACCCATCTTCTGATGGCTCCTTCCAGCAGTATAATGCACCATGTCACAAAGCTCAAATCATCTCATCCTGGTTTCTTGACATGACAATGAGTTCACTGCACTCCAATGGCCCCCACAGTCACCACTTCTCAATCCAATACAGCACCTTTGGGATGTGGTGGAACTGGAGGAGATTAACATTATGGATGTGCAGCCGACAAATCTGCAGCAACTGCGTGATGCTGTCAATATGGACCAAAATCTGAGAAATGTTTCCAACACCTTCTTGCCACAAAGAATTAAGGCAGTTCTGAAAGCAAAAAGGGGGTGGGTATACATACATACACACACACACACACACACACACTTTTGTAATATTATATCTTTTCATGTGACAACGCTGAAGAAATGACACGGCCACAATGTAGAGTAGTGAGTGTACAGCTTGCTTAACAATGTAAATTTGCTGTCCCCTTAAAATGACTCAACACACAGCCATTAAAATGTCTAAACCACTGGCAACAAAAAGGAGTACACCCCTAAGTGAAAATGTCCAAATTGGGTTTAAATTAGCCATTTTCCCTCCCCAGTGTCATGTGACTCGTTAGTGTTACATGGTCTCAGGTGTGAATGGGAAGCAGTGTTAAATTGTGTTATCGCTAACTTTCTCATACTAATCACTGGAAGTTCAACATGGCACCTAATGGCAAAGAACTCTGAGGATTTGAAAAAAAGAATTGATGCTCTACATAAAGATGGCCTAGGCTATAAGAAGGCCCTGAAACTGAGATGCAGCACGGTGGCCAAGACCACACAGCGGTTTAACAGGACAGGTTCCACTTAGAACAGGCCTCGCCATGGTCAACCGAAGTTGAGTGCACGTGCTCAGCATTATATCCAGAGGTTTTCTTCAAGAAATAGACGTATGAGTGCTGCCAGCATTGCTGCAGAGGTTGAAGGGGTGGTGGGTCAGCCTGTCAGTGCTCAGACCATACGCCGCACACTGCATCAAATTGATCTGCATGACTGTAGTCCCAGAAGGAAGCCTCTTCTAAATATGATGCACAAGAAAGCCCGCAAACAGTTTGCTGAAGACAAGCAGACTACGGACATGGATTACTGGTACCATGTCCTGTGGTCTAATGAGGCCAAGATAAACTTATTTGGTTTAGATGGTGTCAAGCGTATGGGGTGACAACCAGGTGAGGAGTACAAAGGCAAGTGTGTCTACAGTTAAGCATGGTGGTGGGATTGTCATGGTCTGGGGCTGCATGAGTGCTGCCGGCACCGGGGAGTTACAGTTCATTGAGGGAACCATAAATGCCAACATGTACTGAGATATACTGAAACAGAGCTTTCTTCGGAGACTGGGCCGCAGGGCAGTATTCCAACATAACGACACCAAACACACCTCCAAGATGACCACTGCCTTGCTAATAAAGCTTAGGGTAAAGGTTATGGACTGGCCAAGCAGGTCTCCAGACTTAAACCCCATTATACCTTAGCATTTGTGGGGCATCCTCAAATGGAAGGTGGAGGAGCGCAAGGTCTCTAACATCCACCAGATCCGTGATGTCATCATGGAGGAGTGGAAAAAGACTCCAGTGGCAACCTGTGAAGCTCTCGTTAACTCCATGCCCAAGAGGGTTAAGGCATTGCTGGAAAATAATGGGGATCACACAAAATATTGACACGTAGGGCCCAATTTGGACATTTTCACTTAGGGGTGTACTCACTTTTGTTGCCAGGAGTTTAGACATTAATGGCTGTGTGTTGAGTTATTTTGAGGGGACAGCAAATTTACAGTTATACAAGCTGTACACTCACTACTTTACATTGTAGCAAAGTGTCATTTCTTCATCGTTGTCACATGAAAAAGATATAATAAAATATTTACAAAAAATGTGAGGGGTGTACTCACTTATGTGAGATACTGTATATGGAATATGTATTTTGACAGGAAGCCAGGAAAATCTATGAGTTGTGTCCAGGATGGGAGATATATTTGTCCCAGGTTTATGCTGCACACCGATTGAGCCCCTTTGGGCTCAATGAGGGTTAACAAGCAAAGGTGTAACAGATGAAGAACTCTGGGCTCTATAAAACTCCCAGGTTGCTTCAACAATGGGCTCCACCCTGGAACCAGATCTCTGTGCAAGGCAGACTGGGGAGCAGCAATACCTCTGAATGGTGAGATTAAGTCTGTGTGACTAAAAGCCTCTTTTTCTGTGTGACCGCCAAGTGTCTGGGTGGTAGGCTGTGGCAGAACAAGTAGTCAGGTTCCCGTGTTTTTGTAGTTAGACGCCCAAAGTGGCAAGGGTTTATTTTCGGTTTTGATGCCCGCACTTCGTAACCACAAACATCCTGCTGTCTGTCCGTACCTACCTCACTGTGCTCCCTGGGCACACCCCACTACTGAGTCTCTCCATCTCTACACACACACACACACACACACACACACACACACACAGAGATGTGTATGTATTGGTACTGTTGGGTTACTACTCTGGAAGTTTAAGTAGTGATAGCTTTTCCTTTTGATTTTTTAAATTGCAAATACCACTTTGGATAGCGTATGTGCTGGCTGCATCCCAGAGGCAGGGCCATCATCAGGGGGTACAGACAAGACTCTTGCAAGGGGCCTGAGCATCCCAAGGGGCCCAGCTGGCCAGGCCACCTCCCCTACAGTAGCACATGAAAAAACGTATCTGCAGGCAGCTGCTGGCCCACATGACGCCCACAATAGAGAAGGAGAAAGAAGCATACAAGCTTGAGCCTCCGCTGCCTTTCACATCAACACCCCCATCAGGTTATTGAGGCCAGCACTCGCTCCGCTTCCTTCCCTGCTGAGCAGAGCCTGCTGGCTGCTGCTAGGTTAGTTTGTAATCGGATTGGCCAGGACTCGGGCAGGGGGTGTGGTCAGATAGTCAGTGGTGAAAGTGGACGAGATACAGAGAGAGAGAGAGAGCAGCGTGGAGGGCAAGTCACAGAGGTAGTGTGTGCTGCTGTGCCCCCTGTGCTCTAGATTTGGACTCACTTTATTCAATCTCCTTGGATGGGACACCTGAGGCCGACAAGCTGGCATGATGACGTTGCATTGTGAAAATGAATAATGATGACTCTGGGTGGGGATGAGCGTTACACAGTGAAGAGGCCCTCCACAATGCAACTCATTCCCACCCAGAGTCATCCTTATCCATTTTCACAATCCAACTCCATCATCCACATCCCAAATCATCCATCCCTCTCCAGGATTCTGGGCATAATAATCTGGGGATGAGGATGTTGGGATTACAATGCGGAGGGGGGCGAGAATGACACTGAAGAGGGATGTTGGTGATGAAAACAGACTTCTAATAATTATAGAATGATGATGTTGGGAATGGCACGTTGTGGGCGAGGATGACTCTAGGTGACTGAGGATGCATTCAACATCTCAATCAAAATGAATTGTTGCAGTGCACCACATGTGAATGCATCAGAAGGCACCTTTTATGGTGTAAACTGGCCATGAAGACCACATGCACACTAGGAGTCTTTGCACCCAATCCTGTCGGGAGGGGTTATGGAGGTAATTATACTGGAGGACAGACTGAGCTGGTGGGTTATTGTACTGAGGGACAGACTGACTGGGGAGGGTGGGGGGGGAGAATTGTACTTGGGGAGAATGTTTTGGCAGAAGGGATTCCTCCATACGCCCAATTTATGTGGCTAGAGGAATCTGCTGCCCACTGGCTGAACAAGAGAAGACTCAGAGTATACCATACAGTCTGTAGGAGGAAAATGTGGTGGTAGCCTCATCCCAAAGATATACTTGTATGAGAATAGGTTCCCCCCCCCCCAAAAAAAAGGGACTTTAAATAGGTAAACCAACCACATGCATCTATAAAAAATATATATTTATTCTTGTGTACAAAAGAGATATTAAAGTTCTCGAATAAATCAAAACACAAACAATAAATTGTCACAAATCCATTGCACCAGTGATGCCTTGATAGAATGGTACTCTGAAGAGCATGACTGATGAGTCCGCTGTCCGCGATGGAATGTGGTTACCCATCGCGGACAATGGACTCATCAGTCATGCTCTTCAGAGTACCATTCTATCAAGGCATCACTGGTGCAATGGATTTGTCACAATTTATTGTTTATGTGCTTTGATCTTCTACTTTGATTTATTCCAGGACTTTTAGATCTCTTTTGTACACAAGAATAAATATATTTTTTATAGATGCATGTGGTTGGTTTACCTATTTAAAGACTTTTTTTGGGGGGGAGCCTATTCTCATACCAGAACAAGAGAAGATAGTCTATGGCCAGCTTAACAAAGTCCTGCACTTTATACACTATATTGCACATTCCAGACTTCTTGCTAAAGTGTTCATACTCTTGCTGGTTGGTAAAAGTTTAAAGAAAGGGTGAAATTCCCACCCCCTCTTTTAGACCTGCCATACATGGTTCGAACCATTAATAGGCAGGCTGAATGTACCAAGTTGATCGATCAACTTGGGTACAACCAGCCTGCTGGATTTGCTCACAACTACCGCAAGCAGCTGCTCTAGCCGCTATCGGTAATCACTGTCTTTTCAGTGTGGGGGGGGGGGGGGTCGAACGACAGCTTCCCCTGTCCACCTCCACTCGGTAAGAGGGATTTTCCTGTCAGTACGGTCTGTGTTGATGGGGGAATCCTGCAGATTTCCTTCCTGCAACCAGTGGGCGGATTCGGGGGGCCGGCCAGTGAGCAGGCCCTAGGGAATGTTGGTGGCCAGGCCAATGCCTAAAGCTGTGTAAGGAAGGGGCCCCCCCAACATTTCTGATGGCTGCCCTGCCCAGAGGGATTGTGCAAATGAATCACTTTATTTAGTTTTTTGTTCTGTTCCGTGAAGAAAATGACACTTTTAGTAAGAAGATCACAGCCAATTTCACCCAAATAACATGGTTTCCAATGAATTAACACAGCTGTGATTCAGCCTCAAATTGAATCTAAAACGGAGCTCATATTTCCTCACCCACGTGCCCCTTCCCCTGACTTCTCTGTTAAGATCAATGGCATAACTATTAGCCCGTACCCACATGCCCGGGTGCTAGGGGTAACCCTAGACTCTGAACTGTCCTTTCAAAACCACATCCAATCGCTGTCCAAATCATGCCGCCTCAGCCTTCGCAACATCGCTAGAATATGCCCCTTTTTAACCAATGACATCACCAAGCTGGGCCCTCTGATTCCTCTTGTACCAAATTGTGATGTAACTGCCTTCATGTTGTAAAGCGCTGTGCAAGCTGTTGGCACTATATAAATCCTGTATAATAATAATCCTTTACCAGACTATTAAGTCAGAGGTATCAGATAAGGAGGATCTGCAAAGCAAGCTGTTCTGTTGTATTCTTCGTTAACCCAGTTTTCTGGAGACACTTTATTATGCAACAGTTGTAAATGGATGGGGAGACAAAACCGATACAAAAATGTAAAAATGTAAAATGAATTTAAAGACACAATCACTTTTTTCACCAAGCTGCTTGGCAATTTCCCCGTAGCCCTTTCCAGCCTTGTGGAGGTGTACAATTTTGTCTCTAGTGTCTTTGGACAGCTCTTTGGTCTTGGCCATGTTAGTAGTTGGATTCTTACTGATTGTATGGGGTGGACAGGTGTCTTTTATGCAGCTAACGACCTCAAACAGGTGCATCTAAATTTAGGATAAGAAATGTAGTGGAGGTGGACATTTTTAAGGCAGACTAAGGCTGGGTTCACACTATCCGACAAAAAAACGGTCCGACTTTGATCCTACTTTGCTGTGCGATTTACGGTCATGCATAGGGTCAAAGTCGGACCGTTTGTCTGTGAACAGGGATCCGACTTTGATCCCGACAATGCCAGGCACCTTGTGCTCTGGGGATCTTGAAGGGGAACTCCAAGCAAAATTTAAAAAAAACTGGCATGGAGTCCCCCTCCAGGAGCATACCAGGCCCTTTGGTCTGGTGTGGGTTTTAAGGGAACCCCCACGCCGAAAAAACAGCGTGGGGTTCCCCCAAAATCCATACCAGACCCTTATCCGAGCACGCAGCCCGGAAGGCCAGGAAAGGGGGTGGGGACGAGCAAGTACCCCCCCTCCTGGACCATACCAGGCCACGTGCCCTCAACATGCCTCAACAGGAAGAACAGAGGGAAGGAGACAGCGGAGAAGACTGGCAAAAGAGCAGAAGACGCCACAGAGAAGGAGAAGAAGAAGACCCCTCAGAAGATGGAAGACCCCGCAAAAGAGCCGAAGAAAGAAGAGCCAGAGAGGGGAGAAGACCACCGGAGCAGATTTAATAAAATATTTTAAAAAGCTGTGTGTTTGTTTTTGTACATATTTCTTTCCAGGTAAATGGGCAGGGGTGCGATGTCCCCATACTCATTTACATAGGGTGGGGGGCCGGCATCTGGGGGCCCCCTTGTTAAAGGGGGCTTCCAGATTTCGATAAGTCCCCGCCCGCAGACCCCGACAACCAACGGCCAGGGTTGTCGGGAAGAGGCCCTTGTCCTCGTCAATATGGGGACAAGGTGCTTTGGGGTGGGGGGCGCAGAGCCCCCCCTGCCCCAAAGCACCCATACTCCCCATGTTGAGGGCACGCGGCCTGGTATGGTCCAGGAGGGGGGGGCGCACTTGCTCGTCCCCACCCCCTTTCCTGGCCTTCCGGGCTGCGTGCTCGGATAAGGGTCTGGTGTGGATTCTGGAGGGGACCCCATGCAGCGTTTTCGGCATGGGGTTCCCCTTAAAATCCGTACCAGACCAAAGGGCTTGGTATGCTCCTGAAGGGGAACCCCATGCCAGTTTTTTTTTTTTTAAATATGGTGGAGTTCCCCTTCATGATCCCCAGAGCACAAGTCGCAGGCCAAAGTCGGATCAGTGAAGACACTGATATGACTTTGATCCGACTTCAATGCCTTTCAATGGGCTGAAGTAGGATCAAATTTGGACAAAAGTAGTACAGGAACCTTTTTCAAAGTCGGTCCGACTTTGAAAAACACAAGTCGGAGCAGTTAAGACGGCTCTCATAGGGAATCATTGTTTTTGTGACGTAATGCGACTTGTGCTCTTCATGTCGGTCCGAGAATCGGACTAGTGTGAACCCAGCCTTACAGGTCTTTGAGGGTCAGAATTCTAGCTGATACAGGTGTTCAAATACTTATTTGCAGCTGTATCATTCAAATAAATAGTTTAAAATCATACATTGTGATTTCTGGATTTTTTTTAGATTATGTCTCTCACAGTGGACATGCACCTATGATGACAATTTCAGACCCCTCCATGATTTCTAAGTGGGAGAACTTGCAAAATAGCAGGGTGTTCAAATACTTATTTTCCTCAATGTATGTATGTATGTATGTATGTATGTATGTATGTATGTATGTATGTATTTTTTTTTAACACACACACACACAAATATTGCAGCTGCTTAGCATATGAAATGTAAGCTGCTTAGCATATAAATTTCAAAAAAATCAGGTGAAGACAAATCTAGTGCATCACACAATCATTTCACAGTACAATCATTTCACAATACTGCTAAATGAAAGATTGGACTTTATAATTTTATTTATAAGTTCCTATTTCCATGCTGCGATCAATAAGGGTATAGAAACTGCTGAATGTCGTCCCATCTCGATCCTAAACAATGACATAAAAATTTTCGGACGCCTTTTGGCAGATAGACTAGCTAAAGCAATAACTGACTTGGTCCATTGTGACCAAACAGGCTTCATGCCTAACAGATTAATCACGGACAATATAAGACTGATCACCAATATAGTCCAAGATGCTAATATATCCTTCCCTTCCCCTTAGCCTTTTTAGTCTAGACATAAATAAGGCCTTCGACAGTGTTAGCTGGTCCTCTATAGACACAATTTTTGAAAAATTTGGCATATCCAATGAATTCATTCATGGTTTCAGGGCCCTTTATAAGGATCCACAAACAAGAATTAAAATTCCAGGAGTCAATTCAGAATTTTTTAGCTTAAACAAAAGGGACAAGACAGGGTTGCCCCCTTTACCCATTAATCTTCGCTCTGGCAATCGAACCACTGGCCTATGCGATAAGGAGTAACCCTAACATTATTGGATACACTAAAAATCAGAGTATAAAATCTGTTTGTATGCAGATGATGCTATCCTAATATTACCCGAACCACATACTACACTACCTCGCCTATTTAATGAACTAAATTCCTTTCATTTAATATCTGGATTATACATCAATCTAAATGCTCATTTCACCCAGTCAATCTGGCTCCAGATACATTGTCCAATATTAAAAATCAATATACCTTTACCTGGTGTACCCACTTCATTCGTTATCTGGGCATACAGATCACCTCCCAATTCTCTACTTTATACCAACATAATTTCCCATCTTAATTTTCCCAAATCAGAAACCTACTAAAATCATGGTCTTTTCACATTTATTTTTTAGGCAGGCTCTGTGCGATCAAGATGACCGTCCTCCCTAAAAAATTTTTTCTTTTTTCGTTCCATTCTAACATTCCAAAATATCAAATACTATCCATCCAAAAAGACATAAATAAATTTGTATGGGCAGGTAAGAAACCCAGATGTAATATCAGCCTACTTCACAGACCCCAGAGTGAGGGAGGTACAGGTTTTCCAAATATTTGGCTTTATTATATAGCCACAAGACTATCACATATGACACAATGGTTCTCTGAACCGTCGGAGATCCCCTGGTTGACTTCCAAATAGGACTCAATTTCTCCCCATTACATCTGCGGGTTACTATGGTCTCCCAGGACAAAAATCAGACAATTCCAAAACCGCAACAGGGTCATCTCTCACCTCCTACAGCTCTGGCTCAAAATCAAAGACTCTTTTAAACTTATATCCCCTACCCCCCCAGCCTCATTTGTAGGAGACCCAGATATTCACAAACATTTCAAAAATAATACTTCTTACCAACCATGGAAGTCTCTTAACCTGCTAACCTTAAAAACATTCATAGAAACAGACTCTTTTCTTTCTTTTAACAAACTGGCAGATAAATACAATTTACAACCTTCATATAAAACACAATTAAATCTAATTAAAGAGTTTTACTCTAACTATTATTCCACCTCGCTTTCCCCCCATACACAATCTTCGAACAATTATGCACTAACACACCAAGAGGTAGTAGCCTAATTTCCTTCTTATACAAATATTTGAATGGAACTTCGCAACCGCCAAAAACACAAGCCATGATAAATTGGGAATCAGACCTAGGTTGCTCAGTTTCAATTAAAGAATGGTATCTCGGATTAGATAATATGCGGAAATGTAATAGATCTACAGCCTTCAAAGAAACCCCATCCAAATTATTGATTCGATGGTATAGGACACCAGCCAGAATACATAGATTTTATCCTGAAGCGTCTCCAAAATGCTTCAGAGGCTGTAATGAAATAGAAACCTATTATTTTCTGGCAAGGTCGCTGCCTAGACCCAATTTGGAGAAATACCTCTGAGAAAATATTCCAAATCACCAAAAAGTAGATCACACTTTCGCCCCACATCTGTATACTTTACCAAAATATCCCTGATGTATCCAAACCATGTTTAAGACTTATCCCCTCATTACTAAGCTCAATACAATGGATGATCGCCTGTAACTGGCTCACCCAATCTCCCTTGGCAG
Organism: Glandirana rugosa; assembly: GCA_018402905.1. Lineage (NCBI taxonomy): Eukaryota > Metazoa > Chordata > Amphibia > Anura > Ranidae > Glandirana > Glandirana rugosa. The sequence continues at coordinate 619,349 of BLSH010277952.1, read as the reverse complement.
CAAGTTTTAAATAGGATGAACATGGTTAAATTAACGGAAAGAATATATCACTTGGTGCAGGACAACATGCACATATTCGAAGAAAAATGGTCCCTCTGGGAAAGTCGCATAACTACTTCAAATACATGATATTTTCAGGTCTTTTATACTTCCTGCATTGTTAGTATAGCATACTATTTTCTGTGCCTTATACTATGTACTTAACAGCATCCTTATTTCTTGTAATACGCATATGCAAGACTTAACTCAACTTTTATCTCATATACCTGTGCAAAATTTGAATATTTTTGTATTGCAAAAACCTAATAAAAGATTGTAAACAAAAAAAGAAACTGCTGAATGTAGTACACCATCAACCTCCACCGCCGTGCATGCATGCTCAAATCACCCTAACGGACTGAGGCTCGCCAGACATAAGATGTAAATCAGCATATCCCCGTATTATAAAAAGGTAGGTAAATTAATAACCACACCTGGTAGAACGACTCCTTCTCCCAAAGTATATCACACCAGAGATTCCACCCATGTATAGGAATAAAAATAGTGCTCATAGTGTAAAACAGTTTAACAAACTCCAAAATGTATTTAACCACCTCAATACAGGGCACTTTCACCCCTTCCTGCCCAGGCCATTTTTTAGCTTTCAAAACTGTCACGTTTTGAATGACAAATTACTCAGTTGCGCAACACTGTATCCATATGAAATTTACGTCCTATTTTTCACACAAAGCGCTTTCTTTTGGTGGTATTTAATCACTAGTGGGTTTATTTTTTGTGCTATAAAAAAAAAAAAAAAAAAGAAAAAACACCACACATACACTGCTACATTTTATAACGAAACAAAGAGGCATTTTTTTCACAAAATTTTCAAATTAGTAATTTTTCTTCATACATTTTGGCCAAAATTTATACTGCTACATATCTTTGGTAAAAATACCCCAAATCTGTGTATTTGGTCCTTGTAAAAAAGTTAGAGTCTACAAACTATGGTGCCAATCATTGAAAATTGATCACACCTGATGTACTGAAGCCCTATCTAAATTCTTGAGACACTAACAAGTCAAGAAAGTACAAATACCCCCCAAATGACCCTTTTTGGAAAGTAGACATTCCAAGGTATATAGTAAGTTTTTTTTTTTATCAAAATGGTCATATTAATACGTTATTTCCCACACATGGCATATGTATACTTGCAATTATACCCCAAAACACATTCTGCTACTCCTCCAGAGTATGGCGATATCACATGTCTGAGACTTTTTCTCAGCCTAGCCACATACAAAGGCCCAACATGCAAGGAGCACCATCAGGTATTCTAGGGACACACATTAGACATCTAAAATGTCATGACGACCGATCACACTTTTGAAGGCCCTGTAGCACTAGGACAATGTAATTGCCCACAAAATGACCCCATTTTGGAAAGCAAACACCCCAGCGTATATTCTATGAGGCAGAAGGAGTTTTTTTTTTAAAACACAGTCGTCCATTTATAAGATATTTCTAACACCTAGCAAAAATGACACCCCAAAATACATTCTGCTACTCCTCCTGAGTATGGCGATACCACATGTGTGAGACTTTTACACAACCTGGCCACATACAGAGGCCCAACATCCAAGTAGTACCATCAGGCATTCTAGGAGCATACACTACACTTAGAAATATGAAGGGCCTTCAAAAATGATAGGTTCTCATGAAATTATAACAAATAGCATGTACATAACACTACTTATTTTGGAGTGTAAGTCTTGGTAACCGAGGAGAGCATTGGTCCAGGCAGCAATGTGCTTAGGTGACGGCAATAGTAATTATCCAGGCAGCAGGCAGGAATATTGTCTATAGTTAGTACAAGGACATTGTCAGCACAGCCAAAGCATTTGTCCATAGGAATTGTCCAGGCAGACACAGCCATATTATTGGCCCTGGTACATTGTTACCTGCAGTCACTCATTGTACAGCTCTCCATAAAAACATACTGCCTCTTGCTACGGCCAATTACTTCCATAGTCCAGGTAGCAGGCAGAGGTGTGGTCAAGTCATGCAGCAAGCAGAGGCATGACAGCAGTAAGTCAGCAGCAGGCTGAGGGCCTCATTCAGGTAAGACCTGTGCACAGGGGCACAGGAGTAGAGGCTTCTCCCACCCAAATTGCTTTGAAGACTCCGGGCAACCAGACCCTAATCCGGAAATTACAAAACCCGGAGAAAAAAAAAAAATCAATAAATAAAAAAAATTGGTTTTTCTCCATCCGGTAAAACAATTCTGGTGCCCCTCACATATGTGAGACCCCTGTGTACTACAGTAGCAGGGCAACAGATCAGTCCAAGCGATAGGCAAAAGCATATAAATACTCTTAGACCTCTCTGCTGCCTTTGACACAGTTGACCACCCACTCCTCCTCAATAAACTCCACTCTCTTGGCCTACGTGACTCTGCTCTTTCCTGGTTCTCCTCCTACCTATCTCAGCGCACCTTCAGTGTCACATACAATATCTCCTCTGCTCCTCTGTCCCTTTCCGTTGGGGTGCCCCAAGGCTCTGTCCTTGGGCCCCTCCTATTCTCCCTCTATACCTCTTCCCTGGGCCAGTTGATAACTTCCCATGGCTTCGACTACCACCTCTATGCCGACGACACCCAGATCTATCTCTCAACTCCGCTCCTCAATCTCCTCACGCATCACAAACCTACTGAATGACATATCGGTATGGATGTCACGCCACTTCCTCAAACTCAATCTTTCTAAAACAGAGCTTGTAATATTTCCTCCTCCTCGATCACCTCCTCATGACTTTACCATTAAGATCAATGGCACAACCATTGGTCCTTCCACACATACCAGGGTGCTGGGCGTAATCCTAGACTCTGACCTCACTTTCAGCCCCCATATCCAATCACTGGCTAAATCTTGCCGCCTCAACCTCCGCAACATTGCAAAAATTCGCCCCTTCCTGACTAATGATGCCACAAAACAACTTATTCACTCCTTAGTTATTTCCCGCCTTGATTACTGTAACTCCCTCCTCATCGGCCTACCATTACACAGGCTATCCCCCCTTCAGTCTATCATGAATGCTGCTGCCAGACTTGTACACCTTACTAACCGATCCACAACTGCTGCCCCACTCTGCCAATCCCTTCACTGGCTTCCCCTACCCCAGCGTATAAAATTCAAAATACTAACCACAACATACAAGGCCATCCACCACACTGCCCCCAGCTACATCGCCAATCTCATCCACAGATATCACCCCAATCGTCCTCTACGCTCCTCCCAAGACCTCCTTCTCTCTAGCTCCCTTGTTACTTCCTCCCATGCTCGCCTACAGGACTTCTCCAGAGCCTCTCCCATCCTCTGGAACTCCCTGCCCCAGAATGTCAGGTCAGCCCCCACCCTGTCCGCCTTTAGGCGATCCTTGAAAACTCACTTATTCAGGGAAGCCTACCCCACCTCCACCTAAGACGCGTGCCTGAGCCAGCTCTATCAGTTCATCCCCTGCAGCCATTACCTTTTGTATCACCTCCCCCTCCCTTTAGATTGTAAGCTCTACGAGCAGGGCCCTCCTATTCCTTCTGTATTGAACTGTATTGTAATTGTACTGTGTCCCTTCTTTATTGTAAAGCGCTGCGCAAACTGTTGGCGCTATATAAATCCTGTATAATAATAATAATATAAAAAAAAACAAAAGAAAAAAAAAACGATAAAACAGGCCAGGGTCAGTTCGGGTGCAAGCAGTCCAAACGTTAGGCAGAAGCATAGTTGGGAAAAAAAAAAAAACCAGGCCAGAATCAGTTCATGTGGAAGGAAGTGGCATGGTTATTTGGGGAAGCATGGAAATTGCTCAGCACATATGATGAAAATGGGGTAATATATGGCCTAATATTTTATGGATGTGTGGTAGAGTCTGAAGCATTCACCAATGCAAAGGCCAGGTTCGGAGGGACACTGGGGACAACGGTAGCTGGTATCTCTGCGGAATACTCTTTTGCTGCATACGTGGCATCTTTGGCCTGTTTCAGAAGATGGAATGTTGTCTGGGAAGTGGCGCTCATGAAGTCGGCTGACCGCATCAGAGCGAAGGTTTTCTGGGGGGGCCCTTGTTGATAAATGGGGGACGTGACAACTTTGATTCATTTTAGGAAGGGGGTGGGGTTTTCCGTGGATTTGGTGAAGATTATGTAGGCATTATACATGGCCAAATGGATTAGATAAAGTGCTACTTCCTTGTACCAAAACCGGGACCTCCTTATTGCCAAATAGGGTTGAATCATTTGGTCGTTGAAATCCACCCCCCACTGTAGAGATTGTAATCTAGGACGCATGTTGGCATTTCAATGGGACCTCTTTTTTGAACCTCGACTGTGGTGTCATCATGGATAGTGGACATCATGTGCACATTTCTGTTATCCTTCCACGTCAATGGCAGCACTTTGTTGCAGGCCAGGGTTTTAGCAGCGTATAGATGTTTGAAAAGGGGGCAAACTGGTGTAAAAAAATTGTCAAGGTATATGTGGTATTTGTTCAGCAGTGGGTAGGCCAGATGTGCCCATGTAGGTCGGGCACTCAGGGTGCTGGAGCTGGGAATCTCATATCTATCTATCTATCTATATATATTTCCTGCACCTCCTCATGTCAGCCTACTATGGGTTAGCTCCGCCCCCTCTGACCCCTTCAGGACAACCTTTTTCCAAACCTATAAGAGGCGGCTGTCTGCCCATATGCAGGGTTCTTTTTTCGTCCTCGCTCCGGAAGCCTCTTAAGAAAAATAGATATATTCATACACACATGCAAGAAGCACGGTAGGAGACTTTCTGCGAAACCTTGTAATGTCCATGTGATCCTGCTCAGGTTCATGCACTCTCCTGAGTTCAGTAGACCCCCTGTCTGGGCTGTACATCTCCCTTTGTGGGGTACCCTTGGTGCTGGGTCTCAGCAGTATAAATTACTGCATGTGTACACGGGCCTCTAGAGAGTGGTTAAATACTGCTGGTTTGGACTGTGTGGAGAATTGATGAAACAGCAGGCAGGCTGAGGCTTTTAGTTCCACAGGAAATCTCAGGAGGTTGCTGAGAGTGGCCACTTCCTGGTATGATAGGAACGCCCTCTCCCATGCTTGGGTTCCTGCTTCCCTGTTGTGATTACAACACCTGTGGCCCAGGTTGTCTCATAATCACTGCCTCTGTGCTGAGTGATGTGGGATCTCAACATGGCTGCTGCCTTGAGTTGCTGGATAGATCTCTGGCTGTCTGTGTGTTTCCAGGTATCCTGGGTCCTCCTGCCTGCCTCTATAGCACTGAAGAACGCATGGAAAGGTTTGCTATTTTAAATTTTTCATTTTTCTTTTTTGTGTGTGTGTGTGTGTGTGTGTGTGTGTGTGTGTGTGTCTCTCTTTGTTTTTGGATGTTTTTTGTGTTTAAGAGAGTGCATTCTTCTTCTCTACACTGAGAGAAGACCCAGATACGGGATAAACGCCCGCAGGGAAGTACTAAAGAGCCGCATCACCCACAAAGAAAGAAGCGCTCAAAGCGTGATAAGTTGGGTCAGAGGAGTGGTCGGCGGCAGGATAAAATCCCTGTGCAACGCCACTCCAGATCACCCTCACCGGTGCCTCATTGCAGTGCCTTGAACTCAGGCCAATTGCTGTTGATACATCAGAATGCGACCACTAAGCGCTAGCATGTGCATAAGCAAAGGTGCAGATCCTCTTCATCTTCTGGAAGGGCCTCGGCCCAGGAAGAGGAGAGGGCCTGCTGGGCATGTGGGGCAAACTCCCTACCGGGGAGGTGTGTATGCTTTACTTGTTTGAAGGAAGCCACATGTGATAATGCAAGGTGCATGTGGCTGTAGCTCAGAGGGTAAATGCACTAGTTGTGTTAATGTGAACCTATGCAACTGTAAGTTCAAATCCCATGTGTGCTGTGCTTGGATTGAAGCTACAGGTAACTGACCTGTTGGCTGCAAGAGGTACGTAGTACCTGCCATAACTTCCATCCTCATCCACTTCAGAATCAGAGCAGATGCGACATATCGCTACAGTTCAGATGAACATTCAGAGGATTCTGAGTCAGATCTGTAACCAGACACTCATGCATTTGATTTTTCTGTGATGCCTGATTCACACCCGTGCGTTTTTGGTCCATCTTGCGGATTTGCACTACAGTCTATTTGGCGTTGTTTCCTATGGAACACGTGTTGTGGTGTGGGTCTGCGGGATGCATGGGTGTAAGTCGGGCCTAAGACCGCTTTCTCTCTGAGGCGCTTTTTAGGCACTTTCACGCGAAAACTAGTGTTGAGCGAACCCGGACTGTAACGTTCGGGTCCGTACCGAACTTTCGAGTGTCCGTGGCACGGACCCGGACATTTCAAAAATCGTTCGGGTTCGGTCCGGGGTTGCCTGGGCTTGCAATGTCAGGCCCAAGCGAGTTGTGATCAAAAGCGCACTTTCACGGATTTTTCGCGGAGTCTCTCTTTCGCCAGAATCCGGGCTGAATGTGGGTACGTAGGGCGTCTGGGTGTGGTGTTGTGCACAAGGTATCCTTTGTTGCGGTTTATCTGACATCACGTTTAGGCGTTCTACCTGGTTTTTGCGTGCCCACACTTAGTCCGTAGTGTCTTTTTAGTTTACGTACTCACAGACCAATGTCTAGACTGAGTCTTAGGAGACTTACAAGTAGACTTGACATCGCTATACAGCGTAGACGAGACTAAGACTTCACCTACTCCTACCTTCAA
>BLSH010277952.1:539865-564469 GCA_018402905.1 Glandirana rugosa | reverse complement strand
CCATGGTGCTGTCCTGAAAGATGAGAAAGAAAAAAAAAAACCACATGCAGCAAGTAAACACTTTAAATACTTGATTTTTCTGTGTGGCATCTGCAATTTGTTTTTGTTTTTTTTAATGACAGGTTCTCTTTAAAAACTTAGCATCTTGCCTTTATACCTCTGTCATAAAGGATGTGTCTAAGGGCTGGTGCAAACCGTAAGGATGTATTTCCCATACAACATCCTAAGGGTCCCGTATGAAGGAGTTAAGGGTGGGTCACCATTTAGTAGCTCAATCCCATCATACTGTATTACTAATCTCTCTTGCTTAAAAGTATAACTAAAAAGGCAAACTAGGAGGCAAATTTATTTTCCCCATTTTGGATAAAGGGAGAGTTATAACCCCTATTGTGTATTTGTCATCGGTGTCTCATTGAGGAGATTTCCCTTCACTTGCCATACTATAGTCACAACAGAAAGCGGCAGGAAATGCTTGGTTGTCACCAAGGTCACCAGAATTAGTGTCTCCATTGGAAGATTTCCCCTCTTGCCCTGTTCCGGTGACCACTCAAAATTTGTTATTGGTTTTACTTTCTGTGATAATGGAGAGGGATTGCTTGGTGACAATTATCTAAAAGTAAATAATAGCATCCCATCCTATTTATATTTTTGCTGCAGACAGGTACCCTTTAAAGCAAAAATGGCATTCAGTACTGCATTGACTAGCACACTCTGCGATGACATAGCTGTAGCCACATGAATAAGCAAGACATAAATGCAGAAATATGACCATGAAGTAGTTTAAAGTAATCTGCAAGCAGTGCCATACAGAATGATGCCATATACGTAGAAACTTGGAAAATGGGTCACATCTCAGGGCTTCTACTCGTATTTGGGACAAATCACCGCTTAAAGAAATATATACGAAAATCTAGAAGAGGAGGTAGGAATGACCTAGATTCTCTACTAAAATGAATTCACTTATGTACTGAATGATCATACCCTAAAGCCATCTGACCAAGTTGCCCCAGCAATATCCCCTGACAGCATTCCTTTTGCTTCCCTTAATCGCTACATTTTCTACAGAGATATCAGGGCCAAAAGATGGCACATTTTATAAAAGTAGGTTTAAAGCAAAATTAGATCAACTGTACATCCAAGTCTACATTGTGAACATTTTTTTTTTAATGATTTGCACTCGAGTGTGCTGCCACCCAACCCCTTCATGACCAGGGTCAAAAACAAACCTTAAAAGCCTAAAACACAATTTTTCAACATTAGTAAACCTGAAAAACAAGGTATAATCCACCTGGATATACTACATAGTTTTGATTATAGGACACGTTAGGCTTTCATGTGGTGGTAAATGTACAGTGCCTTGAAAGTATTCATGCCTCTTGAAATTTTCCACATTTTGTTATGTTACAACCAAAACGTAAATGCATTTTATTGGGATTTTATGTGAAAGACCAAAAACACAAAGTGGCACATAATTGTGAAGTGGAAGGAAGATAAATGGTTTTCAAAATTTTACTACAATAAATATCTGAAAAGTGTGGCGTGCATTTCTATTCAGACCCCTTTACTCTGATACCCCTAACTAAAACCTTGCGGAACCGATTGCCTTCAGAATTCACCTAATTAGTAAACAGAGTCCACCTGTATGCAATTTACCTTGCAGTATAAATACAGCAGTTTTGTGAAGCCCTCAGAGCTTTGTTAGAGAACCTTAGTAAACCAACAGCATCATGAAGGCCACAGAACACACCAGACCGGTCAGGGATAAAGTTGTGGAGAAGTTTAAAGCAGGGTTAGGTTATAAAAAATTATCCCAGGCTTTTAACACCTCAAGGAGCACTGTTCAATGGAAAGAATATGGCATAACTGCAAACCTATCAAGACATGGCCGTCCACCTAAACTGACAGGCCGGGCAAGGAGAGCATTAATCAGAAGCAGCCAAGAGGCCCATGGTAACTCTGGAGGAGCTGCAGAGATCCACAGCTCAGGTGGGAGAATCTATCCACAGGACAACGATTAGTCGTGCACTCCACAAATCTGGCCTTTATGGAAGAGTGGCAAGAAAGCCATTGTGGGGAGACACATGTGGAAGAAGGTGCTCCGGTCAGAGGAGACCAAAATTGAACTTTTAGGCCTAAAAACAGTGGTTCTCAACTCCTGTCGTCGGGACCCACTAACAGGCCAGGTTTGCAGGATAACTGAAATACATCACAGGTGATATAATTTGCTGCTCAGTGATTGCAGTATTCTAGTCTGCATCTCCCCAAGGTTATACTTAAAATCTGGCCTGTTGGTAGGTCCTGAGGACAGAAGTTGAGAACCACTGGCCTAAAAGCAAAACACTGTGTGGCAGAAAACTAACACTGCACATTACCCTGAAAACACCATCTCCACCGTGAAACATGGTGATGGCAGCATCACTTTGTGGGTATGCTTTTCTTCAACAGGGACAGGGAAACTGGTCAGAGTTGATGGGAAGATGGACGAAGCCAAATACAGGGCAATCTTAGAAGAAAACCCATTAAAGTCTGCCAAAGACTTGAGACTGGGGCGGAGGTTCACCTTCCAGCAACAGCCCTAAAACAGAGCCAGAGATACTTTTGAATGGTGTAGCATATTCTTGTGTTAGAATGGCCCAGTAAAGTCCAGACCTAAATCCATAGTACAAGAGGGAAGGCTGTCTACCAAGACAGTCACAAAGCGGGACACTATGGCTGAATAAAATACAACAGCTTTAAAATTTGAAAAATAATTAAAAATTAAAACCATCAAAATAAAGACAACATTGTCCAATATCGGGGTACACAGTTGCGCAGACACCCATTCACTCCGCCAATCCAGATAGGAATTGCATGAATCCTCAGCTGAGGTATCTATATAAAAGCCAAGTTAGCCACTGTAAGTAAGGGAGAATCCTAGGCAGCTCCTCTTACCGACCTGCCCTACCTGACACACGGCCACACCATGTGCACTCTGTTGCCTGGAAAGATTTAAGACCAGCAGTATGTGAATCTTTGCTTACAGTGGCTAACTTGGCTTTAAATATAGATACCTCAGCTGAGGATTCATGCAATTCCTATCTGCTGGACGGTGTCCACATGCGCATTTCTTAAGGAGTGATTGGCTGAGTGTATGGGTGTTTGTGCAGCTGCGTACCAGTGGAGGCTCATCCATAAGGGCTGTAGGGGCGGCGCCCCACCAAAAAAAAAAAAAAGTAAGAAATAAAAATAAAAATGAACTATAATTATTAACCAACAGCAGCACAGCTAGAGAGAAACTCCAAAGAAAAAAAATCTTTGGAATTTCTCTCTAGCTGTGCTTCTGTTGCTAATTGCTGGAATAGACAGATTAGATAAGAGAGAGAAGTGTAATCTACCTAGCAACAGGGCAAACGTCCCAAATCTCATTAAAAAACCCTATCTAGAACACAGTAAAATGAATTCTCCACCCTCATTGGCTGCTTTTCAACATTCCATTCTGAGAATAGGAGCTTTTTAGGACGTCTAAATCTAGACCTTAAACTGCCTAGTCCATTTGGTTTCTGCCTGGGGGGGGCAAGATCATCTCTGCTTGCAGTTACTTAGTCTCTACCTCCAGCAGTGTTTCCCCTCTCCACAGGGACCCTTCCCCCCACCCACCATCCTGTACAGAGCAGAGGGAGAGGACCTTAGGAATCTAGGGATCCAAGCACAGCAATGTCTGCAAGGTAAGATCTCTGAGCATAAATGACAGGGAGCTGCCAGCAATACACAGGCAGTGATTAGTCTGCATCCATAGATAACAGATAAGGCTGAACAGGCCCCTTCCAAAGCTCAGCAGTAGGATAAGAACTCTGAGCCAGCATGTAAATCTCAGGGATACACAGGCAGTAATTGATCTGCAATTAGTCTGCTGACATTGGGGAACCACAGGGCTCAGCAGCACCGCACACCCTCAGCTCTTCATACTTTACTGTTTAACAGGCAGCTTCAACCAAAACAGCAACTCTTCTCCTGGTGACTTCTTCATCCCTGCATTCAGTGCATTGTAAGCAATGATTCATGACTTCCAATGCAGGGACCAACAAGTCACCAGGAGTGGAGTTGCTGTGTTGGTTGAAGCTGCCTGTGCTCAGCCTCTGTGTATCCCAGCATCAGACAACAAAACAAGAGGTAGGTCTACTCAGGACAATTCCTCTACAATAACTGCCGTCCAATGAATGCCATCTTAAAGCACCTGATTTTATAATTACATTTTGAACTTTTTTGGACAGATAATGAAGATTTATGTTAGTGAAGCTGGTCAGTTCCAAAAACCAGGGACATTTCTATGGCTCACCATGTGTCAGGGGTTAGTGGAGGATTTCCAGCGTTCCTACTATAAAATAAGGAATTAGGATGGAGCTTGATGGGATATGAAACCCCACATAATGCCAGTCTGTGCTGGGTTCCTGTGCACACCTCACAGCTCATGTAATTCTTTACCTTTGGGATTTAATGGATGAATGAGCCAGCAATATTTTATTGAGAATTAAGACTGACAGCTGAGTTATACTGTACATTGTGTACAGAGTGGGTGGAGCCTATAAGGGGTGTGGCTTCTAAGAAGTGGGATGGGGCAAAAAAAGGGCAGGGTCTGGCACCCCACCATCTTAAAACTTCACCAGCCGCCACTGCTGCGTACCCAGAGACAATGCGGTCTTTATTTTAATTGTGGTTGAAGGTATTAATGGTTGCTAATTTTTGTATTATGCCATTTTTCAAATTAAAGCTGTGTTTTTTTTTAAATTCAACCAGAGTGTCCCACTTTGTGACCGCCTTGGTAGACGTGGTCTTCTCTTTTGTACGGTTTTGCTTCTGTCACGTGGATTGCGCCAAATACACTATGTATTGTGAGGCGATAGTAATTTAAACACTCTCAGCTGTGTCAACCTATTAGCAGTCCCTTTTGTTCTTTATGAAGCGGTTGATCTGGGATCTGAATATTTGTTATTCCTTGATTTTCGTTATTATTTCAGACCTAAATCCAATTGAGAATCTGTGGCAAGACTTGAAAATTGCTGTCCACAGACGCTCTCCATCCAATCCGACAGAGCTTGAGAGATTTTGCAAAAATGGGCAAAAATGTCCTCTCTAGATGTGCAAAGCTGGTAGAGATCCCCAAAAAGACTTGCAGCTGTAATTGCAGTGAAAGGTGGTTCTACAAAGTATTCACTCAGATGGGCTGAATATAAATGCACACCACACTTTTGAGATATATGTAAAAGATTTTTAAAACCATTTATCATTTTCCTTCCACTTCACAGTTATGTGCCACTTTGTGTTGGTCTATTACATAAAATCCCAAAAACACATTTATGTTTTTGGTTGCAACATGGCAAAATGTGGAAAATGTCAAGGGGTATGAATACTTTTTCAAGTCACTGTAATAGATATTTATTGACTTTCTTCTATCAAGGATCAGGAAAACTGGCCCAAATTAGTAAAAAAAAAAAAAAAAAATGTAAATAAGATACATTTTTTAAAACTATATATATTTTAATGCCATTACAGTGACCCAACAGCATTAAAAAAAAAAAAAAAAAAAAAAAAAACTCTACTCTTCTACTCCCAACGATCATGGCAATGCACCATACAATATTGTATATACATTCAATGGCCACTTTATTAGGTACACCTTGCTAGTACCAGGTTGGACCCCCTTTTGCCTTCAGAACTGCCTTAATTCTTCATGGGATAGATTCAACAAGGCGTTGGAAACATTCCTCAGAGATTTTGGTCCTTAGTGACATGACAGCATCACACAGTTGCTGCAGATTTGTCAGTTGCACATCCATGATGCAAGTCTCCTGTTCCACCACATCCCAAAGGCACTCTATTGGACTAAGATCTGGCGACTGTGGAGGCCATTGGAGTACAGTGAACTCAGTCCTGTTCAAGAAACCAGTTTCAGATGATTTTAGCTTTGTGACATGCATGGGAATTAGCCATCAGATGATGGGTACACTGTAGTCATAAAGGGATAGACATGGTCAGCAACAATACTCAGTTAAACCGTGGTGTTTAAACAATGCTCAATTGGTACTAAAAGGGGTCCAAAGTAAGCCAAGAAAATATTCCCCACGCCATTACACTACCACCAGCATCCTAAAACCCTTGATACAAGGCAGGATGGAGCCATGCTTTCATGTTTACGCCAAATTCTGACCCTACCATCTAAATGTTGAAGCTCAAAATTGAGACTCAAATCACGCAATGTTTTTTCCAATCTTCCTTTGTCCAATGTTGGTGAGCCTGTGTGAATTGTAGCCTCAGTTTCCTGCTCTCTGCTGACATAAGTGGCACCCGGTGTGGTCTTCTGCTGCTGTAGCCCATCTGCTTCAAGGTTTGATGTGTTGTGCATTCAGAGATGGGATTCTGCATACCTTGGTTGTAATGAGTGGTTATTTCAGTCACTGTTGCCCTTCTATCATCACAAACCAGTCTGCCCATTCTTCTGACCGCTAACATCAACAAGGTATTTTTGTCCACACAACTGCCACTCACTGGATATTTTCTCTTTTACTGAGCATTCTCTGTAAACCCGAGAGAAAATCCCCGTAGATCAGCAGTTTTTGAAATACTCTGACCAGCCTGCCTGGCACCAACAACCATGCCCCGTTCAAAGTCAGTTATATCCACTTTCTTCCCCAATCTGATGCTTGATTTGAACCTCAGCAAGTCATCTTCACCACGTCTAGATGCCCAAATGCATTGAGTTGCTGCCGTGTAATTGGCTGATTAGCAATTTGTGTTACCAAGCGATTGAACAGGGGAACCTAAATGGCTGTAGAGCGTATAATATATTATTTGCACCCATAGGAGGGCCAAGAAACAATAAGTACACATTGAGAGTTTTTTAATGTCCCCACCTAAACACACTAACACTAAATATAATACCTTCTTTTTCTATCCAAGACCCACTGACCCATAAGTTTGATAGACAAGTTTTTTTTTTTCCCCTTTTCGTTCAACGAGCAAGTTGGATGAGAAAAACCTGACATAATTCCCCCATTGTGGATGGAGGAATCCGCATGGCTGTGTCCTTGTATTCTGATGGTGGGCAGACATCCCCACCATCAGAATACACTGATCAGTGCCTGCAGTGCTGATCAAGTGGACATTTTCCTGCAAGGCGGATGTATAAGAGTCAATCTGATTGGACAATATCGACTGGAGTTGCGTGCATCAAAAACTAACGAGGGGAACAAAATTTCAGATTCATTTGTTAGGTTAGGATTCAGAAATTCTAATGGATCCACCTACATCCAGCCCAAACACAATAAGTAGAAATCATCCTATTTCACTTTTATACTTTACTGTATTTATTGCAATATGCTTTGCATTTCATAATAATGAAAAATGTTAAAACGCAAAAAACAATTGGCTGATAATCTAAGAGTCGTTACGTATTCGTTCCTTAGGTTATCAAGTTAAATTAATTTCCTTATTCCCAAATGACTTTGTTTGTTGGGCTGCGCACACACAAATTAAATGAAAATACAAAAAGAATCCTATTATAATATTCACGCTACGCTGGCTAGAATAGAAACCAATGGATGCCGATCAATTCGTAATTTGTTATGTTATTTTGGATGCTTCAAACATTAAAACAAAAAGACCCAAGCTATTACATCAGGTCATCAGAATGAATTTGAGGTTTACGTTACAATTTCAGATTTGTTGAAATTCGTTTAAGATTGTGATTCAGAGATTATATATACACACACACACACACACACACACACCACCCTTTGTCAGGTTTCAGTAGTAAGGACATGGGTTGTCCACATATGTGGTCCCTAGATCGAATGAAGTTTTGATGAGGAGCATTTTTTTTTTTTTTTAACCTTTTGCCATACTTAAGAGCAGGGGCGTTGCTAGGTCTACAAAAGATCTGGGGCTAGAGCCCATAGCAGCAAAGTAAAGAAAGTCATACGCGTGAGTGGGCATACACATGTATAGAATATACGTGTGTGTATGTGTGTGTATATGTATATATATATATTTTGTTACATGCCTGAGTGTGGATTCCTCTTACATCAGGGTCCCCAGAGAGACATACCTGCTAATTGCAGAACTGCACCCACCCGGTAAGAGGCTCGGGGCTATGGGCCCCAGACTCGGGGCTATAGCCCCAATAGCCACCCCCTAGCAACGCCCCTGCTTAAGAGATCCTGAATTCCTGTAGTGAAGTACTACAAGCAGGCTATAGGGAAAGACAATGGGTCAGATCATGCAGAAGGTAGTGGTGACTGTAGGGGTCATATGTGCTGGGTAGGAGGTAGAAGGAAGATTTCTCTTTAATTGCTTACACCAAAAGTTGTTAAAGATGTTGAAGGATTTCTGCATTGCATACTGATAATCGGGGATCCTGATGCCCTGAATAAATATGAATTCCCAACAGCCCTCAGACAGTGCATACCAAAACACCCATGTGGACAGGGCACCGAAGCACCCATGAGCAGAGCACACTTGCTACTGGAGCACCCTTGGGCAGGGAATGCTGGCCATTGGACGGTGACTTTTTATTGTATACTGAGGCACCAAACAGGAAGATGACTTTTTGAACGGCACTCATAGCAATCATTACATTGTATTGTTCTTTAGTTGTTAAAATTACTAAAGTTGACTATTCCTGTATGTTGGATTCTGCAAAGGTAAAAAAATAAATAAAATATGAATGACTGAATTCAGTATAGGCGCACCTTGTGTACTTCTGGAAACTGATTTCCCTGGGGATGGAGAGTGGGAGGATGATGAGGAGGCAGAGGAGGCTCATGGTTAGTCTTGGATCCAGGTACCATGGCTGGAAACTTTCACCCATTCCATTCATGGTCAGGTTTGCATGGATAGAATCACACACTGCTCAGGGAAGAAAGCACAATGTGTGTGAAATACATTAGGCCTGTTTTAAAACACTCATAAAGCAGTATGAACAAATTATAAAAACTTTTAACATTGGTTGGGACGAGAAGGTTGAAATGGACCCTTCAGTATTGGATATAGTGGTAATATTTGATTAAAAAAAAAAAAAAAAAAAGGGAGAGATTATGTAACAGCCAATTCATCTTTTTATATAAGCTTTTTTTCCCTTTTCATTTTCTCAGTAATTATAAAGACAGGCTTTGCATCAAAAGAGGCTGAACCTGATAAGAAATAATCATCATTCATGGGTAGACTTATCTTTAAATACAGTTCTGATCACTAGCAGAACTGCACTTTTATCAATGTCATTATCCTGAAAATACATTCTTCCCTCAGCTTTAATAAATGTACCAAGGGCCTGACCATTCGAAACTTATATATTTTTGTTGCAGATGGAACTTGGCATTCAAGTCATCTGTTGCACGATAGCTAATGACTGTGTCCCTGCCCACCTTGGGGGTGCTCCTAAATTTTCTAGAACATCAAATAAAATCTCCACTAGAAGGGGGACATCCTCAAAAAATGGCTGTGACTGGTGCTCAGACCTAGGAACCAAGCACAGAGAAACAAATACCCTGTTAAGTTGTAACTCTGCAGTATCTACAAAAAAAAAAAAAAGAAAAAAAAAAAAAAAAAAGAAAAAATGAAATACATTTTAGATTAACTAAACCATGATCCAATACTTAAAAATAGTCTTTTCTAGAATAACATTGCAAAGATTTACACTACAAAAAAAAAAAAAAAAAAGTGTGCAAATACCCAACTTTGGTAAAGGAGTCTGCTTGTCTTTTAAAGAAAGAACATAGAATGGTAACTCACATCTTTCGAGCTGATCCTCCACCACACGGAGAAAAGCCACAGATATCATGAACAGGTTGAATATGAAGCAGATTCCACAGAGTTTTCCAATTGCTGGTCCACAGATGTCTCTCACCACTCCCTGGTATGTGGAATGGCTACTAAGAGAGGATGCATATCCCAAAATTACCAGTCCACTTATGAGAAAGACCAAGGAACCCTACATTGAGAATCAAATAGAAAAACAGTCATACAACCCAAACTTCACATGATTCCACTATATATGCATAGTTTATGTATACGATCCACAGGGTCTACATCTCCCAATATTACCAAGGTCATTTATTGGTGGGTTGTACAGCAGAGAGAAAATGTTTAACAACAAAAACATATTTAAGTGTTAAAAAGATATTAGATCTAAACTCCAGCCAAGCTGGGTTGCCCTTTGTAGTCTCAGAGGCAGACTTCTTTGATAAATGGTCACTTTTGACCCCAAGGACCAGTTTGACAGCGGTATCTTCTTGGCGCTGATATTTCCACCACTGCCATTCAGGCGTGTGCTCTTTTTTATCTGTTTCCCTTTAGTATTGTCCCACTAGCCATCAGGTACTTACAGCAATAGTATAATAGCACTGATATACAGGCGGTCCCCGGGTTACAAACAAGATAGGGACTGTAGGTTTGTTCATAAGTTGAATTTGTTTGTAAGTGGGAACAGGGACATTTTTTAAGTGTAGCTTCAGCCAAAAAATATATTTTTAAGCTTTTTGGATAGCATAGGGAAGGGGTAACACCCCTGTAATGTTTGTTTTGCTGTCTATGTTTCTGTTCAGAAATTTTCACCTCACTTCCTGTCCCAATGATAATTGGATTTTGAAAATTTTAGGTTGTTGTGGAAACAATTCTTGGTGATAAAGCTTCAGTGGAGACCCCTTTTTCCCATAATAACTCTTACAGGAGTGAATTTCCCTTCCTAGGGGGAGATTTCCTCTCACTTCCTGTTGCCTGCCTCCGTTTGTAAGTAGGAGTCGTTTGTAAGTCGGATGTTTAAGTAGGGGACCGCCTGTAGAAGTTTTGTCCTCGTGGAAGAAAAAATTAAAAAAAAAATAAAAAATTAACACCCCACACAGTGCTAAAAAACACAAAATGTCATCTAAATATTTTTTGTTATGTCCCAGCTTGCAGCTTTACCACTATGATGCATTACATTTCTTTAAGTCAATAATAAAAAAAAAAAAAAAAAAAAAAAAAAAACCCACCACCACAACGGCACACACACACACACACACGCACGCAACCTTGAAAAAGGACAATCCTCCACTGAATCCTCCGAAAGGTGTGCGCTCAAGCAGGAGGAAGCCAAAAAGGTTAGAAATGGTGGCCACAGATGGAAACGCTCATGGGCAATTGGACACAGCTTCTAGGAAGCACCAGCAGGGACCACAAACTCAGCTGCAGAACTAGCCTCAACGGCACTGCATACTGCCCAGCTCCAGAGAAGAAATCAGTGCTCACCGCCTAAAATTTCTTCATTGATTAAAGACAAAAACAGAGCCTTGGGGAAAAAAAAAAAAAAAAAAAAAAAAAATTTATATTCATACCCCTTGAAATTTTCCACATTTTTTCATGTTACAACCAAAAACGTATGTTTATTAGGAGGTTATGTAATAGACCAAACAAAGTGGCACATAAATTGTGAAGTGTAAGGAAAATGTTAAATTGTTTTTAAAAGTTTTTACAAATTAAATGTGAAAAGTGTGGGGTGCATTTGTATTCAGCCCCCCTAAGTCAAAACTTTGCAGAACCGCATTTCACTGCAAATTACAGCTGCAAGTCTTTTTGGGGATCTCTACCAGCTTTGCACATCTAGAGAGGACATTTTTGCCCATTCTTCTTTGCAAAATAGCTCAACCTCTGTCAGATTGGATGGAGAGCATCTGAACAGCAATTTAAGTCTTGGCTTCTCTGGACTTCTTATGGCTCTCTTTTTGCCATTCTTCCATAAAAGCCAAATTTGTGGAGTGCATGAAAAGAGTTGTCCTGTGCACAGATTCTCCCATCTGAGCTGTGGATCTTTGCCTCTCCTTCAGAGTTACTATGGGCCTTCTTGGTTGCTTCTCTGATTAATGCTCTCCTTGCCTGGCCTGTCAGTGTCAGGTAACGGTATAGGAGGCTGAGATGATGAGAGGTCTCCCCTTGCGGCTAAGTGCACGGCATCCCTGGAGTTGGTGACAGGAGGTGCAATGCCCAAAGAAGCACAGGTCGCCTGCAGATGGAGCTCAGTGGTGATTCCAGGTGTGGTAGTACTCAGGATACCCAGCAGAGGGAGACTGAAGCTAGTCTGGAAGTGCAAGCGGAGCTGTGGAGGAGATAAGCAGAATCAAGGTCAAGGCCAGGCAGAGGGTCAAACACATGGAGCAGTCCGAATAGGCAGGAGAAGTCAGAGGAACAGGCCGGGACCAGAACCAGGAGAGAGTCAGAGCAGGTCAAGGCAAGCTGGGTCGGTAGCAGAGAATCAGGCACAAGAACACAGGACTCAGGAATGCAAGATACTGAGCTGAAGATAATCCAGCGATTTGTGACAGTTACTGGTGTCCTTTTATAGGCCGGTGCTTGCTGGTGATTGGTGCATTCTGCGCGCCTTACGGACGGACGTTCTTGCTGGACGAGCGTTCGTTGACGGGTGCTGTTTGGTACGGTGCCTGCGCAGGACCGCGCGGACATTTTGGTTACTGGAACCTTTGCCAGTTCTTCCCTGACAGTCAGTTTAGATGGATGACCATGTCCTAGCAGGTTTGCCATACTCTTTCCATTTTCAGATGATGGATTGAACACTGCTCTGTGAATGTTCAAAGCTTGGATTTTGCAATATAACCCTGCTTTAAACTTCTCCACAACTTTATCTCTGACCTGTCTGGTGTGTTCCTGCATGATAAGGTTTGCTCACCAAAAGGTTAACAAACCTCTGAGGGCTTCACAGAACAGCTGAATTTATACGGACATTAAAATTACACACAGGTGGACTCTATTTACTAATTAGGTGACTTCTGAAGGCAATTGGTTCCACTAGATTTTAGTTAGGGGTATCGGAGTAAAGGGGGCTGAACACAAATCCACGCAACATTTTTCAGATATTTGTAAAAAATGTTGAACAATTTATCACTTTCCTTCCACTTCACATTATGTGCCACTTTGTGTTGGTCTATCACATGAAACACATTTACATTTTTGGTTGTAACATGACAAAAAGTGGAAAATTTCAAGGGGTATGAATACTTTTTCAAGGCACTGCATATGCATTCACTTCTATAAATATGTATAAACAATGTGCAGGCATTGGTAAACACAAAGAGTGGCTGCCTAACCGCATACACTAGAATCTGCTATATGTGCAGCCAATCAGGGATCAGTTAAAGTGGATGTAAACCTGATTTATGAGATTTGAGCTGGGCATAGATCAGCAATGTTTTCTTATCTCTCTTCCAAGCACTATGTCCCGTAGTTGTCTCCTGTTGAATTCTTCTGTTATCAGCCTGACAAGCTCTCTGGCACATATGATAAAAGCAGCATGAGTTTTGTGTTGGGGAGATTGCTATAAATAGATTAGCAGAGCCCTGAACTGTACAATGAACAGAGCTGAGTCTCTCTACCTATGAGGAGAGGGGGGGTGCGCGCGCGCACGCCTTTCCTCCAATCAGCTGTCTTGGCTGTATTCCAGGCTTCATTGCAATGATAATCAGGAAGAGAATATACCCTAACATGCTCTGCACTGTCTAAAGGATATATACAGCTGAAGACAAAAAGATATACATGTTCAAAACTTAGATTGGGAGATTTGTTTAATCTCTGTATCATCTGAGGCTGTTCGATTCACTGGGTATGTGTGAGGTTTTACATCCACTTTAAAAGCAAGCAGCCCACGGTGTGCGTGTCTCTAATTGTTAAGCTCCTCCCTAAGCATTGCATCAGTGTGACATCAGGGGCACATCTGCAGACATAATTTGCCCCCTTGAATATTAAATTCCACTTAAATTGTGTAAAACTATTTTTTTTGAGTTTGACATGCCTGCTTTATAGCATTATAACGGTTAAGTCATGCATTGATGGACATGGTGGAATGAATTTAAATAATGAGGTGCTAATAATTTCCTTTAGCGCCGCACCTTTGACAGAGCCAGGAAAACGATGGATCCTGGAAATTAGGAAATTAAATTGAAAATAACGCTCTTAGCACTTGCCTTTTTTTGGAGGAATGTTACCCAGCTATGACCTCATTAAAGCTACTTGGCATTCTTTGAAGTGAGAATATTTGAGGGTTCTTTGAAAACCTGACACACTAAAAATCAGCTACTTGAGGGTTGGCACCTAGGACCCTACCCTCACATGGATAATCCTCAATCCCTAAAAGGATCAGTATCTCTGGATGATGAATATGGTTACAGGGCTGAACACCACACATACATTTCCACATGTTAAAGGAAAGTGTAGTCGATTTTGTGGGACCACATATTCTGAGTTATTACTGCGGGGGGGGGGGGGTGTCACATTAAAATTATTTTCATGATTTACACATTTATGCATGCTTGTTTCCAATAACGACCTCTTTTACAGTGGGAATAAAAAAAAAAAAAAAAAAAAAAGGGGGAAGAAGAAAAAAAAGGAAGGAGGACTATACACTATCACAGCCTGACCTCTAGAGGAGCTTTTTATCACAACTCCCCCTGGACCATGACTCCCAACATTAGAATGGCACTGTAACAGCAGAATGTGAATATTTAATATAATTGGACAATAACTCTGTAAAGTTAATGAAGTTGCCTAGATGCTATGTTTCTCATAAGATAACCCAACATCATGACTCCCTGTGTGCTCTGTGAATACAGAGGTTTCCTGCTTAGGGCAGGACCCACTTCAAAAGATTTGGCATGATGTTCAGATGCTGTGAATGCAAATCCAACCAACCATTCACCAAATATCCACAACTAGCTTACAGAATGTAGACATCTACCCGATTTGATCCAACATGGATATAACTTGCAGATATACAATACTACGGTAGCCAATAGAATATGGTCCAAGCTGACCTGGCCACTAGATTGCTGATTACAGGACTGTTTCAAACTGGCAATATACGTACAGTGCCCTCTCCCAAAAATCACTACTCGACATAATGAAGTTTAAACAATAGATTTAAATTCAGGAAGAAATATTAAACATCTTTATTAAAGTGGTAGGTAATTCATTGTAAAAAACGCCAACCAAAAACATTTTAATTTTTGGACATAGTAGTTAAAGTTTCATAGCAATCGTAATTCTTCAAATCCCATTTGATGGGTGTGAGGCCCTAAGCATATATCGTTTACACTACAAAAAAGGGAAATCTTCACTACAGGGACACAAAAAGCTATAAAAAAAAAAAAAAAAAAAAAAAAACACCACCACAAACACCACTTTTAGGGAAGAGCAGAAAAAAGTGCGCCTCTAAGTGCAATAGTTTAGTAAAAAACAGCGCACTTTTTACTAAACTATTGCACTTAGAGGCGCACTTTTTTCTTCTCTTCCTTTTTACCATAGAAGCTCGGTTACTTCTCAAAGGTGCAGCCAAAACAGTGCCACAGAGACTGTATTACAAGCAACGGTTCTTATTGCTACCAATGACTTCTATCACCCTCTGGGTGGACACTGCACCCTCCGGTCTCAGTCACTCAGTCTGAGCCCACCCACGACCTTAGGATTGCGCTGCAAATACGTTTTATGTCACCACTTTTAGGGCTCCATTACACGAGAGGCCAGCTGATGGTAAAACCAAGTGGTTGAGCTGTAGTTTTACTGAACCCAACCACCTCCCTGAACAATAACATGCAGGGCTATACTCCTGTTGCAGAAACTAAACATGTTGCATCATTACCACCAAACACAACCCAGGTCTATGGTGCCACATTTCAACTGTATGCAATTGTTGTGCATTGGGTGGCATTTACAGAATTAATATAAAACAAAAAAAAAAAATAAAGCAAACAAGATGACTTTACCATAAAAAGGTCAACACGTCTTTGCACAAGAGCTTCATCAGAAAAAAAAAAAAAAAAAAAAAAAAAAAAAAAAAAAAAAAAAAAGGGGGAAAGGGTCCCGATGAAGCACTTGTGCGAAAGATGTCAACCTTTTCTACATTATGAAGTTATGCTTGAAACATGCATATATCATTTTGTAATCATGAGAGGTATACATATATCCTAGGGATATGTTGCCCTATGGTATTTTTATTCTGTATATCTTACCATTCGATAAATGCTTTTGAAATGTGTTATCTGTTGTAGTTTCCCTGGTACCAGTAAAGTAATGTTTTCCCTTTTACCCCCCATTTTTCCTTAGGTTGTACATTATACTAGGATGTGGTATGAATATTAGCAGCTACCTTCATATAATTGGCTTACAGGGTTAATTCAGGTGGTGAGGAGGCAACATCTGTTTCCCGCCACCTGTTAAACACCCCTGAAAAGGGCAGCAAGGACTGCCATACATGTGGAGTAACTGATCGCAGCCTACCAAAGCCAGGGGATTTCTAGCTGATAAATTAGTGGTACTTTGTGTGGGCAGGTCATGTTGGCTACAGTAGATTTTTCAATGATGTCATTCAGTTTAACTATGCACAGAAATTGTTAGGACAGGATAGCAAGCACAAAAAGGTTGGTGCACACAGTACCAACTCTGAGGTACTGTTAACAGCATATTGTACATTTCATCCATTTCACTTTTACTCACACTGACAAAAAATGTTTTTATTTCATAAACACAATGTAGGAGGGCACAATCACTCATATTTGCAGTTTAGGAAGTTAGACGTTTAAAAAACATTTTTTTCTGGTTATCTGATCTGGGCTACAGCCAGCCTTGTTCTTCATCCTATATGTAGCTCTATTAATTACTGCATATTGACTGCAATATGCCTTTTTAAGTCAACATGAAAAATGCCCCTTGCTGTAAAAACATTTACCTTGCATCAGAGAACTTGGAATGCTCAACGGTGCATGTGCGCCTAGTTTTCAATGACCCAGTTTCAAACAGAAAAACTAGAAAGTTTCAGAAAGAAAGTTGGCACTTTGAGTTGAGGTCATCCTTTCAAAGCCTGGTCAGGACACCATCTGCATTTTTATGCTTGCGTGGGTTTCCTCCAATACTCCAAAGATGCTGGGTGGCAGTGGTGTAGCTAGGTGGTGGCCTCTGGGGCTATAGCCCCGAATCTGGGGCCCATAACCCCAAGTCTCTAGGGTAATTAGGGTGGGTGCCAAGGCGGGGCTGGTCCGCCCCAGGTGTCAGGCCGGCCTGCTGGGCCAGCTTTAAATTGTATCGCTGGGCGCGCACCATTACTAACTCCTGCTTCCTGGTAAGGCTCCTTTGACTTGTCAAATGCTGAGACATGTGCTGCTTATCATAGGTGGGAGCTGATCCAGGAGGCGGGACTTGTGTGACAGACACCCGGCAATTCAAATTAAAGCAGGAGACACCGGCCTCTGATTATCCGGCTGGGTCTCCTCTTCCTCTCTGATCCGACAAAGGTGAGTGTGATGTGGGAATTGGTGAGTTTGCATTGCTGTGCACTGGTGGGGCTGAGATGTGGGCACAGGTGAGTCACGCATTCTTTATGTAGCACACTCCTGAGCCCTGATGTGCATGCCCAACCAAGCGCATGACCTTTACTTCGCTGCTATGGGCTCTAGCCCCAGATCTTTTGTAGACCTAGCAATGTCCCAGCTGGGTGGTTAGACGGCGAGAGAGAGAGAGCGCGTATATATATTTTTTTATTTATTACACACACACACACACACACACACGTACACCCCTCACATTTTTGTAAATATTTTATTACATCTTTTCATGTGACAAATGTTGAAGAAATTACACTTTGCTACAATGTAGGGAGTGTAAATTTGCTGTCCCCTCAAAATAACACACACAGCCATTGGTGTCTAAACTGCTGGCAACAAAAGTGAGTACACTCCTAAGTGAAAATGTCTAAATTGGGCCCAAAGTGTCAATATTTTGTGTGCCCCCCCCCCCCCCCCATTTTCCAGCACTGCCTTAACCCTCTTGGACATGGAGCTCACCAGAGCTTCACAGGTTGCCACTGGAGTACTCTTCCACTCCTCGATGATGACATCACAGAGCTGGTGGATGTTAGAGACCTTGCACTCCTCCACCTTCCATTTCAGGACGCCCCACAAATGCTTAATTGGGTTTGGTCTGGAGACATGCTTGGCCAGTCAATTACCTTTACCCTCAGCTTCTTTAGCAAGGCAGTGGTTGTCTTGGAGGCGAGTATGGGGTCATTCTATTAGAATACTGCCCTGCGGCCCAGTCTCCGAAAGGAGGGGGATCATGCTCTGCTTCGGTATGTCACAGTACATGTTGACATTCATGGTTCCCTCAATGAACTCTAGCTCCCCTGTGCCAACAGCACTCATGCAGCCCCAGACCATGACACTCCCATCACCATGCTTGACTGTAGACAAGACACACTTGTCTTTGTACTCCTCACCTGGTTGCCACCACATACACTTGACACCATCTGAACCAAATAAATTTTATTTTGGTCTCAGACCACAGGACATGGTTCCAGTAATCCATATCCTTAGTCTGTTTGCCCTTAGCAAACTGTTTGCGAGCCTTCTTGTGCATCATCTTTAGAAGAGGCTTCCTTCTGGGACAACAGCCATGCAGACCAATTTGATGCAGTGTATGGTCTGAGCACTGACAAGTTGTCCCCCCAACCCGTCAACCTCTGCAGCAATGCTGGCAGCACTCATACGTCTATTTCCCAAAGACAACTTCTGGATATGACGCTGAGCACATGCACTCAACCTCTTTGGTCGACCATGTGGAGGCCTATTCCGAGTGGAATCTGTCCTGTTAAACCGCTGTGTGGTCTTGGCCATCGTGCTGCAGCTCAGTTTCAGGGTCTTGGCAATCTTATAGCCTAGGCCATCTTTATGTAGAGCAACAATTATTTTTTTCAGATCCTCAGAGTTCTTTGCCATGAGGTGCCATGATGAACTTCCAGTGATCAGTGGGAGAGAGAGAGAGAGAGAGAGTGATAACACCAAATTTAAACACATCTGCTCCCCATTAACACCGGAGACCTTGTAACACTAACGAGTCACATGACACCGGGGGAGGGAAAATGGCTAATTGTCCCCAATTTGGACATTTTCACTTGTGGTGGGGTGTACTCACTTTTGTTGCCAGCGGTTTAGACATTAATGGCTGTGTGTTGAGTTATTTTGAGGGGACAGCAAATTTACACTGTTATACAAGCTGTACACTCACTACTTTACATTGTAGCAAAGTGTAATTTCTTCAGTGTTATCACATGAAATGATATAATAAAATATTTACAGAAATGTGAGGGGTGTACTCACTTTTGTGAATATATCTCTCTAGCTATATCTCAACAGTTATGCTGTACATTTAGTTGGAAAAAAAGGACATCTATCATATGTGCTTTATTCTATAAATCTGCCCACTCAAATGCAAGTAATGCAGATTTTTTTTTTTAATTGAAAAATTCTCTTTATTAGGTTATAAGAAAAGTAGGTACAAAATAGAGCCTTCGGAGCATACCCCAGCGCAAAAAAGGTAAAGCAGCAAAACAGTGTAAACACCACAACCAACTAACCAGTAAATACTTACTCAGAAAAAAAAAAAACCCACAAAAAAAAAAAAGAAGAAGTACAGAAAAAAAAAAAAACAAAACAAAAAAAAAAAAACCCCACACACCTTAGGAATATAATTGTCTAATCAACATAGACAGGGAGCACACTATATATGGTTGAGAATATTATATAAAAAGGCAGTGCCCAGCACTGGGCAAGACAATGGGAAGGCTAGAGACTAGAGTTGAGCGAACTTCTAGAAGTCCGGGTTCTGCTGGTTCGGCCGAACTTCGGGACAAAGTCCGGGTTTGGGTCCGGACAGAACCCGAACTTTGTCCCGGACCCCGAACTTTTAGGCACAAAAATGGCTGTAAGAAAGCCCTGGAAAGTCCTAGAGGTCTGCAAAAGGAAGGAAATGGGGGTAAGGGTGGGACAAGTGACCTACAAAGAAATGGGGACAGGGAAATAACTAAAAGCATTTTAAAAAAAATAAAAACATAAAAAAACAAAAAAAAACAAAAAACAAAAATGGAGGTGGATGCGGACCATCTTCAAACTGGGTCTGAAAAGTATTAACGGTAGAAGCCATATAACTGTTCTAAAATCATCTTCAAACTGGGTCAAAAAAGTATAAATAAGCCGGGAGAACCCATATCACTGTTCTGCAAACATCTGGAAACTGTGTGTCACTTTAAATGAAACCGGGAATAACTGAACATCTGTTCTGCAAACATCTTTAAAGTCAGATGTGTGCAAAACAGATGTTCACGTATTCCCGGTTTCTGTTAAAGTGACACACAGACTTTTCAGATGTGTGCAGAACAGTGATATGGGTTCTCCCGGCTAATTTATACTTTTTTGACACAGTTTGAAGATGATTTTAGAACAGTTATATGGCTTCTACCGTTAATTAATACTTTTCAGACCCAGTTTGAAGATGATCCACATTCACCTCCATTTTTGCTGTTTTTATTTTTTTTTAAATATTTAAAGTTATTTCCCTGTCCCCATTTCTTTGTAGGGCACTTGTCCCACCCTTACCCCCATTTTCGTTCCTTTTGCAGACCTCTAGGACCTTCCTGGACTTTTTTACAGCAATTTTCTGAACTTTCATTAAAATTACCAGAACCCCGGACCCAAACTTTACAGTCCGGGTTCGCTCAACTCTACTAGAGACCACAACCATTAAAGTAATCACAGTAAAAGCGAGATGAAGTGCTGTTCAAAAGTAGCCATTAAGGAGGCAGAAGTGGTGGATGCTAACCAGAAATCACAAATTTTGGAAAATTTCTTGGGACAACCCGGAGTGCCGTATGTGCCTGAGCTGACAAGAGTTTTCAAATACTCTAAAATAGGAGCAGTTTCTGTCCATGATAGCGCTATTGCCTCCCTGGCATAAAATGGAAAACCCAACAAGGTCCTGAGTGCCCTAATTGACACCATGGCCTCTACTAAACCGAGAATACATATGTGCATCATGCATGGAAACTGGATGGTGGTTAGCCCATAAATGGAATATAGAACAGCAATGCAGGCATTCTGTAAATGGGCATATTTGGGAGCTGCAGAATAAAGCCAACATGGCAGGTGGTTTCTTTTCTGTCAAAGAATGTATAACTGCTGTAATGCTCATTAAATTTTTGTATACAAAAGTTGAGGAAAAAAAAAAAAAAAAAAAAAAAAAAAAAAAAAAAACACACCCCACACACTCACCCCAAAAAAGGAGCCAATGGATATTATCGGGTCCCTCTGCCTTGCACCTGTAATGACTCACCTTTATCTAGACCTGAGACAACACTGACATAGAAAAAATTAAAACAATTTAAATGAGATTTGTTTATGAGGAAAAGCTTTGAAAAAGAAAAAGGGAGGGTTAAACAAGTAGAATAGTTGAGTATATATAGTTTGATATGGGACACAGATTCCCAAAATGACAATGTTGTTCCCCACAGCCACTTAGAAAAAGGTTGAGCAAGAGAGTACTAAGCCAGCATAGAAGAATGAAAATACCACCAAATTAACAGGGGTAGCGTACAGCCCTGGCCAAAAATGGAGAATGGGACACAAAAATATTAAATTTTCACAAAGTCTGCCGCTTCAGCGTTTTTAGATCTTTTTGTCAGATGTTACTATGGTATACTGAAGTATAATTATAAGCATGTCAGAACTGTTAAATGCTTTTATTTACAGTTACACTAACTACTTGCCGACCAGGCATCGTCATTTTACTGCAGCAGGTCAGTTCTCCTGCGTGAACCACCGCAGCTGTACAGCGGCTTATGATTGCGGGAGTGTGCCTGGCGGACTCGATGTGCACCGGCGACCCACGATCGCCTTGTACAGAGGCAGAACGGGGATCTGCCTATGTAAACAACGTGGATCCCCGTTCTGCCAGATGACATGGCAGAGATCTGTTATCAGTGATCGGAAACAGCAATCTCTCTTGTCCCTGGCAGCCCATCCCCCCTACAGTTAGATCACATCTAGGGAACACAGTTAACCCCTCCCTTGCTAGTGACATTTTTACATTATTCAGTGCATTTTTATAACATTGATCAAATTGATGCCACTGGTCCCAAAAAAAAAAAAAAAAAAAAAATTTGTTTGGGTACAACGTCGCATGACTGCACTTTTGTTAGTTAAAGCGACGCAGTGCTGTATCATAAAAAATGGCCTGGTCAGGGAGTACATCCATCCAGGGCTGAAGTGGTTATGTTTACAGTATGCAAAGAGTCAATATTTGCTGTGGTGACCCTTCTTTTTCAAGGCCTCTGCAACCAGGGCTGGACAGGCCTAGCGAGATTTCCCGATAGGGCGACTGCCCTGGGGCTGCTTTCAGCTGTGGCTGCAGCGGCACCCAAGGCCGATCCGAGTGAAGAGTCCTTCTTCCCTCCCTGCGCTTATGTAATCACATCGCAGCAGTCTCCTGCTGTGTCACCATAGCAAGGATCTGAAATATCTGGCGGCAGGCCACTGTAGCAAAGCTCCGCCTCCTAGACGGAACACTTCCAATTTCCTGGCATTGGACAGGGTTCTGTCCAGGGGCGTTGCTAGGTCTCCAAAATATCTGGGGCTAGAGCCCATAGCAGTGAAGTAAAGAAAGTCATATGCTTGAGTATATATATATATGTATAACTATAAATATTGTTACATATCTGAGTGCGTATCCCCCTTACATCAGGGTCCCCAGAGAGCCCCCCACTTACATCAGGGTCCCCAGAGATCCTCCGCTTTGAATGCTGGGCAGGGAAGGAGTCATGGCTGTGACGTCACTGGTTGCTAGACACTAGGCAACTCTAGCAACCAGTGACCAGGAGTAGAGTCAGGTGTAGGTGAGGGCGGCGCCAGAGCCAGCGCTACAGCGGCTCAGTCTGCCCCTGTCTCTTGCATTCCAGACTGGGACATACCTGCTAATTGCAGAACTGCACCCACCCAGTAAGAGACTCGGGGCTATGGGCCCCAGACTCGGGGCTATAGCCCCAATAGCCACCCCCTAGCAACGCCCCTGGTTCTGTCTATCACGGTCTAGGAGGTGGAGCTTTTCTATAGCTGTATGGTGACACAGCAGGAGACCGCTAAGAGTATTCCATGCACTAGCAAGGCTGCAGATGGGCACTGATGAGGCTGCATTGATAAGGCTGCATTGATGGCACAGTGAGCCTGCATTGATGGGCACAGTGAGCCTGCATTGATCTCTTGTATCGTGTCCACAGCCTCTGACCATCTCTTGTTTTTAATCATGTCTGCAGTGTTTGAGGGAGGAGTCTGGAGAGGAGTCAAGTGCTGCCGGTGTCCTGACAAAATACCCAACTCAGCAGAAAATCGAGTCACTTCCGGTTTCCTTAACCTTTCCAGATCTGTGCTATTGCCAAAGTACGGCTCCAGCGTGGATCTGAATTTCTGGGACAACGTCCGCCCCTTTGCACGCTCCCAGCGTGCAAGCGGCTGCCGTACGCTGTGTGGGCATGCCCGCAGGTCGGGCGGACACGATGTCTGCTCGTGACCTGTGATTGCCTGTCAGAGCTGCAGAACGGGGAACCGCCAATGTAAACATGGCGGTTCCCCGTTCTGTAAAGGGGGACATAACATATCTACTGATCCCTGTGATCGGGATCAGTGAGATCTGTTATGTCCCGGTCAGCCCACACACTTAGAACATAATGAGGGAACACAGTTAACCCCTTCACTGCCAATGACATTTATACATTAAATCAGTGGATATTTAAATTTCTGATCGCTGTATAAAGGTCATTGGTCCCAAAAAAAAAAAAAAAAAAAAATTAGTTGTTTGGGTACGTCGCACGACTGCGCAATTGTCATTCAAAATGCGACAGTGCTGAAAGCCGAAAAATTGGTCTAGGCAGGAGGGGGGGGGGGTTTAAGTGCCCAGTAAGCAAGAGGTTAAACCCACAGACATTGGACATTGCAGTCCGATACAGGAACATTTTGGTCTTTTCAGAGCACAGCGGCTAATGGGGACAGTTGTCACCACCTCGGAGGCACCATCTCCACTGATAATAGCGTGCACTAGACTGTATTCCCTTGCCACTGTTGTGTCCAGACACCTATTCGTGAAAATGTCACATTACTTCTTCTAAATCGGAAATTACTCATGGTTTAACCACTTCAGCCCCGGAAGGATTTCCCACTTTAGGACCAGAGCCCTTTTTGCGATTCGGCGCTGCGTCGCTTTAACTGACAATTGCTTGGTCGTGCGACGTTGTACCCAAACGAAACTTGCGTCCTTTTTTTCCCACAAACAGAGCTTTCTTTTGGTGGTATTTGATCATTGCTGCGTCATTTTTGATCGCCGCTATAAACAAAAGAAGAGCGACAATTTTGCAAAAAAAAAAAAAAAAAAAAAAAAAAAAAAAAAATCCACAATCAGCGTTTATTGATTGGTTTGCGCAAAAGTGGCCGCGTTTACTGATGAGAATTCATTTTTGGGGTTTTTATTTTTTTTTCAATTTTTTATTAGTAATGGTGGCGATCTGTGATTTTTAGCGGTACTGCGATATTGGGGCTGACATGTCGGGCCATTTTGACACTTTTTTGGGACCATTGGCATTTATACAGCGATCAGTGCTATAAAAATGCACTGATTACTGTGTAAATGCCATTGGCAGTGAAGAGGTTGCCGGTGAAAACGCGTTTGGTTAGTTATTTGCGACTAACACCTAAAAAAAAAAAAAAAAAAAAAAAAAAAAAAAAAA
>BLSH010277952.1:513039-528923 GCA_018402905.1 Glandirana rugosa | reverse complement strand
CCCCCCCCCCCCCCCCCCCAAAAAAAAAAAATAAAAAAAAAAAATAAAAAAAAAAAACACCCACACAACTGTAAGACAAAGGCATAATGAGCTAGTGCTAGCTTACTATGAAATACTTACCTTGGAACGAAGCTGTTGCAGCGGTGCCCACACACAACTGAGACGGCTCACATTTTCCCCAGAGTTTCTTCCAGGTTTGTGGACTCTGGCGATGTGATTGGCCAGAGCCACAATGCCACTCCCACGGATGCGCGTGGGTGCCGCCGGTCATCGCACGATCAGCCGTTCCTTCAGTGCGAATGCACCAATGACGTCGGCGGCAGAGTATATAATAGCAATCTCCTAAATGGTGCATGTTTAGGAGATATTTACAGCACCTACATGTAAGCCTAATTACAGACTTACCTATAGGTACAATGAGAGAGAGTGTGTGAGTGTGAGAGAGAGGGGCTGGGGGAGCCCCCACCATACACACAACTTTATTGCTGCTTTTATCTTGTTAGCACTGCTGGCCAAGATTTAGAGAGCTCAGCCAGTGTCACAATAGGATTAACAGCAAACCAAAGTATCTGTTCATAGAACACAATTTACTGTAAATTGCAACAAAGCTGATCGATTAGCATACATCTTTCTACTGTTCTGCAGATACTAGTTGTTTTAAAGTGTTCTCTAGATTTCGATAGAGCGGCAGGGTTAGATAAGGTTTTCATTGCTATCCATGTCCCTGCTAGGGATATCCACATTCACTTTTTGAGCTGATGACCGTTACAACAACTGAGCAGGGCTGTCTTAATGAATAGGCACCCCTGGGCACTGCCCAGGGGCCCCAGGTACATGGGGGGGCCCCCATAAGCCTGCATTGCATCATACTATCCAGCTGTCCAATGATTTGCCAGGACAGTCATGCAATTTACTAAACTGTCCCCGGATGAATCCCAGAACCTGTACTGTGCCCTCTTTATCACAGTATTGTGCTCTCCTCCTTTCTCCCTGCGCTTTGCGTTGATCAGTCTTTGATTTATGGCACATTTTCTTATGGTTTAAGAATTAATTTAATTGAAAAGTGCTAATGAATATATGCTTAATTCTATTAACACAAAATTGTATAGTTGTCTCAGGATAAGGAGGAGAACTTTTCAAATTGATCCTTTTTTCTAGTAACATCTAAGAGGGGGAGGGTTTCCTTATGTTTGAGGAAAAAAAAAAAAAATTAGCTCCGTTAAGACTGCAGGGGAAGCACTCTGGAAAGCTAGGCTGGCCATATACTGATTGAAATTCAGATGGTTAAGCAGGGACTAGACAAATTTTGATCAGTGTGTGGCTGTCCCTGCTTGACAGAAGCCGATCGTTTGAGCGACCTATTTAAAAAGGAACATGTCGGAGATTTTCCTCAATCTGCGGCCAATCAGCTGCAGCCACTGATCAGTGTATTGGACAGGTGTTACTGTCAGAATACAGTGTTCTTGGAGGGGGTTTATTCCTACAATCAACTCAGGAGGAGTGTTAAAAATACATGCTGTCAGCAAACAACTTCATGTGCTGTTGCCTGTGACGCATACTGATCAGTGACATTGTTCTCCCTCATCTCTGAAGACTACAGAACAGCAGCCCTCCATGTTTTAGAGAAGAGGGGGTTTCCATAGTCTTGTCCTATTCCTGGTATCCTGATATTTTAGGGCAAGAACGTTACCCTAGCACAGAAAGTTTGTTACTGAAAGAATCACCAATGGAAAATAAAAAGGAAAAAAAAAAAAAAAAGACAGAAAAACTAAGAGTACTGAAGCCACCATCTAAACTGGTAAGCTACAATATATGCTTTAAAGGACCACAGGATTTAATAAGTCACATAGGAAGGTAGAAGCAGAGCATGACTACCCTTAAATCGGAACTTCAGTCATTTTTTTTCCATCTTTCCATCTATTAAATCCTCTGCCCTAGTCGTTTTAACTTTGGATAGCAAAAAAACTTTTTTTTCTGCCAGTAAAATAATACATACACATAGATTATAGAATATGGATCAATGATAGGGAAAGCAGATGGTGTTCCGCATCCCTCAAGATCTCTGTTGACAAGATCTGAAGAGACCTGCTTCTCATGCCCCCGTCTGTTCAAGTAGGCCATGGTCGTGGTGTTGTCTGACAGTATCTTTACTTGAGAGTCCAGGAGGCCTGGGGAGAAGGTAGCCAACGCTAAAGCAACTGCCTTTAATTCTCTCCAGTTTGAGGACTTTTCCGCCTCTACCTTGGACCAGGTTCTGTCTCCAGTGAGCCCCCAGCCCCAGCTGCTGGCATCACTGTTGTCACCGTTTCACCTTTCGGCCATGTCCACAGTAAAGCCTTTGCAAGATTTTCCTGGTTCCTCCACCAAAGGGTCCTTTTGACCCTTGAAGGGATTTTTAACTCTACATCTAGGGTGTCTGGATTGTGATTTCAAACCCTTAGAAGGAAAATCTTGCAAAAGGTCTGAAATGAAGACGAGCCCACTGGATGGCCAGGATTGTTGTCGTTGGGGTTCTCAGGGCTGACATCACCTTCCTGATCGTAAATAACTGGTTGATCTGGAGCATTGCTGCCACGCTTTGGACCTTGACCCTTTTTTCTTCTGGAAGAACGATTTTCTGCTCTACTGAGTCTATCTGGTAGCCTAAGAATGTGACCTGTTGAGCTGGATTGAAATTTGACTTTTTTACATTGATAATCCATCCCAATGTCTCTAAATGACTGCAAGCTTTTGCGAGATCTTCCGGCACTTTTTCCCTGGTAGAGGCGAAAAGAAGCAAATCGTCCAGGTATGGGATTACTGCTATCCCCTGTAGACGTAGAGGCGCCACAGCTTCAGCCATAATCTTTGTAAAAGGATTTGTGGCGCTGTTGAAAGGCAGAGCCCTGAATTGAAGATGAAGGGTTTCTTTTGCCCAGTTTACTGCTAATCTCAGGAACTTCTGCAACTGTGGAGCTACTGGCACATGCAGATATGCATCTCGAAGGTCGATTGATGCCATAAAGCATCCCTTTGTTAACAGACCCTTTACTGTGAAGATGGAGTCCATACGGAACCTCTTGTACTGAACTGACTTGTTTAGAGGTTTTAAATTGAGAATAAGTCGGAAACTGCCTGACGGCTTCTTCAAAAAAAATTATATATATATATATATATATATATATATATATATATAAAAAAAATCCCTGATGTGGTTCCCCTGGAGGCACCGGAATAGCAACTTTTTGATGCATCGGATCCTTCAAAAGGTTCTTCATTGCCAGTGCGCTTGTGGAGTCTCCTGGAAGGTTACAAAGTATCTTTCTAGTGCTTTTTCCACAAATTCTATTTTGTACCCTTGGGCTAACATGTCCAGGATATACTGATTTTTCGGACACACTTGCCCAGTACGGGAGAAAGTTCTGTAGTCTCCCTCCCCACCTGGAGTGACGAGTCACTGCGTCTTGCTGGAGGATTGAACAAGATGTTCGTTCTTCCCTTTCCCCTCTGTGCTGACCAGTTCCTCTTCTTCTCTTGAGCTTTGCCTTGCTCTTGAGTTCTTTGGAGGACGAAAACTTTTTTACTGGTTTTTTCTTTATTGGAAAGGATTTCTTTTTATCGGCTGTCCTATCTAAAACAGTCTAGATCAGGGCCGAATAAAAGATCTCCTGTAAATGGTAGGCTGCAAAGCTTGCTCTTAGATGCTGCATCCCCCTGCCAGGTCTTTAAACCATAAAGCCCTTCTGGCTGAATTAGCCAATACCGCAGCCCTTGCCATCATCCTATTTGACTCCGCTGATGCATCTGAAATATAGGCTACAGCTATATTTGCTGAAAAGGAATTGAGGATTTCCTATTTGTGGGAATCCACTGAAATGTGTGTCTTCAGCTGATCTAGCCAATATTCCAGATTTCTGGATATACATGTAGTAGCTATAGCCGACTTCAGACTGCTCATGGTAGACTGCCAGGCCCTCTTGAGCTGCTGGTCTATCTTTTTATCCATGGGTCTTTTGAGAATCCCAATGTCCTCAAATGCCAAGTCTGTGGACTTAGATACTTGCGAAAAAGCCGTATCCAGCCTAGAGAACTTGTTCCAAATAGTTGAAGGGTCATTGTCAAAGGAAAGCGCCTCTTGTGCACCTTAGGAAAGAAGGCCTTCCTTTCTGGCTCGGCCCATTCTTTTTTAATGGTCTCTGATATAGCCGAGTGCACCAGGAAGGTGCGATTTTTGGGCTCACATTCGGTCGTGGAGGTATAACTCCTTTTTCTCCCCCACCATCCCCAATGTATCGTGCACAGTCTTTAACAGAGCATCCACCTGCTCTAAAGTAAGTTTATACCTTGAGGGTCTGCTGACTCCTCCTCTTCAGAATCATCTCTAGAATGAGAAGGGGATAAGCTCCCAGGGGTAGGAGAACCCTCTTCAGTCTCCCCCGCTGGGATTAAAAATGAGGTCTGAGAGGCACTATTTGCCCGCTCCGCCAACGGTTTGGCAAACATAGAAGATTGATCGAGGAGGGCAAGGACATACAGTGTGCCCCGACATTTTGCTGATGTTCACAAAAAGTCTACGGAAGGTCTAGAGGTTTGGGTTGTAGAGCAGGTCCCGGGATCTCTCTCTGGTGCAGAGCGTTTCAGCAAACTCTGCGCCAGAGAGACCTTCTGGATCTATAACCTTGATGCCCTCTCACAAGGAGGGTTAAATGAGACTATCGAGATTGAGACGATCATACTATAGTATGATCGTCTCAAAAGCACCGTTAATCTCGTTTTGCTTACCTCTAGGTATATGTACAGTCTTTGGTTCCATGGGGGTGGCGGGTCCAAAAAGAAAGTAAGTAACCAACCACAATATAGCATGTACCTCTCCCAGATATATGTGTATGCAGCACTAGAAATGCATTAGCATGTACATATATCTGAGTATCCATGCTAGGCTGTCCTTTACACAACTGAATCATGTTAGAACCATTACTAATATTATTGTCTTACTATTCTCTTTATTATCATTTTTCCAATTCTTTTCATTCATCTTTTCATTATCTTCTGGAACTACCATATTCCAACTCTAGTTAGTGTATCAATTGACCACATATGAGATGACATACACTACCCCCATTTATCTACCTACATAAGGTTGGAAATTCAGTAAATATGCACACACACACACACACACACACACACACACACATCTTTTTCGTACATACCCCTAATATCTTTTGACAGATGTGTCACCTATACATATATGTACATCTTCACAACTAAAATGTTTTTTAACCATTTAACCCTTTTTTCCCCTCTTATGGTAACAATATTGTATTATACACATACATACACACACACGTGTAAATATCCCCATTTATTTATTCGATATTACTATTGCTTTTAGCCATTATGTTTTAACATAGCATTATCTGTGAATGTATATGTATTCAATATGGCATTAATATATATGTATACTTAACATGTACATTTTGCATCCAATTATATCCCCAATACGGCTGTTACTCATTCATTCCATTATAAGATCATAGGAGCAATACCCATTCCCCAGGTGTCACCCGTTTCCCCTCAGTATATATATAGCAGCACCCTACCCATACTAGAACATGCCTGATGAAAGAGTGCGCCTGGTGACTACGTCACAGGCTGAAAGACTCAGAAACCCGTTGCATCTTGTGACGTGGGATGCCTACACGCTGCTTCCGATGCCCCGGATGTTCCCCTAACAACGAGCGGACGTTCTCTTCGCCGGCCGACATCCAGCTCCACCGGAAAGCTCAGAGGATCCAGCTGCAAGGATCACCACGGACATCGCTGCTCCCTTCATTCGTCTCTCCGCAGACATGTGTGCGGACATGCGCTTAACAGTTTGAGCCATGTGAGTTGTATAAACCCTTTTAACCAAATAAAATTTTTTTTAACTGCTGCATTTAGAGGCGCCTTCTGTTTCTTCTTCTGCTCTAGTGATTTGCATATGGCTGTCCCTTAGAAGAGCTGCCGATTTGCAGGAGTGCTATTGTGCCATCATACCTCCAGACCCTCAGCCTGGTTTTTGCGCCTATTCACCTTGTATTCACTGAGAGGAACCAGAGGCTGACTTTTGGATGGTCCTGCAAGCGAGGAGCGGAAGAACTGAATGGTTGCATCCAACTCCTTTTTTACTGATGTGATAATATCGTTGCTTGCGGAAGATGCTTCTTCTTTAACCAATGCATCAATACATAAATTGGCATAAAGCTTTCTAGCCTTCAGGCAGTTTTGCATTGCATGACGGACGCTTCCTTTTTGCCGCTTGGTCAGAGCCCTTAGCCTGCCAAAAAAAAAAAAAAAAAAAAAAAGAAGGATACCGACCACTGCAATAAGTCAGCCAATCTTTAACAGATTCACCCTAGGTGCACAGTAAAGTAACAAGAAAACCACCTTATGTGCCCTGACAGGCCCCCGCCACCAGTGAAAAAAAAAAGTGATAGATACGGCAACACATGGTTTGGAGGCTCTCTACCCCTCTTACCTGGGCCTCGCCTGTGCCACACGCCATCACATCCATACCGGCACTGGCGTCCTCACTGTGGCTGAATGAACGGTTCTGGAATCCAAAAGCGCCGCCGCGCCGGACCAGAAATAGGCACCAGTTCCGCTCCTCCCCTCTCCCCCTGCGCTATTTCCGGCGTTACCACGCCGCACGCCCGCTCTATGGCGCTGCCCCCTTTCCAGATGCATCACAGAGTCCCTACTAGCCACGAGAAACATGGAGGCGGCCTCCTGTCCGGCGGCGGGAAATTTAAAAAAAAATAAATAACACACGGCCAGCCCACCGCCACCTGGGAGCGGTGTAGCCATAGAGCAGCGTTCAGTCTCCCTGAGCAACAAGGAGGGGAGAGGGAACCCACTGCCAGCGGTGTGGGAGGGTGGACTCTGCTAAAAAGGTAATGTGCACAGGGAGCCCTAGCCTCTCAGGATAGTACCTTAGAGACCCCCCCCCCCCTTAGCTGTTCCAGAGGAAACAAACTGATGGGAATGTGGAGATGCCTCCTTGTGGGCGTTTCCTGGATTTTGAGGGAGGAGCCATCTCTCAAGGCGCTGTCCTGAAAGACGCTGGGGGCGGGGGGGGAAAGAGAGAAACACCCCCACCAAACACACGTCTAGTGTGTAGCTTTACACAGGCAGATATTTGTCTATAGCATCTGGACCTGCCACTCATTCTCAAGTAGTTTGCCCAAATAAATTATAAAGTCCCATAAAGATAATCCATTACTTCCACAGTGAGCAGTGAGAATGATCTGCCAGGTTACCTGCAGATTTTCCAAAGTAGCTAGATCAGTAAATGAAAGCATGTCCTCCTGGTATCAGAGACAAAATATTTATTATGACCCCCTTGGGGACCCTTCAGAGGCTCAATCCCCTCCTTGGTAATGCATCAGGTTCCCAATGAACCAGCCACCTGTTTGAGAGGATTTCAATGACAGCTACACGTAACCAGTGGTGGTACAAGGTACATTAGCACCGAAGGCAAAAAGGTCAATGTGCACCCCCACCCCCTTCCCATGAGGTGTGAGCTACTTCAGCAGCATAGGTTTCAGGTGCGGCATTTTTATGATCCCTCCCCCTGCTGAAGAGCCAAACACTGTCATCTCTTATGCCTTACAGGTCTATGGGAATGCAGGACAACAAAAAAAAAAAAAAAATGTTTTGACTAAAGGGCCATCTTGGGGGTGGATGCTTCCCAAAGCACCCATTTGTGCTCCTCTTTTTAAAAAGGGACACAGAGCCTGGTAAAATTCTCCTGCCCAGCCAGTGCAGCAGATGGGCAGGTGGAGTGGCCAGCAACGCTGTGCTCATTGATGCTGAACCTGTACCCTTGACAGGCTTCATGTCACAGATGGGGCAGCTCAGCCCCTGCATCTACCTGTGTGACAGGTGCAATGGCCAAGCAGAGAGCTCAGGAATGTGTGGTTTTACCATGCCCAGCGTCACCAAGCCGCAAAGTCACACCGTAAGCAATACAATTTTCAGGTTGCAGTAGTGTGAACCAAGCCTAAAAAGTGACAGGTACACCTATCAGGAAAGAAATACTGGTTGTTCTTAATGGCTTCATTCTGATAATGCCCTCTACCTGACTCTCTGGTTACAACACATCTGATTCACTGCCGCAGAACAAACAAGCAGCACATGAGTGTCATTAAAGTGTCCAGATTCCAATTCTCATTCCAGGTCAGTGGCTCATCAAACAAAAGCATCCACATGACAGGCAGGAAATCAGCATTTTTCAGAAGTAGAGTCGAGAAATGGAAGTCTACAGATTGAATTTTAAAAGGGATTTTGACATGCAACAAGTTTTTAGGCAACAATTCTCCCCACACTTTTGAGACAGTGGAGTGGTCCCCAATCAGTTCAATGCTCAGATGATGCAACTGAAAAGGAGAGACACCAAACCATCTCAAGTGTCAAAATGTCAGATTTCCCATTTCACAACCACTGCCAACCTGTCTTTAGTTGCAGGAACAACTGAACATGTCAAGGCAACCCAACAACATCCCTGCCATAGAAATGTATCATTTGTTGGTAGTAGGTTGACTTGATCCATTACATTTTTTTTTCCAAACTGGAAAGCTGGTTGAAACTTCGATCCAACTTCTTTGTGTATGGCCAGTAGAACACATTACATTTTGCACATTTACAGGTAGAAAAACACAGGTGATGTAATTAGAAAGTAAAACCAACTTTTCATCAGAGCTCTAGCCTAAACTGAAGGCAGGCTGTGCTAGAGATCTGCATGGTCATTGAGTTCAAAGACATAGCACATTGGAAAGATAAGCATACATCTGTTTCTTACAAGTTGCCTTTAGTTGAGATTGAAGCGCTGCATGGCAAGATCTTTTTAAAAGAACTGCATTATGTGTTGGGGAGAGAGGTTTCCATTTATACCTATAAATCTGCATGGGAAGAACATACTCACTGACAGAACAACTGGCGCAGACAGAATTTGCAAAAGTGTTTCTCAATCGTTGTAAAAGTAGTGCAGCATGTGCCAAATTCATGGACCGGTCTAGAACTTGTACTTGAATTTGGCACATGATGCGCTACTTTTAGAATGCAGATGGAACACTTTTGCAGAATCTGTCTGCACCACTTTCTCTCTCTGTATGCCAAAAGAGAGTTGGCGTTAACACTTTCCAGACCGGCCTATAGCAGAATGACAGCCAGGTGGTGGCTTTCCCATCCTGACTGGACGTCATATGATGTTCTTCAAAATGCCTCGTTCGTGCGTGCCCCCCAGGAGCGTGCAGATCGGTGGTGCGCTGTGTCCCTCGAACACAGAGCATCACCAATCACGATAAAAAGCCTATGAGGTAGAGGAGAGCAAATAAGCGGCATTCCTCAGTGGGGACAGCTGCACTGATAATCAGTGCAGCCCCATCAATGCTGCCCTTCAGTGATGCCAATCAGTGCCCATCAATGCTGCATATTAGTACCTCCTCATCAGTGCCCATCAGCGCACATCAGTGAAGAAAAAAAAAAAAAGGGGACTTATTTACAAAATGTTATAACAAAAACTAAGAATGTTCGGTTGTCGGTGGTCTTTTCGCTTGTTTAGAAAAAAAAAAAAAAAAAATAAAAAAAAAAAAAAAAAAAAAAATTAATTAAAAGCCCAGCGCTGATTAAATATGACCAAAAGGAAGCTCTCTCGGTCTCAAAGTACAAAACAAAAACTTGTTTGGGTAGAGCGTTGCATGACCGCGCCATTGTTATTCAAAGTGCGACAGTGCTGAAAGCTGAAAAATTGGCCTAGGCAGGAAGGAGATTAAAGTGCCCTGAACTGATGTGGTTAATTAGCTCCATTTTTGTAAAATATATGAACTGTCTGTATTTTTTTTTTTTTTGCCGCATTTTGTGCCACGTTGTAAAAGTCGCACCTGAATTTGGTGCAGGAATTGCTGTCATAACCATAAGTGTCACAAATGCTCCATTGACAAGAGGGATTAATGCCAGAAAAGTGGTGCAGCAGCTTCACTGAATTCCCCCCACTATTGCTTCCAATTATAAAAAGGTACAGTATTTTGGGTTGCTCCCCTAACATTGCACTGACGCACTTCAAGTTTAATAACTGGGAACAATAGTGTTTGTGCGCACACATGCATAGATGTATATATATATTTTTTATTAATAATAATAAAAAAATCCAACTTGTCAAACCGATTCACACAATTTTTGACCCAGACAGGATTTAGTCTGCACAGCTTATGGACTCTGTATAGAACAACATTTAACAGACTGTACAATCAGCATGTGTGGCCAACTTTACAAATTTGTTTGGTTCTAATGAAAAAAAGTGTCCAACTTATCGAGCCACAGATTCAATTTTATTTAAATGCTATCCCGCACACTTTGATTTCTGCCTACTTCAAAATTGAACAGCCTGTGCAATCAGATTGCAACATGTGTGGTCATCTTTATTATCAGCCTTTAATCTAATTAAAGCCAATAACAGATGATTCACACATTAAATGTTTAAGACCACATCAGATCTTATTGAGGTCTACACGCCTAATGGCTTCTCTATAGTTCTAAAGTAAACGGACTATACAGTCAGATTGTAAATTGTGTGGCCAGCCTTGCAATCTGCTTGGATATAATCTAAATGTATATAATTTTCATTATATTGAATATGATGCGGGTCTGCCCACTTGATGGTTTTCTGTAAAGTTCTAAGCGTAACAAGCTATACATTCAAATTGTAACATGTGTGGCCAGTTTTGGGTGCAGAAGATCTTTACTCACCAATTCCACCAGAACAGCAGCGTGCGTTCCACCTGCTCTGTTGAATGCCCAGGGGAAGTTGAGGAGCCCAGCTCCCAGTGCAGACTTTAACATGATGAATATAGCTCCCATGGAGGACAGATTGGGGCTTCCACATTCCCCACCAGGCTTGGCCAGCAAGCTGATGCTCTCTCTAGCCAATTCCTCCATCCCAATAGAATACAGTGGCTCAGTACAAGCCTGGAGCACCAAACATGAGGATGTTCATTCCTCCAGCTCTAGCTGGGCCTTTTTGTTATTTGGGCTGACAAGAGTTAACCCCTGAACTTCCAGGGCAGCCTGCACAGACGCACGCCCCCAATTCCACCCCATCAGGTCCTGTCTCTAGGAGTCAGCAGGGGTCTCCTCTCTCCAATCACTGATTGTCAGGATTGTCTCTAATTAACATTAAAAGTGAGGCCAATTAATTAGCAGGATTCCAGGGTTAGTTCTCTCACAGGGTGGTGTGAGATACTGAAACACAGTGTTTGAGATTAGAACTGGCTGCTGCTGACCTCTGCAAACACATCTATTAGCTCTTATGAAAGTGGGATTTTTTATCATTGTGCCAATTTCATTTCTGTTCAAATTACATTCCTGTTTGCAGTAATGTCTAGCCATGGTGACAAATCTAATATGCTGACATTGATCTGGGAATTTAAAGTGCCGCTTATACAGTTTACACATTATGGATTTCGCTGTCTGATTTTAGGGAATATTTTATGAATGTACATGGTAACTATTCCAGAAATTGGCATAAAATAGCGATCATGTGATTTTGAGCTTTTATTTCTCTAAATATGTTTCAATCTTTAGAGCCGGAATATTTCTGCCATTTTACACCAACAAGCAATGTCCGTTCACCCATCATAATGATCATTGTATACAATACACCTGCACACTTTCTGCACCTGGAAGTATCATTTTAATACTATTTGACGCAGTCCTGTGTGTTCAAAGGTCCACTTTTTGTGACAATGTATAGCAGTGGCTCCCAAACTGCAATCCCTTCAATCCAGGACACATATGAATTACACAGGTTTTGATTCTAATTTATTGCAGATAAGGCACCAAGTGAGTTTAATTACCACCTTAATCAGCCACAGAACCTGTGTAATTAATATTAAAAAAAGTAAAAGGAAAAAAAAAATGTCTTCCTCAGTTTAGGCCAATATATTTTCTTCTTTAATTAATTAATTTTTTTGCTAGTAATGGAGGAGATCTGCAAATTTTTATCGGGACTGCGACATTGCAGCGGGCAGATCGGACACTTAACACTTTTTTGGGACCAGTGACATTTATACAGCGATCAGTGCTAAAAATAGCCGCTGATTACTGTGTAAGGCCTCATACACACGGGCGTATATAAAAAAATAAACAAAACGTCGGGCCCGACGTCAAGGAAAAAAAGGCGACGTTTTTCGGCGTTATGTATTGACGTTTTTCGGCGTTAGTGAGCGTCGGCGTCAATAGGCGTTTTTTTAAAAAAAATCATCCCTCTGCTATTTTTCAACCTAAAAACGTCGGCGTCAAAAAACGCCGGTAAACGCCGGTACAATATTAGTTGGCGTTTGTTGGCGCTTTGTGGCGTCGGCGTCAAAAAACGCCAACATTTCGCAGTCTCAGAACGCGAGGGCTGTGGGTTCTACTTTCTGCTCACTAACGCCGACGCCACCTACAGCTCAAAAACGCTGACGTTTTTATGGGGCCATTGACTAACATGGGGAGCAGAAAAAAACGTCAGTAGACGCCGGCGTCAAAAAACGTCCGTGTGTATGAGGCCTTAATGTCACTGGCAGGGGAGGGGTAAACACTAGGGGCGAACAAAGGGCTAAATGTGTTCTCTCTGTGGTGTCTGTATGGGGGCTGGGCTGACTGGAGGAGGAGAGAGATTGTTGTTCCCTATCACTGGGAACAGACGATCTCTCTCAACTCTCTTGTCAGAACGGGGATCTACTTTGTTTACACTCGCAAATCCCCGTTTTGCCTGTCTAGGGAGCAATCGCGGATGGCCAGCAGACATCCATTCTGCCCCACTCACTGATTGGCTCCCCCACTAGTCAGGGAGCGCGTGTGCCCACACTACATGTTCCCGTGAGCAATGTACCATGACGGCGATTTGCGGGAACGAGCGAACCTGGTCGGCAAGTGGAACTTCCACTTGTTTGTTTCCTCCCCCTCCAGTGCCACATTTTGCACAATTCAGGGGGGAGGGGGGAACAGGTACCTGTTTTTGACAGGACCCTGTTCCCACTTCCAGGATATGACGCCGCGGCGCCATCCCTTGGAAGTTTGGCCCCCTCCTCCTTTCTCCGCCACATGCGCAGTAGGGAACCGGCTGTGAAGCCGAAAGGCTTCACTGCCGGTTTCCCTTAGTGGAGACGGCGGTGGTAGCACCCGAGAGCCGAAGATCGGCTGGGGTTCAGACATTGCGAGCTCACTGGACAGGGAGTTTCACCGCATCCACTTTGCATAACAGGAGATTGGGACTGGCTCTCTATGGAGCTGGTTCACACATCTCCTCAGCGGCTCCGGTGTGAATTGCACAGGAGCCCTGTGCATCCTCTAGTCTATTCCAGGTTCGAATTCAGCACAAAATTGGAACCTGAAACGGTGAATGGAGACGCACTGGTCCCCTGCTGGGAGCGGCTGCAATCTCCACTGTGAACCCAGCCTAAAAGTCAGCAGGTACAGTATTTTTAGCTGCTGAATTTTATTTTTTTTTTCCCATACTGGAACACCTCCTTTAAGGCAGTTCCCCAACATAGAGCTGAGCCTTTTCTCTGTGTGCAGTAAAAGTGCAGAATTCCT
This sequence comes from Glandirana rugosa, assembly GCA_018402905.1. Classification (NCBI taxonomy): domain Eukaryota; kingdom Metazoa; phylum Chordata; class Amphibia; order Anura; family Ranidae; genus Glandirana; species Glandirana rugosa. The sequence goes on along the minus strand of BLSH010277952.1, from coordinate 515,330 downwards.
CTGACAAATTACTGTCCCGTGTCACTACACACTTTAACTTGTAGGTAGTGTAGCACCCCCTAACATTGCTAGAGTCAGGGTTTTGTTGAGTGTAGGTAAATTTGTGCAGGCTTGGCTGGCAACAAAGCCTGTGTATTTTTCCTGGGTTGGGCAGAGATCCAGGGAGGGCCGGGTGACTCACAGGCAGCATCACTGAGACCTCCCCCCTACTTTTCGAACTTACTAGAAACATCCATAAGAATGGGAGGGGAGGTAAGTTTGGAGTATTCATGTGGGCCCCGACCAATCCCCAACAGATGGGTTGGCAGGGGGCAGGTCCCCTCAAATACTCAGGGTCAGCCCAGTTGGACTGTCTCTTGACTCCGTGTGCTGTGGAAAATGCGGTGTGCCTGACTGTGCATGGTGGAGGATCCCATTCACTAGTGGCTCCTGTGGGTGTAGCATCAGGAAGATCATGCTGAGCCTGCGCCCACTGTACCAGTCCAGTGTACCTCTGTTACCTCACTCCCAGTAACAGAATGGCAAACCTCCCAACTGTCCCTGATTTCGAAGGACTGTCCCTCATTTGGAAAAAAGTTCTTCTGTCCCTCTTTCCTCCTTATTTGTCCCTCATTTTGGTCTGATCTATATAGCTGTATATAAAATGCACTTTTTATCTTTCGAAAAGAGTTTCCCAGTGCTAAACCCTTCGCCCAAATTCTAAATTGCTGCATTTGTACTTTCCAAAAGTCAGTAGAAAGGAATAGTAGTGGTAAAAAAAAAGCACATGTGGGTTCAACCAATCTTTTTTTTTTTTTTTTTTTTGTACAATTCTCCTTTAAGGGGGCATGACAAGGGGTGTGTCCTATGCCTACATACTTTTGCTAATAAGTGTCCCTCATTCCCATTTCAGAAAGTTGGGAGGTATGGAATGGGGTCCCACCGTGCAGATAGCACAGACTTCATGCGTGCACTAATTAACTCCTTCCTTCCGTACTTCGTGACCAGGCCATAGATCTCCGTGACGCAAGTTCGGATCTGGTTGCTATTGGATCCCGACCGCTAGGTAGAGAGCCAGAGAGCAACCCCCTCACTACCGGAGAACCTGTCACCTTACCAGGTACCACACCTAATGACTGGTTGCTTACTGTCTGGAACTTGTGCTTGGTCACACTTAGCAACTATGCTCCTTCTCCTTGTCTTCATTGTGCTATACAGACCCAGGTTCTTTAGATACGCCAGAACCCACATACATCCCTTTGAATAACTTCAGAAGGGTCTCATAATGGTTAAAGTGGTAGTAAATTCACGTGGTTAATTTTTACATATAGGTAAGCCTATAATAAGGTTTACCTATAGGTACAGTAAATATCACCTAAATGTGCACCATTTAGGAGATAATTAGTTTAGCAGCTGGTGACATCACCGGCGCATGCGCACTGGGCTTTGAATGGACTGTGGCGTTCATTCAGAACTCTGCCCTGTAGCTGCAGCTGCGTTTACTTATAACACTCTGGTATGGTGCATGGTGTGACTATAGTTTTACTAGGTGGCTGGGAACAATATTTCACCTTTTGGCCACTTGAGCATGTGATACCAAAAAAATGAAAGCGGTATTACACTATTTTTTTTTTTTTTATCATTTCTCTTTTTAGGGTATATGCGTTTTGTTTGAATGTGGAAGCGACTGAAGTTCATCAGGAATATTTGAGGATGCACTTGTAATCTTGCCATATATATATACAGTACCTTGCGAAAGTATTTGGCCTCCTTGAACTTTGCGACCTTTTGCCACATTTCAGGCTTCAAATATAAAGATATAAAACTGTAATTTTTTGTGAAGAATCAACAACAAGTGGGACACAATCATGAAGTGGAACAAAAGTCAAAAAATAAACAATTTTTTCAAACTTTATAGGTTATTTAAAGCAAGGTGAAGTACTAACACAGGGTGAACAACAACTAAGAAGTGTTTTTTAATGTCAAAATATAGAAATATAAACTTCGGACTTTACACCGTTTTCCAGCGTTTCAAGTTCCTCCGGTTTATGAAAGCGTTCCATGACATATATATATACCGTTCTAATGTTCACGTAGGAGTTTATAAGGACTACTTGAAGTCAGCGAAGGTGTAAGTTTGTTTTGCGTATATGGGATTTTTCTCTTTACTATTTTTTTTTTTTTTATCACATTATGGCGAAAGTAAAAAAACCATAGTGTACGAGTTCACCGGTTTTCCACTTTATAACAAGGGTCGGTGGATCATTTTGATATCAGTGTGGTACGTGGTATGGTCTCACAATATTCATTTG
>BLSH010277952.1:497440-512936 GCA_018402905.1 Glandirana rugosa | reverse complement strand
GTTGTCCTATGGACAGAGTCTCCCACCTCAGCTGTAGATCTCTGCAGTTCATCCAGAGTGATCATGGGCCTCTTGGCTGCATCTCTGATCAGTCTTCTCCTTGTATGAGCTGAAAGTTTAGAGGGACGGCCAGGTCTTGGTAAATTTGCAGTGGTCTGATACTCCTTCCATTTCAATATTATCGCTTGCACAGTGCTCCTTGGGATGTTTAAAGCTTGGGAAATCTTTTTGTATCCATATCCGGCTTTAAACTTCTCCACAACAGTATCTCGGACCTGCCTGGTGTGTTCCTTGTTCTTCATGATGCTCTCTGCGCTTTAAACGGACCTCTGAGACTATCACAGTGCAGGTGCATTTATACGGAGACTTGATTACATACAGGTGGATTCTATTTATCATCATTAGTCATTGAGGTCACCATTGGATCATTCAGAGATCCTCACTGAACTTCTGGAGAGAGTTTGCTGCACTGAAAGTAAAGGGGCTGAATAATTTTGCATGCCCAATTTTTAAGTTTTTTATTTGTTAAAAAAGTTTGCAATATCCAATAAATTTCATTCCACTTCATGATTGTGTCCCACTTGTTGTTGATTCTTCACAAAAAATTACAGTTTTATATCTTTATGTTTGAAGCCTGAAATGTGGCAAAAGGTTGCAAAGTTCAAGGGGGCGAATACTTTCGCAAGGCACTGTATATATATATATATATATATATATATATATATATATGCACATAGGATTTGACGCTGGGTTTAAAGAGATACTATACTGTATAGATGCTTTTTTGTGAGTAAGATAATTTTGCAGTTGGTGCAATAAATTTTGTTACAGTATCACACTATGTGAGTTTTTCATATTTTGGAGTTTCCAACACACCATATGTGGTGAGGTGGGAAAAAATCCTTTTGGAGGAAAGATTGAGACAAACAATGACAGATGCATGGGAATATTATGAAAAGCTTTATTTGAGATACATGAAGGTAAGGGTACATATATATGAACACATTTGGATCTAATGGAGATTTGTATATAAACACAAATTACTTGTTGATGGTATCAGACATACTACACCATATATAGTATTTTTTAGTTTGAGATTTTGGGAGGGAAACATCACAAAGAAGCTTCATCAGAGGGGACATCGATGGAGTTGCTTGACCCATTTTGTAGTTGGGAATGTTATTTTTGCACTAGGACTTTAAGAGAGCATTTTGGTTATTTTTAGTTAGGGCTGTTTTTACTTATATGTTGTTTTCCCATTGGGATTGTGTTTTTTTTTCTGGGTGCGTTGACCTTTTACTTATAAAGTAAGTCTAATATGTGTAGCTTTGGAGGGTACTCCCATAAAGTGGACTTTTAAGGATGTATAGCTGACACTGAGGTGAGCACAAAGTTGAGTTTATAAAAACAAGCTTATTCCATACAAAGGTTAAAAACTCTCAATATACAAATACATCATCTCATAAAGTAAAAACGTCAAAATATCGCTGATGTTAATATAGATACTTGTTTCCAATGCTGCTATCAATTTTCATAAATGTGGAATCATCCAACACATTTCGCAAAGTAATATCTCTGCTTCTTCAGGGAAATTTAAAAAATCGTTGATTATCATTGAATGAAAAAGAACATCATTACTTTTAGGATATGATTTTTGTTATTAATGCAAAATCAGTTTATATACAAAATATATGTAACTATGTACAACTTTGTGAAAGTACTCACCAATTCCAATCAGCATGTGGCTAAAAATATGCTCCCCTGTGGCTCAGCACATGCCAAGATTAACCTCCAGCCATCCAAACCCTGGTGACGATATGGAATATCTATATACATCTATATACATAAAGCCATAAGGGAGAGGAAAAAAGGGGGGGGGAATAAAGGAAATGAGAAAAAAAGAGAAAGGAAAAAGAAGAAAAAAGAAGAGAAGAGAAAGGAAGGAGGAGGTGGGAGGAAGGAAAGGAGGGGGGGGGGAGTAAGAGGGGGGGGGGCAAAAAGGGAAGGAAAGAGGGGATGGAAGAGGGAGGGGGAGGGGAAATTGAGAAAAGGGGAGAGAAAGAAAATATATGAAATAAGAAAATAGGAAAAGAAAGCGGAGAACAACCCCTAAAGCAATCATTGACAGATAGGTAAGACCTGTGTAATAAGAGGTGAACAAACTTCTCTAAACCAGTCCCACAAGAGCCCCCACATTTGTAATTTGGGGAAATTTTGAGATTTAGCCTTGAATTTTAGCGGTTTTGGTTGATGATCAGAGTTCTCCTCATTAGAGGAGGAGGATTCGCCGTCTTGAGTGGTTTCAGATTAATGATTTACATCTAAGAGTTGGATGAGAATTTTTAGTGCTTTAAAGTCTTGGACCTTAAAGTCCTTGTAGATATCCTCATCTCGCATTCCCACTGTTCCCTGTTCCTCATCGAAGATATACTTAACAGTAAGGTTCCTTGCCAACAAGTGTAGGTCCTTTACTAATTCAAATTTATTTATTTCCTGTAGGGGGCAGAAACTCAATCCCAACATCTATTTCATCTTGTGAGAGATGATATAATGAAAGATTTATTACATGCAGTGATGGAGGGGCTGTGGGTGCTTGGTTAGGTGAACATGGACTCTCCTCAATGGATTGCCCATGATAAGTGGTTATGTCATCGAAGTCGATGATCCCACTGGTGGATCTAAAGGAGCCTCTCTGTGTTGGAAGCCTGCTGAGTGGAGTTTTTAGAGTTATATCCTAACTCTTTGGGTATCACATTTGAATCACTTTTAAACATTGACAATTGTGTTGAGCCCATCACCTGTTCACCTCGTTCATTTTGGGGGGTTGCCGATAGCATCTTTTTGAATTGAGCCCACTGGGAACTTCGGAGGTGAAATACCGCGTTTCTTACTACTTTTAACTTGTAAGTCATACCCACCATCATTACCCCGCTTACGTGCTCTTCCAATTTTCTCTTTTACTGATGTAGCATTCGATCTCTGAGAAGAAATAGAAAACAGGGACGAGTCAGATTCAGATCTATAAACCCTCATATTTCCACTCACATTATGTCTAAATGGCTGTCCTCTTCTAGATCCTGGTCTCCTTTGTCATTTGTAGGCATATCCACCTGAAAACGCCATTTTGACTTTATAGAATTTTTGATCCTTCCTGGTCATTAGATTTTTGTTGTAATTTTCTAAGTGTTGTACCAATTCTTGTTCTTTTTTTCTTATAGTTTGGGTTCTGGGACATTTGTCTGTCATTAGATCTCAAGACCTTGATCTCTTTATCAAGATCTATTAAATCTCTTATATTTTTCTTTTAACGTCTCCATCATTTTGGTGGAGCATGGGGTGAGATTCAGGGCCGGTAATAGGGGTGGGCGGGACGGGCGGCTGCCCCAGGCGGAATGATTTAGTTGGGGGAAGAGGGCGCTGTCTGCCGGGTGTAACCACGGCCAGCACAGAATGTACTACTGGGTCTCAAATCTAACAGTGTAGACAGCCAGTGGCTTTGTCCCTGCATGTGGGCTACATCATATCGTAGCACCCACCCCCTGCCTGCACAGTGCAGTGTACTAGTCCCTGAGCAACAGTAGAGTGGAGTGGGTGGGGCGCATGAGGTTGGGAAAGCATATCAATGCTTTCCCGATTGATTCCAGATGCATACAGCTTTCCTGCTCCTCTGCCTGGATGGACAATGGCTTCTCCCTGCCCTCTCCATTCATTTCTCTCACTCCTACTGTCAAAGTGTCCCGATGTCTGGGTGACATCACCAGCTCCGCCCCCTAGCCTCCTTTTTTTCCTTCCCTGCTGTGGATGATGTGGAGGTGACTCCTCCTCTGTGTAGTGACCCCTCCCCTCCTGTGCCCTTTCTCTGGGGTCCTCTCCTCTCCAGTCCTACTACAAATGGTGCTGCCTACACCTGATCGGATGGACGGATCGGCTTTAGGGGGCCGACTTCGCGGGCACCCTGGACAGGTAAGTGTCCTTATTAAAAGTCAGCAGGTACAGTGTTTGTAGCTGCTGACTTTTAAAAAAAACTTTTTCAGGGTGGAACTCCGCTTTAACCTTATTGACTGCCAATATTGTGATGCTCCCTAAACCTGACTGTGACCATTCTTCCTGAGCCAATTTTAGGCCCATCTCTCTCATTAATATCGAAATGGAAATTCTCACTAAAATCCTATCCAACCATTTAAATTAATTTCTGACTTTGCTAATTAGGTTCGATTTGTCCCAAGAAGACAGACAGGGAATGCCATTCGACGGGTTTTACAACTACAGCATATAGCTTATCATCGCTCCCTAGAAGCTATGCTCCTATCACTCGATATAAACATGGCGTTTGACACCTTATCGTGGCCTTACCTCATGACCATTCTCTGCCACTACGGGTTTGGCTATCCCTTTTTTAAAGTGGTTGTATGCTTACAAGAAAAAAACTGTAAGGCAAAGGCATAATGAGCTAGCTCATTATGAAATAATTTCCTCAGGACGAAGCTGCCCAGTCCCCGCAGAGGGAGCTCACATTTTCCCTCGGGGATCCTTCCGGGTTCGCAGCTCCGGCACTGTGAGTGGCCGGAGCCGCGAGACATCACTCCCGCCTTTCCAGCAAGGTTTCCGGCAAGGTCCAGCACTGTACACCAGGCCTTCACTGCTCATGCACCGTGATGTCAGCGGCTGCATGCAAGGTGAATATCACCTAAACCATACACGTTTAAGAAATATTTATTTTATCTGTAGGTGAACCTTATTATAGGCTTACCTGTAGGTAAAAATCACAATTAAGGGGATGCAACCACTTTAAGATGGATAGCGGCACTATATGATTCCCCTCAAGGGAAACTTAAATATTACAGTTTTGGATTGTCCATCTTTCCTATTCGTAGGGGCTCTCCCTGCTCTTATTTATATTGGCCCTGGAACCATTGGCAGAGGCAATTTGTATTTATCCGAACATTAAGGGTATTGATGTGGCGGGCTCTTCTCATAAAATATTTTTTGCCAATGACATACTCATGACCCTGATGTCTCCTAGAATTTCCTTACCTAACCTATTATCGTTTTAAGATACCTTTGCTTCCCTTTTAGGGTTTTGCCTCAATCCTGACAAATCTAAGGCAATGTAAGTCAATCAATGTCGGTTCAATCATTGCCACCTTATCAGTGCCCATCAGTGCTGCCTTATCAGTGCCCATCAGTGCAGCCTCATGAGCGCACATCAATGAAGGAGAAAATTACCTGTTTGCAAAATTTTATAACATACTATAAAAACAGTTTTTTCAAAATGTTTGGTCTTTATGTGTTTGTAGCAAAGAATAAAAACCCAGTCGTGATTAAATACCACCAAAAGAAAGCTCTATTTGTGTGAAATAAATGATAAAAAGTTAATTTGGGTACAGTGTTGTATGACCGAGCAATTGTCATTCAAAGTGCGACAGCGCTGAAAGCTGAAAATTGGCCTGGGCAGGAAGAGGAAGGTGGTTTTATGTGCCCAGTTGGCAAGTGGTTAAATGAGTCTATTTTCTATTCTTTTTCTATTTTCTGTTATACTTTGTACTTTGTGATAATAGTGTTACTTTCACTTTCTATGTTTCAGATTTATGTTACTGTTTTTTAAAGTGGTTGTAAACTCCCAGGAAAAAAAAAACCTGCAAGACAAAGGCTAGTGTGCATCGCATACTAGCTCATTATGAAATACTAGCTCATTATGAAATACTTGCCTTGGAACAAAGCTGTTGCAGCGGTCCCCAAACACCGCTGTGACCTGCGACATGCCGCTTCTGGGTTAGGAAGGTCCGGCCAATCACAGCTCCAGCGCGCAGGAGCCGTCGTTTGCGGCATACTCCGTGAAGAAACGGCCCAGACGGGCTGTTTATTCACCGCACATGCGGATACAGAGACTATCCTGATTACCTGAGGAAGGAGGAAGGAGTCTACAAATCTGATGGCATGTTTGGTCAAAGAACCGATGCCAGATAATGGGCCTGACTGAAGGATTTTTTGGGTAATGGATAAAATGTAGGTACCGGTAGTTGTTTAATCACAAGGTAATCTAATGTATCTTTGTTAATCAGGCATCGGCACATAGTGTGCGAAATTTGTTTTCAAAGGAGGAAACCTGTTCAGGGTTACTTGGACACTACCATTGTCTGTTCTTTAGTACATAAAAGCACATCTGTTGATATTGTTGGTGGAACATTAAGACAATGCTACCACCTTTATCTGATAGTTTAATAATCAGATCCTTCCGTATCCTTAATTGTTGTAGAGCTAGGTGTTGTTCTTGTGATAAATTAGAAGAGAAAGAATGCCACCGTTAATTTGTTAAATCTTTAACCATTGTTTGAAGAACTGTCCATACATTCGGGCAAATAGAAAGGTCAAGAAAGTGCTGAGATTTAGATTTGAAAGTAGTGTTTTTTTGCAAATGATCCCCAGTGTCCTGTGCCATTTCAATTGGGGGATTAAGTTCAAGAATAATTAAATCTCTTAAAGCTCTAAAATCATTCATTGTAAAATGTTTCACCTGTTCTGAAAGCTCTTTCTCTAGTTTCTTTTCCGTACGTTCTTCATCAAAAATATACTTGTATGTCAGATTCCGAGCAAATAAATAGGTCTTTAATAGTTTCCATGACATCTATGGATTGAGAGGGACTAAAGCCCACACCCATACGGAGTATGGAGGCCTGGGCTCAGGTTAACTGAAGATTGGTTAAATTAATTATGTTTAATCCTGGGTGATCGGTGTGCTCTGTGAGTGTTGAATGTGCAGGACATGGGTTCAGATTGCTTTGTTTTTTTGGCCTCTGAAATCACTGTGGTTGGATCTAAAAAATCACCTGTAATTGCGGGTATTTTGGTATTGGCCAGAACAATAGTAGTACCTCTATTGAGTATACTTTGAAGTACTGATTTCTATTGGTAACGTTGGAATCACCCAAGTAAGATGGCAAATCAGGGTGTTGTTTCTTATTGAAATCAGTCTTTGAATACCCACCACCATGATGAGGTGCTTTTTTGCAGTCGTTAACATGAAGATTGTGTTTCAGATGGACATGCTTGTACCTGTGGAAGAACAAAAGTAGGTGTAGATGAGTCAGATTCAGTGATTTCTTTTATCTGAGAGTGCATAGGTACAGTGTTTCTATAGCAAAATTTCTATCAGTGGCTTTTTCTGTCCATTTATAGGCATAGCCCTCCATAAAAGCTTATTTTTCCATATTGAATTTATTTTGTTTTTTGCAATAATGCAAAAAATCTTTTGCTGTGTGCAAAAATGGAAAAATTCCTCCAGGCAGGCCCATTTTCTCTGACATTGGTTCTTTGACCGAACATGGCAGCAGATTTGTAGACTCCTTCCTCCAGTAATCAGGATTCCATCGTATATCCACAATACACCTGATCTGCTGAGACATGTTGAGGGTAGTCTTGTTCCCCTGTACACCTTACTCTTTGCAGTGGACATGGAGGACTTGTACTCCAGTATCCCACATGAGTGGGCTGTCTGGGTGATTGAGTCCTTCCTGATGGAGCAGCATAGTTCCTTATGGCTACTTAATAAATACTTGATAACAAGTATGAAGGATTGATGCTGCACACTTAAAGGAGGACTGTTTATGGACACTTATATTGTCACAATTTTGCACCAGTTTGTCTTGCACATATAGTTTGCACTGGCACTTTTGCTGCGACTTTGCATGAACTTTTTGCACATTATTGCATCATTTGCACTATGGTTTATTGATTTATTGATTATAGCGCTGCTTTTTACTATGATTTAATATAGTGAATGTTTACAGTACTTGATAACTTTGTTCTCTAACTACTTACATTTATTTTGACAAAAAATGGCTTCACATTCATGAACCAATATTTTTTTCAGATCCAAGGTGTCGCCATGGGCACATGTTGTGCACCATCCTTTTTTTTTTTTGTGTCATTAATCTCAAAGAAACTCTCTAGTTCTTTCCTCACCCTGTCTACTATCATTGGATCCTTTATTAGAGCTTCATTTAATTTCCAGGTGTTTTCTCCCCTTAGTTCTTCTCCTGTCTCTATGCTCACTAGTACTGGATCGTGGTCCGAGACTGTTGTGGCCCCAATCTTGGCTCCTTTCACCATCGGGATCATATAGTGTTCTATAAACACATAATCCAATCTGGAGTATGTGTTATGTACTGCGGAGTGATAAGTGTAATCTCTCAGTTCTGGGTTACACATCCTCCACGTATCTATTAGTTGATGTTCCTCCATCAATTTCTTCATACTGTTCTGTCTGTGAGGGGTCTCACACCTTAATATTCTTTTTACATCTATCCGTGTATCCATACATAAGTTTAAATCCCCCGTCAGCACCAGGTGACCTCCCTTGAACTCCCTCAATTTATTCAGGATTTTCCTCAGGAATACATCTTGTCTTTTATTTGGGGCATATACATTCGCAAAGGTCCACTCATTGTTCCCTATAGTCCCCCTCACAAACAGATATCTCCCTTCCCTATCCACTTTCTGTTCTATTATTTTGAACGCTATATCTTTACTGAACCCAATAGCTACTCCCTTTGACCGCCCGGATGGAGAATCAGCATAATACCAATTAGGGAACTGGGTGGATCTTAAACTTACTCCTGATGTATGGGATATGTGTGTCCCTTGTAGACAGATTATCTGCCCTTCTAAATATTGTAATTCTCTGTTTACTTTATATCTTTTTTCTTGGGAGTTCAGACTTCTAAGATTGTATGTTACTATTTTTATTTTCTCCATGGATCCTGTATTCCTTCTTTTCTGTCTATTTTTCTCCTAGGGGAAGTTTAATCCTCTTCCCTCCTCCTCCCTAAATGGACTATTCTGGTTTTCCGTGTTGTTTGCTTCCGTCGCTAGGTATCGCTGTATCCCCCTGGTCTCCCTATTGTGGTATTATTCCTACTTGTTGTGTTTTTAGCTGTTTTACCCCTCATCTCTTCACATATCTATTTGAGCGAAACAGAGGATAAGGGAGGGCGTAAGGGCGTGGAGAAAGAAGGCGTTTTGCTATTGCTCTGTGTTTTCCCTTCCCCTTTAATATCTCCTGTAGTCCAGTCCGTCTTTATCCGCCCCAACTTCAAATCTTTCCTAATATTTGGGGTCCTGGGTTTTTAACTCCGGGTTACATTCACCAAGGGAAGGGGGGGTTTTAAGCTTGCAAGGCTTTTATGCGGTTTACCGGGCGGTGTCCGCCTGGACCGTCTGTATACCAACAGTATTATGTAGGATTACATATAGCCCGTGTCTCCAGGCCCTTCTGCACTTTTAAAGTCCCTTACGGTCCAGTCCACCCTTATCGACCCCACCTTCTTGCTGTTGTTTGGGTCCTGTACTTAGTTTCAGAATTATACCCAGCAGAGGGGGGGAGGGGGATGGTTATAAATCTACAGATTTTCTTTCTTCTTCTTTCCCTCTTTCTTTCTCTTTCTTACTATTGAGCTTTTAAACCGCTGGTGTCAATAGGGGGGCAATTGGTGGGCAGTTGGTGGGCAAGATAAGGAAACGAGCAAAACCCGGGGGGGGGGAGACCATTAGCGGTGGCAGCTAAAAGAAGGTGACCATAGGTATCATCAATAGGTATCATCAATATCAAACCACTGCATCTTGTGCACCTGTGTTATCACATATAGTCTCATACAGTCATTTACTTTTAAACCTCCTTTTATATCTACCACTCCGCCTCTCTCCCGTCTTCCACCTTCCTGCCTCTGTCCTGTACGGCTCTGCTCCAGATCTCCTGCCTGAAGACTCAGGTTTTCCTTCTCCCTTTTTTCCTTCCAGGTAGGGTCTTACAGGGTGCCTCGGAGGTTCGTTGGGGGGACTTGGGAACTTTCTTCCCCCACACCGCTGCAACTGCTTTCTGTCAGCTCACCTCAGTGCTTTCTCCTGGACATCAGGAGCGGGGAGCTTCCGCGTGCTCCGTCTCTTTCTCGGCTATACCTCCGCTCTGCTCCGTGGCTGCTCTCCAGTATCCTCCGCTCTAGCCGCCTCTCTCACCGGTGGCTTCCCGTGCAGACAGGATTAGAGCACGAGGCACGAGGCTTCTTCACTACCTCCACTGTATCTTCGGAGCCGTGGATGCTCCTCCTCTCCGATATCCTCCTCTCTGGCCGCCCCTCTCACCGGCGGCTTCCCGTACGGACAAAATTAAAGCACGAGACTTCTCAGCATACCGCTGCTCAGCGTGGGGGAGTGGGGACAGGGCGGTCCTTAGGGCGGTGTCTCCCTCAGCTCTACACTCCTCCCATCTCTCCTCTGAATGATCCAATGTTGTGCACCATCCTATACAAACCTTTATTTGGGAGGCTGGGAGAGAGAGATCTTTTCAGATGACAAATTTGCACCCTGGATGACCTTTATCCTGTATTGGTTTCGATACATTGATGACCTCCTGATAATTTGGACAGGTTCAGAGACACAACCCTAAGAAAAGAGACAGCACTGCCCATGCCGTAGCTTTCTTTCAGCTATAGCGCAGGTGGGAAGGGGTTAAAAGCCAGAAATAGTTAATCCCAACAAAGCACTACCTGGGCAGGGAAGAGAACCAGTCATTGTTATAATCAGTCAGTCACTACGAGGAAACCCTTAATCATTGAGGGAAGAAGGTTCTCATCCAAGACTTTACAATACATGGCCCTGTCCATTGGCCCCATCCATGGGCCCCCAGTGCGGCAAAGTTGGCCTGCACCTTTAGCAGAGAAACAGCCCCAAAGCACAATATTTCCACCTCTGTGCTTGACTATAGGGATGGTGTTCTTAGGGTCATAGTCAACATTTTTCTTCCTCCAAACACGGCGAGTCGAGTTAATGCCATAGAGCTCAATTTTGGTCTCAACTGACCACAGCACTTTCTCTCAATCATTCTCTGAATCATTTAGATGTTCATTGGCAAACTACAGCTGGGCCTGTACATGTGCCTTCTTGAGGAGGGGGACCTTATGGATGCTGCAGGATTTCAATCCATGGCGGTGTATTGTGTTACCAATGGTTTGTTTGGTGACTGTGGTCCTAACTGCCTTGAGATCATTTAAAAGCTCTTCCAGTGTAGTTCTGGGCTGTTCCTTCACTTTTGTCATGATCACCGTTACCCCATAAGGCGAAATCTTGCATGGAGCTCCAGAATGAGGGAGATTGATGGTTATTTTGTATTTCTTCCATTTGCAAATAATCACTCCAACAGTTGTCTCCTTCTCACCAAGCTTCTTGCTGATGGTTTTGTAGACCATTCCAGCCTTGTGCAGGTCTACAATCTTGTCCCTGATGTCCTTTAACAGCTCTTTGGTCTTCCCCATGATGTTGAGGTTTGAATGGAAGAAGGAGATTATGTGGACCTGTGTCTTTTACACACATAACGAGTTGTCGTTAGGAGCACCTTCTTAAATTGACAGGACTAATCTGTGTGTAGCCAATGGCCCCCCCTTGCGGGTGGCTGATTGTTGTGGTTCAACAAACAAGTTCCTGTAGCTCTCCCGAGGAACTGTGACGCCACTGTAGATTCAAACCATATGTGAAACAAGGAGACTGGCCCAGAACAGCTAGGACACACTGGGCAAAGTGGAAACAAACAAGGAAAGGTGGCAGGGGTGGCATATACAGGAACCAATCCTCTTCATTTCCCTTCTGCAACTGCTAAAAGCAGGCTTTTCTTGCTCTCCCTCTCGCCAGCATTCATCGGCTGCAGGAGGAAAATATTCATTATGCTATTCAAAATGAAAAAAATTCTAAATTCTGAAGGATTTCATTTCATTGTGGTCTGCTAGGACAGTGAACTTGTCCTTTGTTTGAGACGTTTGAAGACCCCTGCTCTACAGTATTCCTCTTCTCTCCTACCAGCTACATAAAAGATTATATAAGAAGATGAAATAAGGGGTGGAAGAGTGTGGCCAACACAGACCGTAATTAGACACTCCCAGAAGAGGAGCGGGTTGAAACAAGGGAACAGTCGGGAACTGACTGTGTTGATTTTTCTCTGTATTTACCTGCATTTTTTTAAGTTGGGGACAGGTTCTCTTGTCTTGAAGACTGCAGTCTACAAACGGTCACCATCAAATTTAACTGAACTTGAGCAGTTCTGCAAAGAAGAGTGGGCAGATATTGCAAAGTCTCGATGTGCAAAGTTAGTAGAGACATCCCAACAGACTAAAGGCTGTGATTAAAGCAAAATGTGGTTCAACAAAATATTGACATAAGGGGGGTGAACCTCTTTCCAACTCAGTGATTCTGTTTTTGAAAATGTGTTTTATTTTTTTCTGACATGTTGATGTTTTATCTTTCACTTGGATGTTATAGAGTAAATACAGCTGGATAAAACAAAATCTGTATGTCTTCATTTCAGGCTTGTATGTTGTTTTACAAGATAAGGTTTCACATAAATTCCTCACAAATTTATCCAGCTCATCTCTGGTTTCTTATATCCGCAACACTGGTCCCTAACAGTATCTAGGAAAAAAGAAGATGGCAAACTGTGCCAACCCCCCCCCCCCAGGGTGGAGGTGGGGATTAAGTTAAGCGGCACATGCAGTGAAATGTATGTCATGTTTGCGGCATGCACTATATTAGTACCAATAGTTGGGGTACATCGCAGAAAACTGAAGAGTTTCAAATTGGTGCACAAATATGGGGCTAACAGTGGCAAAGGAAAAAATGTTGGAATCATTGGTGGAATTGTAGGTATGCCCCAAACTGCAGGCATTGCATATTGCTAACGACCAATAAGCCCATAACAAATATGTGTGAGATACTTAAATGCAGCTAAATGTAGATATTTGATATTGGGCAGTCCTACACAATAGAGGTATATTTGACTTTCATGTCTCTTTGCAGAGCAGTGTTTTGTATAATAGAAAACATTTTAGGCTAAAAGCATCATTAGGCAATATTTCTCCATGTGACTGCTGGAGAGGACATCTGCTGCATTAGGAAACTCACTAAAATACCATTCCGCTTTCCTTTAAAAAAAGGAAAAATAATTCTGTTCTTATAAGCTCTAGAAACATGTATATGGGTATCCATCAATCTTCTGCACTGGGGATGTGTATTGAAAGTTGTTTTACACAAATCAGCTTTTAATGGTAGAAATGTGCCCATTCTGAGCTCAGGAGAAAAGGGGAAAATACCCTGCATTAATGGGTTGTAGTGCTATCCCCGAAGAAGCCGCATGGTAATTTGGGCTCTTTTCTGCACCTCAACTCCAAGAGCAACTTCAGCCCCTCTGACACACCTGGTTAAAAGTGAATGAATGATAGTTTCAGCATAAATGAGTATACACAATAGGTAAGTTCAGACACAATCTGCTAGACATTATAATCACTATGTCAAAGTAACTAAGAATAGACTTCTATACCACTAGACTGAGATCAACACATACATCAGGAAAGTCAGCAATAAACAGTGCATATAAGCATTAACTGCAATGTGAATAATAATACTAGAACTAGTCTAGAATGCACTCTAGGAGAAGGGCTAAGATATGGTGCAATGTTCCCTGAGAGGTACCTTTTTAGTATAAGCAATAGGTGAAAGTTTCTGTGTAGCAGCTGTAAAGAGGTAGTCTTTAGTCCTAACTCTTCAGCCGGCTAGCATTGAGGCCCAGTTGTACCATTGGTGCACATGAGAATAGTCCCAGTCATGCCTGAAGGCAGCAACAAGGCTACTAGATGGCTGTAAGATCAGTTCTTAAAGGGCTCAGTCTCTCTAGCACTGGTTAGTGAATCCCCACAAGAACAGCTCACCAGTCCCAGCGATATTGCAGCTCACCATCCGGTCACACACAGTGATCAGTCCACTCTCTGCTCTGCACCCAGGTGACTCTGGCTGTCGGTACTCCCCAACTCAGCACTCCAGATCCCGCTCAGGTCGCCGATATGCAGCAGTGACGGTCACACTGGGCAGCAGTGTGCACTCGCCAGTCTCCCACATGGCAGAAGGAAGTTGTGTCCTGTACAGCCTAAGAAAATGCAGCTCTTTCCCCTCCTCCTGGTAATACCCCTCTTTGAAATGCAGTTTAAAAGTTCTTGATTACAGTGGAGTCTCTCTCCTCTGGACTACAGTTCCCACAGTGCAGTGCTGCCTGCCTCAGTCTATTGACCTCTTCCTGCTCAATAGCTCCCTCCTTTTGCTGATATAGTTGTTAACCAGTTCAGCACCACAGGGTAGCAGCTGCAGCCAGTGTTTCTTTCACTCTCCATTCTTAGCCAAGCACCTGACTAAAAGTATAGATAGCTTTATGCCTTTTAAAAAAAAAAAAAACATTTAAACTAATAATTTTGCATAGCTGTGCATGACTTGGCGTTAGTTCTACAGTGACAGGAAAAGGGCACGCATTAGTATTCCAGGACTAGCAAAGGAAAATGCAAGTACAGTATGCTAACACTTGTAGTTCTATTTGGGTTGGAAAAATGCCAGCAGGGCATGCTATAGTCATTTGTGGGCTGAGCTGAGTGGGCAGTACATTCTTTCTATCTGATATTTGCAATTACAGAAGTGGGTTCACTTATAGCATGCCTACAGAAGTGGCTTTATTAACACTCATAAAGAGTTTAAAGGGTATCTATGATGAAAATTTAAAATCATATATTCACTTCCACTTTGCAATTCAATTATTCCTAGCCTACTTCTATTATTGTGAACAATCTTGCAGTTTTTTTAAATTTACTTTGTGAGCATGCCTGCACATTTAGTACCTTGTATTCTGTGATACATATTCCCTATGCCCTGTGTGTAAGCACTGCTGTGTCACACATTTCACAGAGCCTCCCTTCTGAACTACAGAGGTGCTAAGAGAGGGCGGAGTCTCTGGAGGCGGAGTCAATGCAAGAATCACAGTGCCACAGAATCACAGTGCCACAGTGTCAATTTTGCTGTCAAATCTCGTTTTAGTCATAGTCTTTTGACTAAAATGCAATTTTAGTTTTAGTCGACTTTTAGTCATCTGAATTGTTTCAGGTTTAGTCGTATTTTCGTTGATTAAAATCTCTAATATATTTTGGTTAAATTTTAACCACTTCCTTACCGGCGTATTGTAAAAATACGCCGGCAAGGTGGACTCCCCATCCTAAATATTACGTCCTCTTGTTTTCGCCGCTTTGCGGGCCCTCAGGGGCCCGCATCGCGGCGATCGGGGACCGGCCGTGTCCCTCGGGACCCCGGCCTTCCGTGATCGGGGTAACCCAGGGCTCCCTGTGCCGGCCAGGGGCTAGCGGCGCTACGCCCGGGGACTCCCGGGCGTTTCGCCGCTTTTGTTCTCCTGCATTATAAATCCTACCCCTCAGGTGGAACGGCCGCATAAAAATGTTATGCGGCCATTCCTTCACCAATTTTAAATTGGTTTTATATAATCTCTAAAATTAGTTGCTTTTATGCTGATTTGGACTTTGTTAAGTCTACTGATTTTCAGCTGATTTTGATTTTAACGTAAAATCAGTTTTCTGATACTGATTTTGCTCTAAACTGTCGTTTTAACTGTGACACCGTGACACTAAGA
>BLSH010277952.1:439063-486394 GCA_018402905.1 Glandirana rugosa | reverse complement strand
TGATCTGAGTCCAGGCACAGCAGAGTTGGAGACAAGGGGGAAGTAGCTGGGAGACAATGTTCTTGGCAATAAGGGGACGTAAACTGGATCAGCCCGGATTGCCAGTTGATCCGTGGGTTATGAGCTTGGAGCCACGGCAGGCCCAGAATAACAGGAAACAGGGGTGAAGAGATGGCGTCCAGGCGTAGCAGTTCCCGATGGCCGGAGAGAGTGGTAGTCGGTAGAGTTGGGGTCTCCTTTACTACCAGTCCAGATCTGACTCGAGACCCGTCAGCTAGGAGCACCGGGAACCCCTGTTCCTTGGGCAGGAGAGGAATACCTTGTTTGGCAGCAAACTCAAGGTCAATAAAGCAGCTGCAAGCTCCTGAGTCGATGATGGCTGTGACCGACACGGATCTTCCGGGTAACTGGAAGGACACTGGAAGGGCCAAATGGGCTGACCGGGCTGGCTGGAGTGAGGGTCCTATGGATGACCCGAGGAGGGCCTTCTGTTGTTTAGCCGGGCAGTTGTACACATAGTGACCTGCCTCACCACAGTAGAGGCAGAGGTGGCCCTGACGCCGGTGTAAGCACTCCTGCGGAGGCAGCGGGGAGCGGGCCGGGACTTGGGGTTGGGTCCGTGCTGGTTGAGGTGACCGTGCAGAGGCCTCTCGTCTGCGTTCACGCAGGCGACGGTCAATCTGGATAGAGAGTGCAAACAGATCGTCCAGAGAACTTGGAACACCCACACGGGCCAACTCATCTTTAAGGTCTTCGGACAGACCCAGAAGGAATCGATGCCGCAATGCTGCGTCATTCCAGCGAGTGTCTGAACTCCACCGCCGTAAGTCTGCAACATAGTCTTCGGCGACTCTATCGCCCTGCTGGAGTGCATGGAGCATGGATTCAGCGGTGGCAGCCCGTTGAGGGTCATCAAATAGTTGAGACATCGCCTGGAACAAGGAGGACAGGGTACCCAGCCGGGTGTCCTGGGTCTCCCACAGGTGATGAGCCCAGGCTTGGGGTGCGCCCTGCAGCAGGGATATGACAAACCCCACCTTGATTTGCTCTGCCTGGAAAGTCCGTGGCTGCAGGGTAAAGTAGAGCTGACAGGAGATACAAAAAGCCCTGAACTTGGACCGGTCTCCGGTGAACCTTTCAGGGGTAGGTACCCGGGGCTCTGGAGCGGGCATCGTAGTGGGCGAATTGAGGCTGGCGGTTGTTGCAGGGCCGGCAGTGGTGTATACAACTTGCTCCTCGAGGAGGGCATGCTTCTCCTGAAGCGCCCTGATGGCCTGCGTAAGGTCCACGAGGTGTTAGTTGACCTCATGTAGACTAGAGGCCCCCCCTGCAGGCTCAGTCATGGCTGCCTGATACTGTTAAGTACCTGGTAGTGAGCCTGACGGTCGGGGGTGGCCTCTCCTACGACTCCGGTTCGTGGGACCACTGGAGTTGGGAACAGCGGCCACAGGAGCACGGTGGAGTAAGAGTGCCTGTAGAAGTCCAGGAGTATCCGTCAGCAGCGGACAGGAGATGTGCTGGAAGGGTGCTGATGTTTTAAAGCAGGATACTTGTTGGGACCGGATGGTCGCAGGCACAGTAGCGGAGTCAGGGACGAGCAGGGTCGGCAACGGGCAGTCAGCAGAGGTACAGAAGGATGAGGCGGTCGGATGGTCGTAGGCAAGCCAGGGGTCGGTACAGGCAGAGTTCAGGCAAGGTCAGGCAGGCCGGGTCACAGGAATCAGATAACGGGTAGCAGAACACTCAGGAAAACAGGGCACACGCTGTAGATCAGGCAGCATCTGCTTTACAGGAAGCAGGAAGTTTAAATAGAGCTGTTCCTCTAAGAATTAGAGGAAACCACCAAATGCTATTACCCCTCCGCACCGTCTTCTAACAAGGGGGCGCGTGCACCCACTGCACGTCTCTAGAGCCGATGCACATGGCCCGGCGAGCACGATGTCCGTCGGCTACCTGCGATCGCTCCTCACAGAGCCAGAACCGGGATCCGTTAATGTAAACAAATGGATCTCCATTCTGACAGGGAAGTGGAGAGAGATCTGCTGCTCCCAGTGAACGGAAGCAGCTTTCCCTCTGCACCCCCAGTCTCTACAGTCCCCCCCCCTGTTAGAAAAACCTCCCTAGGGAACACGTAACCTCTTGATCACCCCAAGTGTTTAACCCCTCCCCTGCCAATGACATTTACACAGTAATCAGTGGCTATTTTTAGCTCTGATCGCTGTATAAATATCATTGGTCCCAAAAAAGTGTCAAAAGTGTTCGATCTGTCCGCCGCAATATTGCAGTCTCACTAAAAATCGCAGATCACCGCTATTACTAGTAAAAAAAAGTAAAATAATAAAAATGCCATAAATCTATTCCCATAGTTTGTAAACGCGTTCACTTTTGCGAAACCCAAACAATATATGCCTCGCAATTTTTTTTTTTTTTTACCAAAAATATGTAGAAGAATATATATCGGCCTAAACCGAGGAATAAATTTAGTTTTTTTATATATATATTTTTTTTTGGATATGTTTTATAGCAAAAAGTAAAAAAATTGTTTTTTTTTCAAAATTGTCACTCTTACGCTTAGCCCCACCTACCGCTCTGTATACCATGCCTCTCTTGCTCATTTTCCTCCTCTTGTCTATAGAGTGTGAATAGCTTGGATGCTGAGACTATCTGGCCCATCTTAGCTCCACCTACCGACCTGCAAACCACGCCCTTCCAGCTCAGTCCTCCTGTCTACAAACACAGATGGTATAGGTTTGAAGGCCGTCCTAGCCCCACCCACAAAAAGAAATCATGACATCCCGGTCCTCTCATTCACGTCATTTCCTGTCTGGAAAATAATGCGAGATTTCACCACTAGGCGATTCGCAAGGACTCCTGGGATACATGACGCCGCTATCCCAGGAGCTCTTGCAAATTGCCTAGGGACGTAATCGCCTAGGCGGGGACATGCTGGAAGTGCTGCTGAAAAAGGCATTTACACACACAAAAAAAAAAAATAAGACACTTTCCATTGGGAAAAGGATAGTCAAGGGGGATACCATAGACAGGAAGTATATAAAATGGGTGGAACTCAGCTTTAAAGTTTGAACATGCACTACAGACACAGATTTAGCTGTGCTCTATAATGTCTTTATACATAAAACCAAGCAGAAGTACAACTTTTAAATATAAGAAAATGAAAAAAAACCTGTAAACTCTATTTGCTATAATGGCATTGCACATACTACCTAAATATATTATCATGATGAAATATTAAGAAAAAATAGGAAAATCCTCTTTCTTTCAGCAAATTAATAAATGTCTCCTACTTATTCTTATGTGGTAGTGCAATACATGTTGAAACTTTAAAGTGGTTGTAAAGCCAGAAGGTTTTTCATCTTAATGCATTCTATTTTTAAGATAAAAAGCCTTCTGTGTACAGCAGCCTCCCTCAGCCCCCCGATACTTACTTGAAGTCCATCTCTGTCCAGCGATGTCCACGAGCGTCTCAGCCATCCAAGATTCTCCATCCTGATTGGCTGAGACACAGCAGCGACGCCATTGGCTCCCACTTCTGTCAATCAAAGTCAGCTAGCCAATCAGGGGAGAGAGGGGGCTGGCTGGGTCGAGGTTCCATGTCAGAATGGACACACAGAGTTGTAACTCGGCTCGGGTGACAGGGTATATAGTATCAGCAGAGGAGAATATACAGCATCACCAGAGGAGTATATAGCATCACCAGAGGAGTATATAGTATCACCAGAGGAGTATATTGCATTACCAGAGGAGTATATAGTATCACCAGTGGAGTATGTAGCATCACCAGAGGAGTATATACACATCACCAGAGGAGTATATCACCAGGAGAGTATATAGTATCACCAGAGGAGTATATATCATCCCCAGAGGATTATATACAGCATCACCAGAGGATTATATACAGCATCACCAGAGGAGTATATAGTATCACCAGAGGAGTATATATCATCACCAGAGGAGTATATATCATCACCAGAAGAGTATATAGCATCACCAGAGGAGTATATAGCATCACCACGGGAGTATATATATCATCACCAGAGGAGTATATAGTATCACCAGAGGAGTATATAGCATCACAAGAGGAGTATATACTGTAGCATCACCAGAGGAGTATACAGCATCACCAGAGGAGTATACAGCATCACCAGAGGAGTATATAGCATCACCAGACGGTTATATACAGCATCACCAGAGGAGTATGCAGCATCGCCAGGGGAGTATATATAACATCACCACAGGGGTATATACAGCATCACCAGAGGAGTATATATAGCATCACAAGAGGAGTATATGCAGCATCACCAGAGGAGTATACAGCATCATCAGAGGGGTATATAGTATCATCAGGGCAGTCGGGACATCAAAGCGGGCAGCAGGCACTGCCAGACGGGGAGCAGCTTGGCTTCGGCCGTGCATCCCCCTCCTCCTCCAAAAAAGGCATCCAATAGGATCGCTTGTCTTCTCCGCCAATCTTCCACACCATTTATTACAAGTCCATCTATGGAGGCTTATTCTGAATACGGCCCCATAGATAAACTTTGTGATAAAAGGTGCGGACAGTGTTTATCATAGAGGGAACTTCCCTCTATGATAAACACTGTCTGCACCTTTTATCACAAAGTTCATATGGGGGCCTTATTCTCCAACTCCAAGGTTCCCTTGTTGGCATGCAGGCTGCCTGTATCCTACCTGAGTGTCCTGGGCTCCCTCTGGCCTTGCCTCCACCCACAGAGGAGTCACAGATGATGAGACACAGACTGTCAAGCCTAGTCGGCGGGCCAGGTGTCTGATCTCTTCCACCACGCGCCCCCCGCACATGCGCAGTGTCTTCCCACCTTCTGATTGCGGCGGGCGGTGCCCATTAATGGACGTGACAGACGTCCTGTCCAGCCATAGCACGTAATTAGAGCAGTAACGTGACGTCTATCATAGGCGCCGCTACCGCCGCGCCGCTTCCTAACGACCGCTCACTCAGGGCTCGGAGCTATCAATAGTGTTTGACGGCCCCCGAGACCTGGGGCTTTTCGGAGGCTCATCCGGGACTGTAGCTTCTTCAGCCCCCCGCTCCTGAAGCCCCTGGCTAGGCCTAGTGATAATTCTATGTAGTGAAGGCACTGCCACTCCCTGTTTCCCAATGAATACAAAGCATTCTCTGATTGTACTAGGTAGAGATTGCAATGTCACCACGTACCTCTCCACCTCTTCCAATCAAAGAATGCTTTACATTCATTGCGAAAAAGCAAAGTGCTTTCTGAATGGTGCCTGTGCCTAGCAAGTGACCGTCTGCATTCACAATGCAGTAGGGCAGCCGCTCGGCACCAGACCAGAAGCTATTAGCAATCATCGTAGTAGAGTACCTACTATAGTATTTTCTATCTTTCGCAGGAATCCCACAGGTACCGTATGTCTATGCAAAACTAACCATATTTAGAATTTATATTTAACATTAATATTAATGTAATCAAAAAATAATTTATTATATTTTAAAATCTGCATCATTCATTAAAATAATATCTGTTTCCATAGACTTTAACATAGTCTGCCTCAGTCACCCTCAATGCAGGAACATACAGGTGTACAGGAGGATTAGCTATATTTACCTTTCACAGGTTTCTGATACTTTAGCAGATGTATTTTTGTACGCTACAAATAACAGCTTGATGCTAAAAGATACGTACTTTTAGTTTTAAAATAGACATTTAAAGAATGTGTGTTATGGAAGCAGTATGTCAGCTGCCATTGCAGAACTCCTTCTCAAAATGCCAATTGCCTGCCATGCTGATCCTTTAGCTTTACTTGTTTTTTTTTGGTCCCAACCCAAAGCAATTATGCAAATTAGATAAGAACTCCTGATGTGTATACAAGTCTTGGCTCAATGCACAGACAGCACTGAAGCCATAGCAGCCAAACAAGTGGTATTTTCTAAAAGCAGCCTTCATATTTATATCATGACTGGTCTACTTTAAATGATTAAAGGAAAATGTTCCTGAGATAATCATAGCGTCATCCTTTTTTAGCATCTCATTCTGAAAATGCTAGTTATTGGTCTGGAACAACTATGCAGATAAGGACCTAAAACTTTACTCTAACTTTCCTGATTTACAAAATTGTTCCAGGTCAGTGACCCAGAAAGTATTGATTTCTAGGTAGGCGTAAAAGCCAGCCAGCATTTTCATGGGAAAGTAACGAATAGCAGACCCTATATTTTTCTTAGGAAAGGTTTTTATTTGCTTTACTGGTCCTCCCAAAGCTTATATTTCAGTGTTGTGTAGATGCTGATTGAACTACAGGTGATACTCGAAAAATTAGAATATCGTGCAAAAGTTCATTTATTTCAGTAATGCAACTTAAAAGGTGAAACTAATATATGAGATAGACTCATTACATGCAAAGCAAGATAGTTCAAGCCATGATTTGACATAATTGTGATGATTATGGCTTACAGGCTCATGAAAACCCCAAATCCACAATCTCAGAAAATTAGAATATTACATGCAATCAATAAAACAAGGATTGTACATAGAACAATATCAGACCTCTAAAAAGTATAAGCATGCATATGTACTCAGTACTTGGTTTGGGCCCTTTTTGCAGCAATTACTGCCTCAGTGCGGCGTGACATGGAAGCTATCAGCCTGTGACACTTCTGAGGTGTTATGGAAGACGAGGATGCTTCAATAGCGGCCTTCAGCTCTTCTGCATTGTTGGGTCTCATGTCTCTCATCTTTCTTTTGGCAATGCCCCATAGATTCTCTATGGGGTTCAGGTCAGGCGAGTTTGCTGGCCAATCAAGCACAGTAATCCCACGGTCATTGAACCAGGTTTTGGCGCTTATGGCAGTGTGGGCAGGTGCCAAGTCCTGCTGGAAAATGAAGTCAGCCTCCCCATAGAGCTCTTCTGCGGAAGGAAGCATGAAGTGCTCCAAAATCTCCTGGTAGACGGCTGCGTTGTCCTTGAACTCAATGGAGCACAGTGGACCAACCCCAGCAGATGACATGGCTCCCCAAATCAACACAGACTGTGGAAACTTCACACTGGACTTCAAGCATCTTGCAGTGTGTGCCTCTCCATTCTTCCTCCATATTCTGGGTCCTTGGTTTCCAAATGAGATGCAAAATTTGCTCTCATCAGAAAAGAGGACTTTGGACCACTGAGTTACAGACCAGGTGTGTTTTTCTTTAGCCCAGGTAAGACGCTTCTGACGTTGTTTGTTGTTCAGGAGCGGCTTGACAAGAGAAATATGACATTTGAAGCCCATGTCCAGGATCCATCTGTGTGTGGTGGCTCTTGATGCACTGACTCCAGCCTCAGTCCAGTCCTTGTGAAAGTCCCCAACACCTTTGAATGGCCTTTTCCTGACAATCCTCTCCAGGCTGCGGTCATCCCTGCTGCTTGTGCACCTTTTCCTTCCACACTTTTCCCTTCCACATACCTTTCTATTAATGTGCTTTGATACAGCACTTTGGGAACATCCAACTTCTTTTGCAATTACCTTTTGAAGCTTTCCCTCCTTATGGAGGGTGTCAATTATGGTTTTCTGCACAACTGTCAGGTCAGCAGTCTTTCCCATGATTGTGATTCCTACTGAACCAGACTGAGAGATCATTTAAAGGCTCAGGAACCCTTTGCAGGTGTTATGGCTTAATTAGATGATTAGAGTGGGACACGTTGAGCCTAGAATATTGCACCTTTTCACAATATTCTAATTTTCTGACATTGTGGATTTGGGGTTTTCATGAGCTGTAAACCATAAATATCACGATTATGACAAATCATGGCTTGAACTATCCTTCTTTGCATGTAATGAGTCTATCTCATATATTAGTTTCACCTTTTAAGTTGCATTACTGAAATAAATGAGCTTTTGCACGATATTCTAATTTTTCGAGTAAAACCTGTATTTAAAGCGGAACAATACTCACCTAAGCTCCAGTGATGCAGCGTCCCTGAGCTTCCCACTGAACTGCTGACATCTTCAAGCGGCCGGCTTCCGGGTTTCGAATTTGTACACTGAGCTGCACATGCACTGCTCACTGTATAAGAGCAGACAGGCAGGTAAGTAACTTTAATGCAGAAGAGACAAAGCATGTCTCTTTTGCATTAAATCCTGCCCATCCGCCAGTTTTAATTCCTTAGCCTAAATTTCCACTTTAATCACTTAATGTCTGCAATTTGTAGATAAATATTATGAATTGGCCATACACAGATTTTTTTTTTTCCAGCAGACTGACAAAAATAGATTCCTCCATCCACAAAAAAGAGTAGATGAAGGAATTCTCCAATTGCTACATTGTATTCCGATAGCAGCACTCACAACTGTTAGAATACACTGAACAGTGGCTGCAGCCATTGACTGAGAAAAGTTTTCCAACATGTCCCTTCAACATTAATCGGTAAAACGATCAACTTCTTTCAAGCAGGGACGACCCCACACCGACCAAAATTTGTCCAGTCCCTGCTGTACCAGCCAAATTTTGATCAGTGTAAGACCAGCTTGATCCACAGTTCTTCATGCTGTTAAGACGTCAGTTGTAGCTGTGAACTAGCAGCGTGCACCAGTTATCTGCCAGTCCAGAGAGCACAACCTTTGGCCATTGATTCTGCAACAGTTAATCTTGGTAATCACATGCAGACTAAGGCCTCATTCACACTGGCACTCTGACATTTTAATTTTTTAAACCGAGGAGAAGTGATCTGGGAAGTGCAATCATTTTTTTCTGCGTTTAGTGGTTCCTGCTTCAGGTTTAACCTTGCTTAGGCACGTTAGATGCATGACATATGCTCAGCCACATTTAGGCTGTCTAGAGATATCCTGGATGCGAAGAATTCCATTTTCTCTAAGGCTGCATTCACAATTGGTGATTTGGAATCACGGCAAAACGTGCAGTGTGCATTTAGGTGCCATTATTCTTAATGGCACCACATACCTGGTACAATTTTGCACAATTGTTGTGCAACAGAATCATGTGGCAATCGCAACAAAGCGTCCAAAAAAAAGGTTTATGAGCTTCTTTTGAATGACAACGTGCGTAGGGAAGCCCTTTCAAGTGAATGGGCTGCTCTATGCGTGATATGCAGAATTGCGTGAAACTTGCAAGGGTGAAGGTTCATACCCGCTATGCGATATGTGAATGGGGCCTTAATGCAGTTAAAATGATTGCCCCTAAATGTACTTAAACACACAGTATGAAGGCACCATAAATTAAAAAAAGATGATCATTTCAGTTCCCAAAACTTACATGCATGCCTATGATGGACAATTACTGTTATTGATTCAACAATAATTATGCAATTCCTTACAACACCAAAGAAATGCAACTTTTTTTTTTTTTGGGACAAAAAGAAGTCTCTTTTGGCAATACTGTCTTGGAAAAAATGATTTTTATTTTCTATGCAAGCTACAGACAAAAAAAGATGTAACAAAGTAAAAAAAAACTAAACTTTGCTTGCCCAGTAATTGTTTAAATGCTATTGTAGTTAACAAAGTACACAGTTTATCATATACAGCAGGGATAAGCAATTAGCGGACCTCCAGCTGTTGCAAAACTACAAGTCCCATCATGCCTCTGCCTCTGGGTGTCATGCTTGTGGCTGTCAGAGTCTTGCTATGCCTCATGAGACTTGTAGTTCTTCAACATCTGGAGGGCCACCAATTGCATATCCCTGATATACAGTAATGTGTGCTGTTTATAATGATACAACATTTTTGTTTCTGACACAAAGCATGGCAAAGTTTAATTTACAAATAAAATTATGGGGGTTTTTTTGCACACATTGACTGATTTAGCAAGCTTGTAGTACAGTCAGTCCCCTAGTTACAAACATCGGACTTACAAATGACTCCTACTTACAAACGGAGGGAGACAACAGGAAGTGAGAGAAAATCTACCCCTAGGAAGGGAAATTCACTCCTGGAAGAGTTATTATGGGAAAAAGGTGTCTCCACTGAAGCTTTATCACCAATCCTTGTTTCCACTACAACCCAAAATTTTAAAAATCCAATTATCATTGGGACAGGAAGTGAGGGGAAATCTTCTGAACAGAAACATAGACAGCAAAACAAACATTACAGGGGTGTTACCCCTTCCATATGCTATCCAAAAAGCTTAAAAATGTTTTTTTTGGCTGAAGCTACACTTAAAAAATGTACCTGTTCCAACTTACAAACAAATTCAACTTAACCACTTAAGGACCGGAAGGATTTCCAGCTTTAGGACCGGAGCCCTTTTTGCGATTCGGCGCTGCGTCGCTTTAACTGACAATTGCGCGGTCGTGCGGCGTTGTACCCAAACGAAATTGGCGTCCTTTTTTTCCCACAAATAGAGCTTTCTTTTGGTGGTATTTGATCACCTCTGCGTCATTTCTGATCACCGCTATAAACAAAAGAAGAGCGACAATTTTGCAAAAAAACCCAAATTTCTTACTTTTTGCTAAAATGCAAATCCAAAAAAAAAATATAAAAAAACATTTTTTTTCACCGTTTTTGGCCGATTTATATAATTCCTCATATTTGCGATAAAAAAAATCGCAATCGGCGTTTATTGATTGGTTTGCGCAAAAGTGGCCGCGTTTACGGATGATGAGAATTCATTTTTTAAGTTTTTATTTTTTTTTTATTTTTTACTAAAAATGGCGGCGATCTGCGATTTTTAGCGGTACTGCGATATTTCAGCGGACATGTCGGACCATTTTGACACTTTTTTGGGACCATTGGCATTTATACAGCGATCAGTGCTATAAAAATGCACTGATTACTGTGTAAATGCCATTGGCAGTGAAGGGGTTAACCTGCAGGGGGCGCTCTAAGGGTTAACTGTGTTCCCTGGGCGTGTTCTTACTGTAGGGGGACTTGCCTAGCTGGGGAAAGGAAGTTATCACAGCCTTCATGTACGAGAAGGCTGTGATCACTTCCCTTCCCCCTCACACAGAGCGGAGGTCCGTGTTTACATACACGGACCTCCGCTCATTCGCTCCGGGGGGGGCATCGCGGGTGGCCGGCAGCAATCGAAGCCGCCGCACCCGCTCCCTGGCCCCCCCCGAACACAGTGAGCACGCGCGCGCTCACAGTATCTCTGTATCGCAGCCGCCGTCGTATGACGGCGTTTTGCGTTACAGAGCCACTTTGCCGCCGTCAATCTCCGATCGGCGGTCGGCAAGTGGTTAAGAACAAACCTACAGACCCTATCTTGTTTGTAACCTGGGGACTTCCTGTATTTGTAACTTCTAGAAAAATTTACAAAAATGTATTGAAAGTAAAATTAAAGTACTGTAGAATTATGGGCAAAACTTTTTCCTGGTGCCTCCATGGCAGCATACCTGTGACAAGCTCCGCCTTGGCTCCTCCCTCAGGTCTAGTGAATATTATAAAAGAAAAGGGCCTGTGCCCTCCCAGCATTCTCCTTTTTTTCGTCATACCTCATGGTCAGTGAATGGTGGTCAAACGTCCTTACCTCTGCAGTCGGCAGCTTCCATTCAGGTTCAGCCTCTCCCAAATGCAGTCCCTTGTCTCGGGCTGCTAACAAGCGCTAAAAAGCAAGGGAGTCCCTTCTGTGGGTCTTTGTGACAGCAGTTGTCCCTTAACCACTTCAGCCCCAGAAGGATTTCACACTTTAGGACCAGAGCACTTTTTGCGATTCGGCACTGCGTCACTTTAACTGACAATTGCGCGGTCGTGCGACGTTGTACCCAAAGGAAATTTGCGTCCTTTTTTACCCACAAATAGAGCTTTCTTTTGGTGGTATTTGATCATTGCTGCGTCATTTCTGATCCCCGCTATAAACAAAAGAAGAGCGACAATTTTACAAAAAAAAAAACAAATTTCTTACTTTTTGCTAAAATACAAATACAAAAAAAAATACAAAAAAACATTTTTTTTCATCAGTTTTGGCCGATTTATATTCTCCCTCATGTTTGTGATAAAAAAAATCGCAATCTGCGTCTATTGATTGGTTTGTGCAAAAGTGGCCGCGTTTATGGATGATGAGAATTAATTTCTGGGGTTTTTATTTTTTTTTATTTTTTACTAGTAATGGCGGCGATCTGCAATTTTTAGCGGTACTGCGATATTGGGGCGGACATGTCGGACCATTTTGACACTTTTTTGGGACCATTGGCATTTATACAGCGATCAGTGCTATAAAAATGCACTGATTACTGTGTAAATGCCATTGGCAGTGAAGGGGTTAACCTGCAGGGGGCGCTCTAAGGGTTAACTGTGTTCCCTGGGCGTGTTCTAACTGTATGGGGGCTGCCCTGGCTGGGGAAAGGGGATGATCACAGCTTCCATATACAGGAAGGCTGTGATCATCGCCCTTCCCCCTTCAACAGAACGGAGATCCGTGTTTACATACACACTGACCTCCGTTCTTTCAGTGCGGGGGGGCCATCGCGGGTAGCCAGCGGCGATTGAGTCCGCCCTACCCACTTCCTGGCTCCCCCCGAACACAGTGCACGCACGGGCGCGCTCACAGTGCGCGATCTCGCAGCCGCCGTCGTATGACGGCGGTTTGCGATATCGAGCCACTTTGTCGCCGTCAACCTGCGGTTGACGGTCGGCAAGTGGTTAAGTAAGAGTGCCTATCTGCATTTTTATACTGGCATTTGCTCAGGCTTGCAGCAAAGAAAGCAGCTGTATCTAATTTTCACTTTGCCTCACCCTTCCATGTCTCCCTCCTGTCATCCATTCCTTCTCACTTTCCTTTCCTTAAGGTACATAATATAACTGGGTATTAACATTTATAGATAAGTTGATCCAGGGAATATCCGATCGCCTCTCGGGCTCAGGAAGGAATTTTTTCCCCCGCTGTGGTAAATTGGATCACGCTTTGCTGGGGTTTTTCACCTTCCTCTGGATCAACTGTGGGTATAGGATTGTGCATCTAGGATTGTATGATCCCTTTTGTTTTTGTGCAGTGAAAAAGCAGCTAAATGTTATTTTAAGCTTTATCCTTCCTTCCCGCCTGTCATTCATTACCTCTCACTTTTCCTTCCTCTCATCTTGCTTTCCTTTTCAATCTACATTCACCACCACCACCCCCCCCCCCCCCATGGCACTTTAGTGGTCGCCACATGCTACGCGAAGGCTTTTATGATTCCTTCAGCATCTCCTGGCCTCTTTGCGCATGTGCAGATGTCCTGAGCCGGCTCTGCAGGCCGGGCTAAATTGGACGGCTCCCTGGTGCCTGTGACCACGCATGCACGGTCTGGCCTGAGGCCTTAGTGGCCATCTTCAATAGGGGCAAGTTTCAAACTGTTGCTTGGGTTCCCTTTCTGGAAGCTCCTGGAGGGAAACCCAGCCTATTCATGGTAAATGTCATTGCTTTCTTGTACTTAGGAATACCACTTCGCTGCTCCCGTTGAAATAACTGTCGCTAATTTCCTTATTTCCTATACCTGCTTTTTTCTGTCCGCTGCCTATCAGGAGCTGTACGCCACCCAACCAAGACCCTCTCCAAAATTTATGGTAAGGACCATCGTCCAAGTGAAAAAAAAAAGAGAGCACTTATGCTGGTACATTTATGTATTTCAGCCATGTATGCCAAAAGAAGTTCAAGTGGACATCAAGGAAACATATAAAAGCCCCAACCAGCAGACCATCCAGATCAGGATATCATGCAAGTGGCAAGGGTGCATCTCAGTGGCGGCTGGTGAAGTTTTAGGATGGGGGGGTGCAAGGCCCCGCCCTTCCTTTTTGACCCCTCCTACTTCTAATAAGCCCCACCCCTTATAGAATCCACCCACTCCATCCCCTGTATTCCACATATTGTGTCAGGAGTACACAGCTCAGCATCACAGGGCACAGTATACAGCTCAGCATCACACGGCACAGTATACAGCTCAGCATCACAGGACACAGTATACAGCTCAACATCACAGGACACAGTATACAGCTCAGCATCACAGGTGGGGTAAATTGCAGCCAATATCACAGGTGGGGGTATATTGCAGCCAGTACCACAGGTGGGGGTAAATTGCAGCCAATATCACAGGTGGGGGGCACTTATGCAGCCAATAACAGCGGTGGGGCACTTATGCAGCCAATACCACAGGTGGGGGCACTTATACAGCCAGTATCACAGGTGGGGCCACTTATGCAGCCAATATCACAGGTGGGGGCACTTATACAGCCAATAACACAGGTGGGAGCACTTATGCAGCAAATAACACAGGTGGGGGCACTTATGCAGCCAGTATCACAGGTGGGGTACATTGCAGAGACCCCCCCAGAGGTCGGGACAGGTCCCGCATTTACCCCATCCAATAGGCAGGCAGGATTAATGCAGAGTTCGGCATGTGGAGAAGTGGGCTGTGAGTGTGCTGAGTATCGGCATGCAGAGAAGTGGGCTGTGGGTCTGCAGAGTATCGGCATGCGGAGAAACGGGCTGTCCCTCATCATCGGGCGGTCAGGGTCTCTGTGGGAGCGGGAGTCACGTCCGCTGCCACAGTGACCCGCCCCCTACCACCGAATCCAATCACACTGAGCCGCAGGCTCAGGGCAGCCAATCAGGCTATGCGTGTGCGGCTGTTCAGCACACCCACATAGCTTTTAATGGCTGACCAATAGGCTCACTACTTGGCTGTCAGGTGACAGGCAAGGAGCGGAAAAAAAAAAAAAGAAAGTCAATGTAACGATGCCATCTGCAGGGGGGTCGGGCTGACTTTTTTTTATTTTTTAGCCAGCAGGGAGGCGGCGCCCAAGCGCCCCTCATACACCAGCCACAACTGGTGCATCTGTGGAAAATTCACAGTGCTTCATGTTCATCAATTCCCAAATCCCTGAAAATGCCGAGCATGCGCGGCCATCCCATTGTCGACTGAATTGGTCTTCAAAAGTTGAAATGAGAGTTGCTGTGCGGCTTGACACATGTGAAGTCACATGACCAGTGAAAATCTATGTATTTCAATGGTCCGCGTTCTAATTGGTGCGACTCAAGTGGCAGCGGTTCCAAAAAAAGTTTTTTTGCACTATTTTGTTCTGGAAACCTAGCCTAAATACTTTGATGGTAAAAACACTCTTTGAAGAAAGGTTACAGAAAGCTGTTTCTGTCACAGGAAAAAAGTCAGACTTGATCTACCAGAACAACAGAATTAGAAGTACCCAGGGTTTCAGGAATGCTTACTTGCACGCACCCATACTGTAACTGTTACAGGCGTACCTGGGTTTTTCAATCAAATAAGTCCTTCTACAATTCCAAAGCCTCCCCTTCAGACCTTGCACTTCTTTCAGAGCCCTCACTATTGAAGCTTCTCTACAAGAACTGGGTCGCAGTCCTTATCACTAACGAGATGATATCCTCCTCTTATCAAAAGATCCATCCGAGCTAGTGGAACACAGGTGGAGGCTGTGGCCTACACCAGTGGTTCTCAACCCTGTCCTCAAGTACCCCCAACAGGCCATGTTTTGGGAATTTCTCTTAGATAAAATAGCTGTTCAAAATACCAAGCCATTGACTCTGATTTAAAGCACCTGTGCAAGATAAAGGAAAACCTTAAAACATGGCCTGTTGGGGTACTTGAGGACAGGGTTGAGAAACACTGGCCTACACTATCAAGATACGGCTGGATGGTAAATCATCAAAGGAGTCATCTTTTCTCCAGATTAGATATCTTATTCAATACCGCAAATGAGATGGTGTCCCTACCATCTCAGAAGGTGGGCGATTATTCAGAAAATAAGGAGAGTGAGGACATGGTCCTACCTAGCAGCCTCAAGCTAACTCAACTTAATAGGGTTTTTTGTCTACCTGTATCCAGATGATTCCATGGACATTTGGATACCTCAGGCACCTTTTATCTAGAAAAAATTCTGTGCTAAACCATCATGAATATGGACAAATGGAAGATGTGTTTGGTGAAAAACACTACAGGTATACCATAAAATATTGAATACCAGATATACCAAGTATGAACATGGCCAATAACATGGAAAACCACCTGAACATAACACACCTGACTTGCGGTAATCAGGATGTGTAGAAAAGATGCTGATTATCGCAAGTCAGGTGTTTTATGTTCAGGTGGTTTTCCATGTTATTGGCCGTGTTCATACTTGGTATATCTGGTATTCAATATTTTACGTTATACCCGCAGTGTTTTTCACCAAACACATCTTCCATTTGTCCACATTTATGATGGTTTAGTGCAGCATTTTTTTCTATATATTGTGATTACCGCTAGTCAGGTGGTGTGCTTGCAACTCCTTTTTTCCTTTCTTGCACAAATTTTATTTTCTTTTTTACCTTGAATTTACCTCTACAATTCCTGAAGCAATCGAGCAAACCATCTATCCCAGTCCATATATCAAACAAGTTTGATGCACAGGGGTCTGCACTAGTGGACAAACAGGGAGATGCTTGTAAAGCCACATCCATTAGGGCATGGCTTCTGGACCTCAGTTACCACAGGCACCAACGCAATAGGCTAGGAGGCACATTGCAGCCAGACGTTGGTTCAAGAGGGATGGGTATTTAATACGGCAGACCTCATCGCAAATATCCTGGAAATCCAGGTGGCTTATCTCGCATTGGCAGCATTGCTCTCCCAGATCAAGGACAAGTCAGTTCTGATTTGGATAGACAATAGAGCCGCAATATTATACATACATCACCAAGACCGAACCCACAACAGTTCCTGAAGGAAGTGAAACCCATCTTCATTTGGGCAGAGGGTAATTTGAAGGGCTTAAGAGTAGTCTATTTTCCAGCCCACATAGAAAACAGAGGTCAATCACCTATCCCAAGGATTCTCGGATCCCAACGGATGGTCCATACAACTGAAGTTATTCGGTTGGATTGTGGGCCAGTGGGGTTTTCCAAAACTGCATACTTTTGCTACAGCAAGCAATACCAAGCTGTGGAGATTTATTTCACATCTACCTCACCCTTGGGCAGAAGCAATAAATACCCTGTCAAGTCCTTGGGCATGCAATCTAATTTAGGCCTTCTCCGGCCTCCTACCTCGAAAATTCTCTTGAGACTTACAATATCAACAATAACGGTGATAACAGCCCTGCCATATTTGCAGGAAAACCCATGATTCCCTAGGGCCTCCGGTAAATATTCCTCTGATACCCTTTCTTCTGGCTCAAGGTATCACACCCATCAGAATCCTCACAGATTGAGCCTTCACATTAAGATCTTAAAACAGTCTTTAATCATTAGTTCCCTTAGAGTGGTTTTCAACTCTGCTCAAACCACAGGAGCATTCAACAAACAATACAAATGACAAGGTTTGTAATATGTTTTTAGATCTTTCACTAACAGCAAAACTTCCTCAAATCTGATGTACCCTCTTCCTCCCAAGTCCTTGACTACCTGCAAGCAGGTAGTCAACCATGCAACCATGACTTAGGATTAAGCATCTTAAGGGTACAGCTGGTGGCAATCTCGGCTATGACAACAAGACATGGGCCAAAGATCCTTTAATAAATCAAATTCTTCATGGCAGACAAGAAGATAGGCTCACCTGTTAAAACAAATCTTTTCCACTTGAGACTTCTCTATCACCCTGGAACCCTTATCCAAACAGCCTTCTGCCCCATCTGATTCAGCATCCTTTCGTCTTTGTGGCGATGGCATCAGAGCTTCAGGCTCTGGGATTAGAAGACCATATTATTTTCTTTTTACGCTTGGATAAGATTAGACTTAGAATGGTACATGGATTCATCCCTAAGTTCTCCTCTTCCTCTACTATCTCTGAGGCTTGGGCCCTGCCGATCTTTTCAGATCCAGTTTTGATCTTCACAAAGACAACATTACTTTTTTTCAAGCCACAACTCCCTTCAGACTTCTCATCTAACCTATTTGGAATACTCAAAAAAAAAAAACTGTGGCAGAGAAGCATCATTTGGAACAGAGGCCTCTGGAATGTGGAACTCCGGCCATTCCGGAACTACAGTGTCCATCATGTTTATTTGTGTCTGAATATCAGAGATTTACAATAATCAAATTGTTTAAGAAGGTATATATGTCTAGGGGCCTAGAACCCCTCTTCAATTGGGCTGTATGCCACCCACTTGTTTTCTGCTTCTTGGACAGTCAGAGCAGACTAATCCATCAAAGCAATCTAAAGTGTAGCATCATGATCATCTCAACATGAGCTTATGAGACGTTTCAGAGTAGATCCTGCAGCTTTCTCATCTTTAGAAACTGGCACAAATCCTTTTTTCAAATAAATCTTTTACTATGTATCATCCCACCCATTTCAGCTAGTTATTTTGTCACAGGTATGCTGCCATGGAGGCACCAGGAAAACTGAAAATTGTATCATACTTACTGTAATTTTCTTTTCCTGGTGCCTATACATGTCAGCATACAATCCCACCCCCGGTGTGCTATATTACAAATGAGCCTCTAAGAGTAACAGTAAGAACCAGGATTTTATTAAATAACAAGTAACTACTCACAGAAGTAGTAGGGTGCTGAGCTTTGCAGTGTCAGCCACTGCTGGCTTCTTTGCTGGAGTCCCGTGGTGGTTCTGCTGGGCTGGGGTGGTGGGGAGTGTGGGTTCAGCTGTACTGGGGGAGGAGGGTCCTTCGGTGAGTCCTGGGGGAAACCTTCTCTAGGAGACAGTGGTCCGCAGCAATCCAATCTGACCGGTGCCAGTGCGTGCAGGAGAGGTGACCACAGCAACGGCGACGCGTTTACAGGGCTCTACCCCTTCTTCAGTCACGGCCTGTAAACGCATCGCCGTTGCTGTGGTCACCTCTCCTGCACGCACTGGCACCGGTCGGATCGGATTGCTGCAGACCACTGTCTCCTAGAGAAGGTTTCCCCGGGACTCACCGAAGGACCCTAGCCCAGCAGGACCACCACAGGACTCCAGCAAAGAAGCCAGCAGTGGCTGACACTGCAAAGCGCAGCACCCTACTACTTCTGTGAGTAGTTACTTGTTATTTAATAAAATCCTGGTTCTTACTATTACTCTTAGAGGCGCATTTGTTTTGTTCTTGTTTCCTTTCACACAGAAGTTTGGTTTGCTTCCCACATTTGCAGCCCTTGGCAGGACAGTCACTCACAAGAGCACCCAGGATCCTTGTGCATAGACAATTTTATGACTTTTATGATTTTTATGATTTTTTATGTTTTTAATGAACTTTCATGAATGTCATTCAGCTCCATCATTGGTCATCTGTGATTGCCCCCACCTAAATGCCTCCCATCACATGCTCACAGCATAACCACTCCATCTGATCCCTAGTCCACGGTTCACACTGCGCTTGAACATATCCTCTTTGCTATATTACGTAGAATGCTGGGAGGGCACAGGCCCTTTTCTTTTATATTATTCACTAGTCCTGAGGAAGGAGCAAAGGCAGAGCTTGTCACAGGTATGCTGCCATGAATAGGCACCAGGAAAGGAAAATTATGGTAAATATGATTCAATTTTCTGCTTTGTTTTTTTTTTTTTTGGATAGAGTAAGAGAGGAATATACTGTAACCCCTGTTAGATTTTTTTTTTAGCCATCTCTGTCCCATTGCGGAGATTTCCCTTCACTTCTTATCCCATAGCCAAACAGGAAGTGCGAGGAAATCTCTGCAAATTAAAGGAATTTCTTGGGGACCCCCCAGCTCACCAGAACTAGTGTCCCCATTGGAAGATTTCCCATCTATTACTTTTCTGGGGACAGCCCAAAATTTGGGGTTTTCTTTTTACTTTCACTTTCAATGATAATGGCAAACATGACAACAGAGAGAGTGAATCTCCTTAACGGGGGCACAGACAGCAATATAAATTAATGGGGGCTCTAATCCCTCTCCACCCCATCCAACACTAAAAAAAAATTTTGCCTTTAGTTATGCTTTCAGACTTTTTTTTAAATTCTGTGTACTATTTTTAAATGTGGCACTACAAAATGAAAAGGAAATAAGTCTGAGCAAGGATATTGCAGGATTAATATGGGGCTAATTAGTATTGTTGCAACATATTTCTCAATGATGCCTGGAAAAACTGTATACAAAGCACTGGCTGTCCACATATGCTTTAAATAATTTCTATGAGTGCTGGTTTTCTTTAAATTATTTGTTAAAAGGAGTATTCTACTCAAATCATATATTTTAGTTTTTTCTACTGGGTCAATCGGCTTATATTTCTAAGACACACAGGTAAGAGATTTTGTCATATTGGCTCTCCACCTGCCATGGCCATTCTGTGGGACTCTCATTCTGCTTTTTCTATGTCTTTGAGCTAAAGAAAGAGAAGTGAAAAACGGGTGGTGGTGGGTGCCAGAAGACTCCTGGAAGAATCTCTTGCTGCCAATATTTCCAAAAGAATATCAATTTTTCCTTTGCCCTCCCTCCTGAGTCCAACCAATAATGAAATATCGTTTTTTAGGTGGACTGACCCTTTAAGTCTTCCAAGGAAAGTAGTCCTAGTGTTGTCAAATATAAAGTTGAAATAAAATTGAAATAAAAGTACTCGTACATTTCATATCTATACCTCTATACTGAAATTTCCCTTTTCTGCATCTCTACTTTTAAAAAATGCAGACCATATTAGTAAGGATAAAGGGATTTAATTTCGGCTCTATAAAGGAATTATGGATGCCTAATTGCTGCTGTCACCTTGATTAACGTCTGTGTGTGTAGGTGTGTACAGCCAGTTAAAGTGCTCCTTCACTCATTAGCTCTGCTCAAAGGAATTCCAAAATAATTGGCTTGTGCGATCTTTAAAAATTGGCCAATGACTTGTAAAATTCCAGCCGGCAGGAAAGTGTGTGAAATCCGTCCGGGCCTTTGATAGCATTTCACAAAGGGTTTAATGCGCAGATATTTGGCTGATTATTTGTTGAAATGTGAGCGGGCTTTAGCTGCTAGTGAGCTCTTATGAAAGATGTTGTTCCTTAGAACCACCCCTAATATCAAAGCTTTTCTGTTTAACCACTTTGTGATTGAGGATCAGTATTAGCAATGACCTTAGTTAAACAGTATTCACATATTGGTCCTACAATGTCTATCATGGCTAAATGGAAATAGAACTTGTCACCAAAAAAGATGGAACAAAGGCACCCTGTAAATGAACAACTTATGCACTTACCCTTTTGTTAGATGGTAAACAGAAACTTAGCTCAATTGCAGACCTCTGGGTGCTATCTGACACTTCTGGATGTGTCAAATAGTGCACCCCCTACTGGCCATTGTGACTTCTTCTGCTGACCCCTACATCACTACAGAACATAATAGTGATACAGGGATCCATAGGAGGAACCACAGAAGTCTGCAGGGAAAAGCACTGTCTGACACACCAGAAAGTGTCACCCAAAAGCTCTGCAAGGGAGTGAAGTTTCCACTCACCACCTGCTAGAAAAAGGAAGTATAAACTTTATTTTCTTACTGGGTTGCTTTGCCTTTTTTTTTACAAACACAAAGGGGCCACCTTATAAGTGAACCTGTACTAGATAAATCCGTGTTCCCGAGAGACCTGTATCTGTGCACTTCCTGTTCCTGTGACCCCTGCTTGGCCTGATTATCCGTGCTATCTGTCTGAACTGACCTCTGCTTGCCTACGACCACTCTCTCTGCCTGATCCCTCTGTACCTCGCTGCCTGCCAGCTGACGACCCTGCCTGAACCCGACCATCCATCCGTCTGATCCCTCTGCACTGTTTTGCCTGCACGTTGCTGACCTGGCCTGAACCACTACTCTCAGTCTTGCACGGACCGCTAGAAGACATCTTACCATCACCTGTGTCTGAATCCAGCCCTCGTGCTCCCCTGTGCTCCAGTGCTCCCTGTCTGCTCTACCAGGGGTTTTGGAACCAGGGCCGTAAGAGAGGTTGTTCCCCGCACGAACCAAACTCCACCGCCAGGATTGTGACAATGGCAAAAAATGAACAGGTTCAGCTAAACAGCAGAGAGTAGGCACCATAAAGTCTATCATTCCTATTACCGAGATTGTTTTCACAGCATCCAGAAATACCTTAATGTGGCACTGAATGATATTGTTATACTCCAAAAATAATCCATATACATCCACTACTTAAAGTGGCTCTAAAGCCTGTGCATTTATTTTAACTTAACACCATCCTGCCGTTGCCTCCTGGCCCCTTAAGAACTTCTAGATGTCAGGAGGTGGAGGCGGACATTTGGGTCATGTGATTGACTGTCACAGTGGTTACATGAATGGAAAGCTTTCCGGTCCCTGCCAGTGACAGTGCTGGGAGCGCGCAGGGTGCGCACTCTCAGCACAGATCTGTGTTTTCTTATGTGCGGCCTCTCAGAGTTAAAGCCCACCTGCTGTGAGGCCACATATATGCGTGCGGCCGACAGGAAGAGGTTAATGCATACCTGAGCCTGCCAGCGATCCAGCGCTGTCCCAGCTTCAGGTTCTCTGTCCCGTCTTTTCCTCTTCTCACAGGGACTTGGGCAGCAGTGAGAGCTGTTGGCTCCTGCTACTGTCAGTCAAATTAGAGCAGGAGGTGGGGCTGAGCTGCTCTGTGTGTGTCAATAGATGCACACAGCTGTGCCCCTGTAGCAAGCAGCTTTATATGGGGGCACACAGAATAGAGGACCTTGGAGTGCGAGCAGGGGACCCCAGAAGAGGTGGTTCGTGGCCACTCTGTGCAATACCATGGCATTGAGCCGGTAAGAATGCCATGTTGTTTATAGTCTTTACAATAACTTTAATGGCTCTGTAAACTATTGTTTATGAAATTGTTTCTTACTGTGTTATCCTGCCTCCTTGTAACGTGAGTTCCCAAACCTCTCCTTTTCACCACTCACTGTCAGTTTGGAACAAGCAGTACATGGGAGCAAGCAAAAGTAGGATACATATTGAGTAGATTTTTTTTAAACCAGAGTTTAAAGTCACTTTAATTTATGGGGTGTGCAAGTGTAGGTGTCCCTCCATCTCCACCCTGAAAGTGCTGAGTGAACTCTCCAGACCTCTGCATTTTAATTTGGGGATGTGCCCAAGCCTTTTCATAAAGTCAGCATTTGCACAGGAAACTTGAGCGTCTGCACTATTAAAAGGATTATCATAGCACAAAAGGTAAGTCTAGGACCTTAGGATCACGTCTGTCTGCCAATTTAGCACCAAGCAGCACCTGCACATATCTTTAGTTGCCCTCTTTTGAAGCTTAGCAATCCAAATTCTGGGCTACTGCAATGGACACAGTTCAATACTTCCTGGTAGTGTGGATTGTTAGCCCCACTACATCCATGTGTTCCTACTGGCTTATTATTATGATGGCTTGTCTTCAAGGAACATGCAAGAAAGAGCAGGGCCAACACTACCAGAAAATATCAAACAAGATTTCCAGGCTGCAGAACAAAAGCAACTTAACCACTTAAGGACCGGAAGGATTTCCCACCTTAGGACCAGAGCACTTTTTGTGATTCGACACTGCGTCGCTTTAACTGACAATTGCGCGGACATGCGACGTTGTACCCAAACGAAATTTGCGTCCTTCTTTCCCACAAATAGAGCTTTCTTTTGGTGGTATTTGATCACCTCTGCGTCATTTCTGATCGCTGCTATAAACAAAAAAAGGGCAACAATTTAAAAAAAAAAAACGATATTTCTTACTTTTTGCTAAAATACATATCCAAAAAATATATATAAAAAAGAAATGTATTCATCAGTTTTGGCCGATTTATATTCTTCCTCATATTTTTGGTTAAAAAAAAAAAATCGCAATCGGCGCTTATTAATTGGTTTGCGCACAAACCATGAGAATTCATCTCTGCCGTTTCTACAATTTTTTTTTTTTTACTAGTAATGAGATTTTTATCAGGACTGTGATATTGGGGCGGACATGTCGGCCATCTTTGACACTTTTTTGTGACCAATGACATTTATACAGCGATCAGAAATTTTAATATCCACTGATTACTGTATAAATGTCATTGGCAGGGAAGGGGTTAACCTGCAGGGGGCGCTGTAGGGGTTAACTATGTTCACTGTGTGTGTTCTAACTGGATGGGGGCTGGGCTGGGAGGGGCACTAAAGACCTAACTGATCCCGAGTACAGGGATCAGTAGATCTCTGACATGCCACCTGTCAGAACGGGGAACCGCTGTGTTTACATCGGCGGTTCCCCGTTCTGGGTCTGTCACAGGGCATGACAAGTCGCCGGCGGACATCGAGTCTGCCCGACCCGTGGCCCAGCTCAGGGAGTGTGCGGCGGGCACGCGCACGCTCGCCCCCTAGCAGCCGTGCATGTGAGTGAGGACTATAAGCGCCATAAGCGGTCGGCAACTGGTTAAGGTACAGTATGTGCAGGCATTGCTTGGTTCCTGCATTGCACTGCTGGTGCCTGTTCAATTCCTATAGGTATTGACAGGTGCAATTTAGTACAATCCGAGTCTCTGATACAAAACAAATTAACAGATTAGGTAAATTGGAGAAGGGTCAGCATGGCAAAAAAGCAATGAACATTTTTAGGACTCCGCAGTGGTAGCCAAATGTTTCTGGTTTTGATTCCATCCAAAATTTTTGTTTTGGACAGGGGTTAGAACGTAAGTCATGTTTTTATTGCTTTCTGTGCAGGGGAGATTTTTACCCTACTTTGTACCTGGTAAGTGTTACAGAAACAAAGTACGGTAAAATCCAAAAGAGTTTGAAATCCCAAGAACATTTGATGTATTGCAGTTTACCAGTTCTTAGATGTGGCCGCTGAATTTTTTTCTAAATTTTGCCCTCTTTTTTTCCTTTATTTTTACCTGGTAATTCGGTCAGTAACACTTTTTCCTATCCTAGGGGGACAATATTCACTCGCTATATTCCATTATTACAGAAGCAAGATTGCCTGCTAATCTCCTATAGGAGAGAGGCATTCTATTCTTAGAGGTGAGCCAGAGAACTGGTAAGACTGCTTGAAATACATGCTTTCAAGATTTTTGTACAGATCAATAGATATATTTGCACTTACTGACCAGCTATAACAAAATGCTGATAGTAGTATATTTATTAGACCAAAAAGATGTGAAGGTTGTTCATTGTTTGGGTTTATATACACTTTAATGAAAACCAGTACTGAGAGACTATGAACGGATTTATATCAGTGATTCTCAAACTGTGTGCCACGTGAGATTTGCAGGTGTGTTGTGGGAGTTTTGAAAAATATTTAAAATTGCTAGCGATTTGAAACCTTGAACATGTCAAAAAGTAACTGGTAAATCAATGTTGCAGTTTAAAAAGTAACCTATATAAAAATGCAATCTCTGTCAGTCGAGTTGTGAGAACTCAATCATTCTAAGTATATTGTAATAAGGACCGTTACATTTGTTTGTTCCGTTTGTTGACTTTGGAGCCTCGCTTCAATCTGAGTTGCTCTCGAAAGCAGGCACATCCTTCACATTAAATGTAAAATTAAATATATATGTAAAAACAAATAAGTTCTTCACCACAAAAATTGTTAAATCTTTTCTGATGTGCCGTGAAAATTTTTAGATCTTTTTCGTGCTCCGCAAGACAAGAAAGTTTGAGAAAAACTGATTTATATGCATATGTTTTCTGCTACTACGGTAGTAGGGTTTTACAGTGTATACTTTAAAGGCTATTCCCACATCTAGACCATATTACATGTTATACCCATATCTAGGGTGTAACAGGGTGTCAAGCAGAACCCCCAACACTGAAAACTGCACATTTTTGCTGCAAATATATGTGCATTTAATTTATTTTATTTTTGTTAAAGTGGACTTAGTCTTTAAAAGAGTAGGGGCTTACCATTGAGTTTCCCCTTTCTCAGCCAAATGTGCATATTGGCAGAAAGATGTAGAAATGCACTGACGCTACTTGCAGTGGGTATAAAGAAGAATCACTCCCTTTATAATAATCTCATTTTGGATGAGCAAGCTAGAGTTGGTGCCCACAAATTGATATAAAATGAGCTAAATTGTTGCTGCCCCTTTAAATAGTGTAAAAGCACTAAGGCTACTTTCACACTGGGGCGGTGGAGCATTAGCGGTAAATCCCCGCTAGTCACAGTGGGGATTTATCGCTGTTAGAGCGGCGCTACGGCTGCGGGAGCAGTGCGCTTTTACCCCCCCTACAAGGGGTTAAAAGTGCCCGCTCTCTGCACTTCCAAAGTGGTGTGCAGCCGCTTCGGAAGCGCTGCCCCATTGTGTTCAATGGACAGGGGCGGTGGAGGAGCAGTATATTAACTTCCTGCAAGTGCATCGCCCCAGTGTGAAAGCACTC
Source organism: Glandirana rugosa (assembly GCA_018402905.1). Taxonomy (NCBI): domain Eukaryota; kingdom Metazoa; phylum Chordata; class Amphibia; order Anura; family Ranidae; genus Glandirana; species Glandirana rugosa. The sequence continues at coordinate 460,235 of BLSH010277952.1, read as the reverse complement.
CTGCTTTCACATTGGGGTGGATGGGGAGTGACTTTTTAGGTGCTTTACAGGCACTATTTTTAGCTAAATAGCGCCTGTAAAGCGCCTCAGTGTGAAAGGGGTCTTATAAATGAATAACGGGCCTGTGTAAAGGTAATGGCGCAAACTGTGCTCTGCAATTATATAACAAATACCATATTATATTATTAAAATAACATGTATGTAACAAATAAAAACATTATTTAAAAATCAGTGAAGAATAAAGTGCATTGAAAAGTCCAATATCCACGCATTTTTTTTCAAATAAATGGTGATATGTGTCCATAAATGATCTTATCCCAACACCAAACTTCTTACTCTCATTATAGGTGCTTCTAGTTCTTTTTCACCGCCCATGCTCATTAGAAAGATGGCAACTCACCAGAATGTTTTGACCCCTTTTTACAGGATGGTCACCTAACGTTTTTTGAAACCCCGATTGTTTCCACTGATGGTACCTTCTTTCTCCGTAATGGTCTCAAGACAGGACTAGAATGTATAAAAATGACTCCACAAAAGACATATGAAATCTCATAGTGTAGTATTTTTAATAAGTATTCAAAAATTGTAGAATAAAAAGTTACACTCACATTTAAAAGTGCCTATCGCCTGGCACTAGATGTTTATAACGTGTGCATGAGTGGCTATTTCCTCCGGCCGTAGTGTGTGGTGGAAACCCCATTTGGGATTGATGAACCTATTGGGAGTTTCACGGGACCCGGATGTGCCGATTCCTTCTGACTTCTACGTACGTTTCGCCGCTACGGCATCTTCAGGAAGTGAATTAATGCCATTTCCGGATTGATTTCATGTGTATAGGAAACTAGTTAACTGGTTGGGCTACTTCAATATGGAGGGTGGGACAATTTTTTACAGCAAATTCTGCCTCTAGAAATGGCGGTCCTCACTTCTGGCCACAGCCTTACGTGACAATAGCCAAAGACCAAAATCGTACTAATATACAATGCGTAAAAAATATATAAAGCTATTTTTGACAATTTATATCTGCACTAATAAAATCTGCTAACCCTTTGGACCTACCAAAACAAGGCGGTTAGTAACCACAGCGCTCCCTGGAGGGTGTTCCTATTCTCTACAGGTGATTCTCACCTCATTTTGTTGCTTTGCAGTCTGAAATGAAGACAGACACAGTTTTTGTTTTATCCAGCTGTATTTACTCAGTGCAACTTATAACATCCAAGTGAAAGAGATAACACCAACATGTTAGAAAAAAAAAATCAAAAACAGAATCACTGAGTTGGAAAAAGGATCACCCCCTTGTGTCAATATTTTGTTGAACCACCTTTTGCTTTAATTACAGACTTTAGTCTGTTGGGATGTCTCTACTAACTTTGCACATCTAGACTTTGCAATATTTCATGTTCAGTTAAATTTGATGGTGAGCTTTTGTGGACTGCAGTCATTCCATGATTTTCAATAGAGTTTAAGTCTGGACTCTAACTAGGCCATGCAAGGACATTCACCTTTTTCTCCTTCAACCACTGTGTGGTCATGTTTGCTGTGTACTTTGGGTCATTGTCATGTTGGAAGGAAAACCTTTTTCCCATTGACAACTTTCTGGCAAATGGCAGCAGATTTTCCACAAGAATTTGACGGTATTTTGCCCCATCAATTTTTCCTTCTATCCTGACAAGTGCTCCAGTCCCTGCTTTAGAGAAACACCCCCATAGCAGGATATTACCCCCTCCATGTTTTAATGTAGGAGTGGTGAAAATTTATGATGAGCTGTATTGGATTTCCACCAGACATATTATTTGGTGTTGAGGCCAAATCATTCAATTTTTGTTTCATCTGACCATAACACCATTTTTCATGTGGCCTCAGAATCTTCAAGGTGCGTTTTGGTAAAGCTCAGTTGTAACTGCACGTGGCCTTTCTTGAGGAGTTGCTTTTTTCCTGCAACCCTCCCATACAAGCCACATTTGTGGAGATTTGTGATATTGTTGTCACATGTGCACAATGAACACTCTTAATAAATTCCTGCAACTGCTTCAGAGTTGCTGTAGGTCTCTTGGTAGCCTCTCTGACCAGTTCCTGCTGGCTTTTTCATCTAGTTTGGAGCGACTTCCTGATCCAGGGAAGGTCTGTGTTGTACCAAATACCTTCCACTTCTGTGCTTCTAGGCATTTATAAAGCCTTTGAACTTTTTGTGTATTCATCTCTGGACTTGCGTCTGTCCACAACTTTTGTCAGTGCCTTGCCACCCATAGTTAATTGTTTGCTTCAGTTGCCCCAGCAGGGACTGAATTGCTTTAGGAAAGCTCTTTTCATTCTGAGCTAATCAAAATGACCACAGCTGATCACAGTAGAAAGTCAAATGGCTTTGTGTGCCATTGAGAAGGTGATTAAAGGATATCTAAAGGTTTGTTTTTAACCACTTACCTACCGGGCCACTTTTTTACATTTGGTGGTCACAAGCTAAAAACATTTTTTTTTTGTTAGAGAATTACTTAGAACCCCCAAACATTATATATATATATTTTTTCAAACACCCTAGAGAATAAAATGGCAATTGTTTCAATACTTTTTGTCACACGGTATTTGCGCAGCGGTCTTTCAAGCGCGATTTTTTTGGAACAATTTTACTTTTTTGAGTTAAAAAATAAGACAACAGTAAAGTTAGCCCATTTTTTTGCATATTGTGAAAGAGGATGTTACGCTGAGTAAATAAATACCATACATGACACGGTTGGGTATTTATTTTTAGCACTGTTCCTTTAAAAAATCTGATCACTTTTATTGCTATCACAAGGAATGTAAACATCCCTTGTGATAGTAATACATGGTGACAGGTACTCTTTTTGGAGGGCCGGGGGGTCTGAAAAACCCCCCATTCCTCCTTTGCATTTCACAGTATTCAGATTGCCAAAAACGGCGATTCTGAATACTGTAATTTTTTTAAAATTGGCGCCGTTAGTGACGTCGCTTCCGGACTTTGCCGAAGGAGACCCGATCGGAGCCGATTACGATTATCTCCCAGTGGGACGGGAGGCCGGAGAAGAGCGGCGGAAGGGGGGTGTCCCCTCCCGCCCCCTGGGGTAACGACTGAGCAGCTCCCGGGCCGGATCGGTCGTAACCCCTGGTTAGCCGACCGCCAGCTCTAAAAAATGATACCGGGATATATAATATAATGTCCCGGGAGAGCCGCTCAAACCAGACCGCCGCCTATTTACGGCGCTGGTCGGGAAGTGGTTAAAAAAAAAACAAAAAAAATGTCATACTTACCTCCTCTGTGCAGTTGGTTTTGCACAGAGTGGCCCCGATCCTCCTCTTCTGGGGTCCCTCAGCGGTGATCCTGGCTCCTCCTCTTCTCAAGTGCCCCGTTGGAGAGCCGCTCTCCCTCGGGACACCCGTATGGGCGCGCTCCCGTTTCCTGCTACTGTGTCCATTGACAGACAGCAGGACTCGGCCAGGCCCCCTGGCTCTCGCATCGTTGGATTTCATTGACAGCAGTGGGAGCCAATGGCTGCGCTGCTATCAATCTATCCAATTAGGACCAGCTGGAGCTGGTGTGCTCGTCCCCGTTGCTGGAAAGAACAGGTTTAGGTAAGTAGAAGGGGGGCTCTGGGGGGCAGCTGCATCACAGGAGTTTTTTCACCTTAATGCATAGAATGCATTAATGTGAAAATCCTTGAGGGTGTACAACCCCTTTAACTACAGCTGAATGAGTTTACAAGTAATTTTTTTAGGAGGTGGGTGATCCTTTTTCCAACTTAGTGATTCTGTTTTTGAATTTTTTTCTGACATGTTGCTGTTCTATCTTTCATTTGGATGCTATAAGTTGCACTGAGTAAATACAGCTGGATAAAACGAAAACTGTGTCTGTCTTCATTTTTAGGCCGCAACGCTAGAAAATGTGATAATTTTAAAATGGGGTGATTCTTTTCTATACCCACTGTATACTAGCTTGTTTTGGTTGCTTTTTCTTTCTTTTGATGTGTTTTGGGTTTTGTATGCACTTGTTGGCATTGTCCTATTTATTTGTTCTGTATATCTTAGAATTATTCATCCCGTCCTGTACCATTGCCCTGATGCCTGCCATCAAGCTGGTCTAACAATTTTAATAGTGGGATGAGTATGCAGTTCAGATATTCTTACTGTACTTTGCTTTGTAATCTTTAGGCTAAGTTGTGCCTGGTCAGTGACTCTGGAAGTATTGGAGACAGAGGCAACCAGGGGACTAGTATTTCTATAAGATAAAAAATTGTTGCCCCCGCAATTTTCTGAGTGCTTGGAGAGGGAGTAAAAGGGAAATCTCCCAACAGATGTTTCAGTGACAACATTGGGATTTCCCCTCACTTAAGGGGACATTTCCTCTTATTTTTTTGTTGAGTTTCAGGCATGAGACACAAGGAAATGTTCCCAATGGGGACACAGACAACAATAAAGATAGAGGTTCCAACCCTCCCCTATACAAATGAAAAAAACATATTAAGCCTTAATTGTTTTTTAGGCCTTATTCGCGCTTGTCTGGAGCTGGAGCCAACTTTTTTGTTTTATCTTGTTTTACAATATCTCACAAAAGTGAGTACACCCCTCACATTTTTGTAAATATTTTATTCTATCTTTTCATGTGACAACGCCGAAGAAATTATACTTTGCTACAATGTAAAGTAGTGAGTGTACAGCTTGTATAACAGTGTACATTTGCTGTCCCCTCAAAATAACTCAACACACAGCCATTAAAAGAGAAGTATGGGTTTCCATGTTTTTCACCAATTATACTTACCTAGGTGGATGCAGCATTGGTCCCCCGACGTCTCTACAATGAGAACCGAGACATCAAACACCGTCAATGCCTCGGTCCTCACAGATCCTGGAGCGGAGAGCTGATGGCTGTCAATCAGCAGGTCTCCTCTCATCTCCCTCCACCCTCACTGGAGCGCTGAGCTGTGGACGGGTGGGGAGCAACCGACTCAGTGTCTCAGGCTCTCAGTGGCTCACTGAGAGGCTGAGACGGCTGTCGGTCCAGGCACCTGGCGGATCCCGACTCTTGAAGTCGTGATGACACCGTGTGACTTCTGTAACGTCAGCAGAGAGCAGACTTTAGTCCGCTCTCTGCGGAAAATGGATCACAGAAGTGCAAAACGAATTGCACTTCTGTGATCTATAGGAGAAGTATGGCCATACTTCTCCTTTTATCCGGTTCCCGACTGGCTCGCGTACATTTACTGCTGCAGAGTGGCGCTGTAGCGCGAATCGCCGTCTATAAATGATGGCTCGCACGTGCGCTGTAGCGGGTGGGAGTGTGCCACCGGCAGCACGCTCTCATGCCTGCAGGAGTAAGGCCGCGGCTCGGACGGACTCAATCTCCGCCGACGAGCCATGATTGCTTGGGAGAGACTAAAAACGGGGAACCGCTGATGTAAACAAAGCGGTTCCTCCCTCTGTCAGAAGGCATGTGAGAGATCTACTGATCCCTGTCACTGGAATCAGTTAGATCTCTTATGCCCCTGGCAGCCCAGCCTCTTCACAGTTAGAACACACCCAGGGAACACACTTAACCCTTAGATCACCCCCTGCAGATTATCCCCTTCCCTGCCAATGACATTTACACATTAATCAGTGGATATTTAAATTTCTGATCACTGTATAAATGTCATTGGTCCCAGAAAAGTGTCAAAAATGTCTGACATGTCCGCCCCAATATCACAGTCCCGATAAAAATCGCAGATCGCCGCCATTACTAGTAAAAACAAAATTGTAAAAACAGCAGAAATGAATTCTCATGGTTTCTAAATGCGGCAACTTTTGCGCAAACCAATCAATAAATGCCAATTGCGATTTTTTTTTTACCAAAAATATGAGGAAGAATATAAATCGGCCAAAACCGACGAATACATTTTTTTTGGGATATGTATTTTAGCAAAAAGCAAGAAATATTGTTTTTTTTTTTTTGCAAAATTTACACTCTTTTTTGTTTATAGCGGTGATCATAAGTGACGCAGCGATGATCAAATACCATCAAAAGAAAGCTCTATTTGTAGGAAAAAAAGGACGCAAATTTAGTTTGGGTACAATGTCGCATGACCGCAAATTGTCAGTTAAAACGATGCATTGCTGAATCGCAAAAAGTGCTCTGGTCCTAATGAGGGAAATCCTTCCGAGGCTGAAGTGGTTTATGTCTAAACCACTGGCAACAAAAGTGAGTACACCCTAAAGTGAAAATGTCCAAATTGGGCCCAATTAGCCATTTTCCCTCTCCGGTGTCATGTGCCTCTTTAGTGTTACAAAGTCTCAGGTGTGAATGGGGAGCAGGTGTGTTAAATTTGGTGTTATCACTCTCACTCTCTCATACTGGTCACTGGAAGTGCAACATGGCACCTCATGGCAAAGAACTCTCTGAAGATGTGAAAAAAAGAATTGTTGCTCTACATAAAGATGGCCTATAGCAGTGGTTCTCAACTCCGGTCCTCGGGACCCACCAACAGGCCAGATTTTAAGTATTACCTTGGGGAGATGCAGACTAGAATACTGCAATCACTGAGCAGCAAATGATATCACCTGTGATGTATTTCAGTTATCCTGCAAACCTGGCCTGTTGGGGGTCCCGAGGACCGGAGTTGAGAACCACTGGCCTATAGGCTATAAGAAGATTGGTAAGACTCTGAAACTGAGGTGCAGCACGGTGGCCAAGACCACACAGTGGTTTAACGGGACAGGTAAAAATGGTAATAAACTGCGCTCAAGTCAAAAAAGCTGCAGCCAAATACTAAAAAGTATATATGCAACAGATAAACAGAGGCTGTGCTAAATAAAAAGATAATTAGGTAATTACAGTATTAGCATTAGAAGGGGATATGAGTCCACCTTATGCAATATTAAGTTATATGCATAAGGCCTCATACACACGGACGTTTCTAAAAAAATAAACAAAACGTCGGGCCCGACGTCAAGGAAAAAAAGTCAGCGTTTTTCAGCGTTTTGCATCTGCGTTTTTGAGCGTTAGTGAGCGTCGGCGTCAATAGGCGTTTTTAAAAAAAATCATCCCTCTGCTATTTTTCAACATAAAAACGTCGGCGTCAAAAAACGCCGGAAAACGCCGGTTTAATATTACTTGGCGTATGTTGGCATATTGTGGCGTCGGCGTCAAAAAATGCCAAAACGTTACAGCCTCAGAACGCACTGGCCGTGGGTTCTAGTTTCAGCTCACTAACGCCGACGCCATCTACAGCTCAAAAAAGTCAGCGTTTTTATGGGGCCATTGACTAACATGGAGAGCTGCAAAAAACGCCAGAAAACGCCGGCGTCAAAAAACGTCCGTGTGTATGAGGCCTAAATGTCCAAAATTGCAGATGGCAAATATTGCAACACCTGGTGTGCTAAAAACAATGATGTGCAACCACCACCAGCTGTATAAAGGCTTACCAGAGCCTACTGTATTCTGAGCAGTGGCTATTCCACAGCCTGGGATATGGGTAATCGAACCAGCTCCTCACGGTGATGGTAGACTATCTTCAAATATATGTATACTCGCAATGTGTCTTCCTATATGGGATCTCCTATAGCTCCCTATGTCCCGCGGAGCGTTCCCTGGTGCTCGAAATCACGTTGCCACATGGATGCCCACAATAAATAAAAGCTCATATGGTGAAGTACCGTAAGGAACGTTTATTAAAAAACGGTTAAAAATACTCACATGAATTCAATGCATCAAGCTTAGCCGGCCGGTTCCCATCTTGCGGGTAAAAACAAATAGTGGTGACGTCAGCGATGACGGTGTTCCCCAACCCAGTCCTCAAGGCCCACCAACAGGTCATGTTTTCAGGATTTCCCTCAGATGAATCAGCTGTGGTAATTACTAAGGCAGTGAAACTGATCAAATCTCCTGTGCAAAATAATGGAAATCCTGAAAACATGACCTGTTGGTGGGCCTTGAGGACAGGGTTGGGGAACACTGGTCTAGGGGGTAGTACAGCGGTTTAACAGGACAGGTGCAACTTAGAACAAGCCTCACCATAGTCGACCAAAGAAGTTGAGTGTACGTGCTCAGCGTCATAGCCAGAGGTTGTCTTTGGGAAATAGACGTATGAGTGCTGCCAGCATTGCTGCAGAGGTTGAAGGGGTGGGGGGTCAGCCTGTCAGTGCTCAGACCATATGCCGCACACTGCATCAAATTGGTCTGCATGGCTGTCATCCCAGAAGGAAGCCTCTTCTAAAGATGATGCACAAGAAAGCCCGCAGACAGTTTGCTGAAGACAAGCAGACTAAGGATATGGATTACATGGATTATTTGGTTTAGATGGTGTCAAGGGTGTGTGGCAGCAACCAGGTGAGGAGTACAAAGACAAGTGTATCTTGCCTACAGTCAAGCATGGTGGTGGGAGTGTCATGGTCTGGGGCTGCATGAGTACTGCCGGTACTGGGGAGCTAAAGTTCATTGAGGGAACCATGAATGCCAACATGTATTGTGACATACTGAAGCAGAGCATGATCCCCTCCCTTTGAAAACTGGGCCACAGGGCAGTATTCCAACATAACAACACAAAACACGCCTCCAAGATGACCACTGCCTTGCTAAAGAAGCTGAGAGTAAAAGTGATGGACTGGCCAAGCATGTCTCCAGACCTAAACCCTATTGAGCATCTGTGGGGCATCCTCAAACAGAAGGTAGAGGAGCGCAAGCTCTCTAACATCCACCAGCTCCGTGATGTCATCATGGAGGAGTGGAAGAGGACTCCAGTGGCAACCTGTGAAGATCTGGTGAACTCCATGCCCAAGAGGGTTAAGGCAGTGCAGGAAAATAATGGTGGCCACACAAAATATTGGGGCCAATTTGGACATTTTCACTTAGGAGTGTACTCACTTTTGTTGCCAGCGGTTTAGACATTAATGGCTGTGTGTTGAGTTATTTTGAGGGGACAGCAAATTTACACTGTTATACAAGCTGTACACTCGCTACTTTACATTGTAGCAAAGTGTCATTATCAGTATTGTCACATGAAAAGACAGAATAAGATATTTGCAAAAATGTGAGGGGTGTACTCACTTTTGTGAGATACTGTATGTAGTTGCATTAGGGATAGATTATAGATTGCATTCAGCTAAGGGTACTTACACCTGGGGTACACTTGGAGCCAGGTGCTGAGTGCAGGCAGCCCATTCATGTCTATGGCTGCCGGACACAGCTGCTCATTCCAATTTAACAGTCATGTGGCCTCAAATGCCCCCTCTTTATCTCGATAAGCAAAATGGATAGTAGTAAGATGTTTGTCCCCTCTTGAACCTGCAGCAATGTGAATGCTCTACTTTTCTCACTGAAGATAGAGGGTTCAGCCGTCATATTGTACAGACAAGTGCTTCCAATGCTGAGATGAGAAACACTGGGTAAAGTAACCCAGGAAAGCCTGCAACATCACTGGGCTTTTGCATTGGTTCAGAATCAGACCTTATATGGCCACCTAAGTCCCACAGCTTTATAAGGCATCATAATTCCACATTATATGCACCATTTTGTCTGTAATGTCAACTAGGGCCAAACACTGAAGCAAACACAATGCAAGAACACTTGGTTAAGATCTTGTGGGTGCCAGGCACAGTGAGTGTCTGCCAGTCTGGGAAGCATCCAGCAGGACAGGTCATGTGTCAGGTCAACTGACCTCAACCTTAAAAGGGATTGTATCCGCTTCACCGTACAGCAGGGGCGGTTCCCACAACCAGTGCAGCAAGAGAAGCATTTTCACACAGTATTTATGGAAAAGGAGATTATAGGTGAGGGCGGCACTTTATGGAATTTGGCTCCTGCCACAGCCAGGAATGTGAAGCTAGCCTCTAACCACAAATTCAAAATTACAGTACTTTTACCTTCAGTCACACTTTGTAGAGATTACATTTCATACTTCATCATATATTCATTATTTTAGGTTTGGTATTAAGAATATAAGACAATGTGGCTGATTTACTAAAACTGGAGAGTGCAAAATCTGCTGTAGCTGCGCATGGTAGCCAATCGGCTTCTGACTTCAGCTTGTTCAATTAAACTCTCCAGCCCCGGAAGGTTTACCCCCCCCCCCCCTCCTGACTAGGCCATTTTTTGTGATATGGCACTGCAATACTTTAACTGACAATTGCATGGTCATGCAACGCTGTACTCAAAATTGATGTCCTTTTTTCCCCACAAATAGAGCTTTCTTTTCGTGATATTTGATCACCTCTATGGTTTTTATTTTTTTCACTATAAACAAAAAAGGCTGACAAAAAAAACATTTACTTTCTGCTATAAAACATACCCAATAAAAAAAAAGTAAAAAAATCAAATGTATTCATCAATTAGGCCAATCTGTATTCTGCTACATATTTTTGGTGAAAAAAATCCCAATAAGAGTATATTGATTAGTTTGCACAAAAGTTATAGCGTCTACAAAATATGGGATATATTTATGGAATTTTTATTTTTTTTACTAGGAATGGCGGCAATCAGAATTTTTTAGCAGGACTGCGACATTGCGGTGGACAAATCAGACACTAAGTGACACTGTTTGGGGACCAGTGACAGTATTACAGTGATCAGTGCTAAACTCACTGTACTGCCACTGGCAGGGAAGGGGTTAACAGGGGCGATCAAAGGGTTAAATGTGTTCCCTAGGAGTGCTTTTACTGGGGGAAGACAGAGATCTGTGATTCTGCTTAGCAGAATCACAAGATCTCTATCTTCCCCTCTCACAGAACGACGGTCTGCCTTGTTTACATAGGCAGATTGGCATTCTGCCTCTCTGGAGAACAATCACGGCGGGAGCAAGTCACCAGCAAAGCGTGCATGCACCCCAGATCCAGCGCACAAAATCACGTACATGTACATGATTTTGTGCAGGAAGGCCGCCCTGCCGCAGTATATCTACATGGGGAGGTCCTTAACAGCCGACGTGCGATGGTCATCTAAAAGGAGTTAGATGAGCAGACTAGAAAACTTTTGTTGTACACGTTGGTCCAACAAGTTTTACGTGCAAAATACGCATGCTCAAAAGTCAGGAACGCCCGGAAGTGTCTGTTCATGTAAACCTACATTCCTAATTCACAAATCACATTCACCTGAACTTCCTCTCGTAGCACGTCACTACATTCGGCTTGGTCGTACGATCGCTTAGTGCACGTCCATATGCGAGACACAACAGCCAGCATACAATTTTGGACGTCTGGTCGTACGACCGTTGCATCGCGTGTATGAGGCTTTAGGATTGACATTGGATCAGTACCGGGTTGGACTATTGGACAGGTGTGGTTTTGCTTCTTTGCTCTGTTTTCTGACTCACTTCCTTTCCTTTTTCCAATTGGCTCTTTTCTATTTCTTTACTCAGGTGCAAGACAGGCCTTCAAGTCGGACCCTTTGCCTCAACTTTGGGGTTTTCGTCTAGGTTTTGTATGCAACGTTATCCTTTAAAGGACAGGCCGCTGATACACTTTTTAAAAATTTTTTAGGGTAGGATAAATAAGTCTGTTAGATGACGCAATGGTCACTACGTTTGTTATAATTCCATTATTATATCCATAGCTTGTCTCGATGGTTGGGTGGACAGGCGTTGTCCTGCTTGACTCCTCCGCCGAATGTACAGTTGGCCTGATGTAAAACCCACAGGTTGTTTGGCCCCTTTGAGAACTATAACAGAATGTTTCCCAATACCAGTCTCCTTATAGTTGACCACTCTGTCACAGTTCTTGATACCCATTGGTGGATTTATGTCTTAACTCCTTACCCTTAAAACATGCCATCATTGATGACTTCTTGTTTGCTGTTTATGTTGACAGAACCGTTTTGCACCCCCTTGTATTACATTATAACATTTTACTGTAATTCTGAAAATGTAATAAAAAGATTGAAACATAAAATTTAACAATTACTATTTAAATCGGTAGTAAATTACATAAAAAAAAAAAAAATCAGGACCCAGGCAGCTTAACCACTTAAGGACCAGACTACCACAAAAGGGAGGGATTGTCAACAGGCAGTCCTCTCAAATAGAGCCAGGTATTAAATAGTCCACTAGAACAGTGTTTCTCAGCTCCAGTCCTTAACCACTTAAGGACCGGAAGGATTTCCAGCTTTAGGACCAGAGCCCTTTTTGCGATTTGGCGCTGCGTCGCTTTAACTGACAATTGCGCGGTCGTGCGACGTTGTACCCAAACTAAATTTTTGTCCTTTTTTCCCACAAATAGAGCTTTCTTTTGGTGGTATTTGATCACCTCTGCGTCATTTCTGATCGCCGCTATAAACAAAAGAAGAGCGACAATTTTTTCAAAAAAACCCAAATTTCTTACTTTTTGCTAACATACAAATCCAAAAAAAAAATATAAAAAAACATTTTTTTTCACCGTTTTTGGCCGATTTATATTCTTCATCATATTTGCGATAAAAAAAATCGCAATCGGCGTGTATTGATTGGTTTGCGCAAAAGTGGTCACGTTTACGGATGATGAGAATTCATTTTTGGGGTTTTTATTTATTTATTTTTTTTAGTAATGGCGGCGATCTGCGATTTTTAGCGGTACTGCGATATTGGGGCGGACATGTCGGAACATTTTGACACTTTTTTGGGACCATTGGCATTTATACAGCGATCAGTGCTATAAAAATGCACGGATTACTGTGTAAATGCCATTGGCAGTGAAGGGGTTAACCTGCAGGGGGCGCGCTAAGGGTTAAGTATGTTCCCTGGGCGTGTTCTAACTGTAGGGGGGCTTGCCTAGCTGGGGAAGGGAAGTGGTCACAGCCTTCATGTACGGGAAGGCTGTGATCACAGCTCTTCCCCCTCACACAGAGCGGAGGTCCGTGTTTACTTACACGGACCTCCGCTCATTCGCTCCGGGGGGGGCATCGCGGGTGGCCGGCGGCAATCGAAGCCGCCGCACCCGCTCCCTGGCTCCCCCCTGAACACAGTGAGCGCGCGCGCGCGCACGCTCACAGTGGCTCTGTATCGCACCCGCCGTCGTATGACGGCGATTTGCATTACAGAGCCACTTTGTCGCGGTCGGCAAGCGGTTGTCTACCCTTTTTTTGTACTTTTACCTACAGGTAAGCCTAGAATAAAACTTACCTGTAGGTAAAATGAATATCTTCTAAACCTGTATGGTTTAGAAGATATTTCCTTTCTAATGTAATATATCGCTCTGGGGCATGCGCCGTATATGTGTCCCGGCAAAAGCCGGCATTAGTTCCGGACCCTGCCTGAAAAAACGAGCCACGCGCACATGCGCGGGAGTGACGTCTCGTGGCTCCGGCCAGTCACATCGCCGGAGCCGCGTACCCGGAGGCAAGATCCGGGTGAAGATGTCCGCTCCCACGGAGGGGACCGAGCGGCTCGGTCGGATCTTCGTTTTAAGGTGAGTATTTCATAATGAGCTAGTATGCGGTGCATACTAGCTCATTATGCTATTGTCTTGCAGGTTTTTATTTTTTTTTTTTTTTAATTTTTTGAGTAGACAACCGCTTTAAGGTGCCCCAACAGGTCATGGTTTCAGGCTTTTCATTATTTTGCACAGGTGATTTGATCAGTTTCACTGCCTAAGTAATTACCACAGCTGTTTCATCTGAGGGAAATCCTGAAAACATGACCTGTTGGGGTGCCTTGAGGACTGGAGTTGAGAAACACTGCAATAGAACACCCTATATAGGTGTAGATTGCCGTACCAGAAAAAGCACATAAAAACATTTTAGGAAGGGCCCCAGGAGGAAAGCAGGTACTACACCACTTAAAGTGGAGCTTCCCTTTTTGGGTGGTTTGCTTCCTCCGCTACCACATTTGGCACCTTTCGGGGGGGGGGGTACCTGTTTATGACAGGTACCCATCCCCACTTCCACAGTGAGGTCCCTCAGAAGTTCAGCCCCCTTCCCCCACCTCCGGGGCCATTCACACAGCGCAGCACGCTTCGCACATGCGTAGTAGGGAACCAGCTGTAAAGCCGCAATTGCTGGTTTCCCTTACGGGAAATAGTGGTGGCAGTATCCAAGAGCCGATTGAAAAATCAGGTGGGGTGCCGACATCATGAGAGCCCTGGACAGGTATGTGCCCCAATATTAAAAGTCAGCAGCTGTCCTACTTAATTTTTTGGTGAGGGCCTGGAGCTCTGCTTTAAGAATCAGGCTATTTTTTTCTGACATTTGTTGTTTACAAGTAAAGATCAGTATTTTTTGCAAGAAAATTACTTAGAACCCCCCAATTTTTTTTTTGCGCAGAGACCCTAGAGAATGAAATGACGGTCATTGCAATATTTTATGTCACACTGTATTTGTGCAGCGGTCTTTCAAATGCAAATTTTTGGGGAAAAAAAAAAAACACAATATACTAATTAATTAAAAAAAAAACAATAGTTACATCAGTTTTTTTTTTTTTTGTATGATGTTACACCGAGTAAATAGATACTTGTGTCGGGCTTTAAAATTCTGCACGCTCATGAAATGGCGACAAACTATGGTACTTAAAAACCTCCATAGGTGACGCTTTAATGCTAAACAGGTAACTTATATAAATGTTTAGAGGTTTTGCGCTAGAATTATTGCTCTTGCTCCAATGATTGCGGAGATACCTGACGTGTGATTTGAATACCGTTTACATATGTGGGCGCGACTTATGTATGCGTTCGCTTCTGCACGTGAGTATGGAAGAAGGCTGCTTTACATTTTTTTTCTTATTTGTAATACTTTTTCTTTTTTCTTTATACACTGTCCCTGAGAGCGGGGATCGGGAGCCGATCGTCAGATTTTTTTCAGTCATGTCCCTTCAACAGAAGCCAGCCCGCCTCCAGTACACATGGGCCAAATGTCGACTGGTTTCTATTGAACCAGCCGATGCAGTCCGACATTTGGCCTGTTTTTACCAGGCTTAAGTCTGTGTTCACAAAGCTCCAGGGTGGCCGCATTCCGCATTGGAAAAGGGTCCTGTGGGTATTTGGCTCAGTTTCAGGTGTGAATTCAGGCAAAAATCTGGTCCGGATTCGCACCTAAATCAGTGTAAGGGGACACACCGGACCTGCGGCCGCATCAGTTTGAACCCAGCCTAAAAAAAAAATGCACCCACCAAGGAAACCAGACATGATAATTGAGATGCAACATGTGCAAAGAGTAATCATGTCTGCAAACCACCAAAATCGTTGAAAAGACTACCACCACCAATGTACAGTATCTCACAAAAGTGAGTACACCCCTCACATTTTTGTAAATATTTTATTATATCTTTTCATGTGACAACACTGAAGAAATGAGACTTGCTACAATGTAGTGAGTGTACAGCTTGTATAACAGTGCAAATTTGCTGTCTCCTCATAATTCAACACACAGCCATTAATGTCTAAGCGCTGAGCATGTGCACTCAACTTCTTTGGTTGACCATGGCAAGGCCTGTTCGGAGTGGAACCTGTCCTGCTAAACTGCTCTATGGTCTTGGCCACCGTGCTGCAGCCCAGTTTCAGGGTTTTGGCAATCTTCTTATAGGCTAGGCCATCTTTATGTAGAGCAACAATTCTTTTTTTCAGATCCTCAGAGTTCTTTGCCATGAGGTGCTATGTTGAACTTCCAGTGACCAGTATGAGAGAGTGAGAGCGCCAACACCAAATTTAACACACCTGCTCCCCATTCACACCTGAGACCCTGTAACACTAACGAGTCACATGACACCAGAAAGGGAAAATGGCTAATTGGGCCAAATTTGGACATTTTCACTTAGGGGTATGCTCACTTTTGTTGCCAGCGGTTTAGACATTAATGGCTGTGTGTTGAATTATTTTGATGGGACAGCAAATTTACACTGTTATACAAGCTGTACACTCACTACTTTACATTGTATCAAAGTGTCATTTCTTCAGTGTTGTCACATGAAAAGATATAATAAAATATTTACAAAAATGTGAGGGATGTACTCACTTTTGTGAGATACTGCATATACCTTTGAAATTCTCTGAAATTTCTTGTGCATCCGGGCATTTATCCCAGGCAAACTGTCCACATAAGCCTCACATTTTGCTATGACTTAGCCTAGCCCCTGTTCACATGCCATTGTCGTCAATGGAACCGCTCAGATTGCCCAACAACTTTGAAAAAGGTTTCTGCACTACTTTTTGCCAATTTCATTGTGATTTGCATAGACTTCTGTCATATGAAGTCGCAAGCTGCAATGAAATCTGCAGTGCAGATATCACTGATTTGCAGCTTTGAAATCGCGCTGAAGTAGCATGATTTCAAAGCCACACCGGTGTGAACAGGAGCTTAAACTTTACTCCCCAAATAGAGGTAGAGTTCATGGGATCCACCAAAATAAAGAGGATTCCTTTTGGTGTTTGTTCTTAGGCAACATAGCTTGTGACCCAATTTGTGCAAGAAGTCATCTTTAGAGACCCCATAAAAGAGAGCATACTGTACGGCTTGTGAGCGAGCGCTTCTAGTTCTGGTGCTGGGGAAGGGCTGGACAAAGGGTCAGGGTGCATGCCAGGACAGACATCATGGGAATGATTATTTCAGAGGACGATTGTATCTGTACCAAGTGAGATTAGGAGGACAGCAATGTAAGTAGCAGCTTTGCCAGGGTGGTGTAATGAAGGCAACTTTTGTATTTTGGTCTTTGGGGTTGAAGTGCCTACCAATCTGTCTGCTTAAAGAATTGCACAGGCAGCACGGATGCTGTATTGCAACAGCATATAAATTCCTGGTTTCAGTATTTTGCTGTATTGGCCTAAAGGATTACTTAACCCATAAGAACTTTTATAATTTGCTTTCCACACTGCCTAGAGAAAAAGGACGACATACCAGCAATTTTCTAGTAGAGTACCCCAAGCCCATAGTGTGCTCTTTTAGCGTAGATTTACATGTGCATCTAAATTCACTGCTCCTCTGAAGACTGCATGCAATGCATTCAGATCGCTTTTCAGGTGTGACAAACAGGTGGTGCCTTTCAACCCCATTTTTGCCCTTACCCAACCAAATCTCAGGTATCCAACAGACTGCAATCCATAAACATCTGCAGCCACTAAACAGGAGGAACTGTGCTATCAATTTGCACTGATGACAGATATCCATGTACTCTAGCACGTTACATCAACATCAATGGATCCTTACATTTTTTTTGTTCGCACATGCTTCAGCCTATATAACAGCTGCATGAACACAAAGATTTTAGCAAGCTTTCAGCAGCTTTCTTTACGTTTTTAAAGAACCCTTCAACTCCAGTTTGGGAATGTTGAGCACACATCTTAATGGAAGTGCTGACGGTCACTTTAGGCCGAGTTCACACATGCATGGTACGAATTTCAGCTCCAAGTTCACTACAAATTTCAAAAGTAGCTGTTTAACGGTTCAGCTGCAATCTAGATATGGTTCTGATGGGAATTATAGGAGTGGGCAGCAGCCAGGGTTGCCAACCGCCAGTAAATTTACTGACCGTTTGTAAATATCTGCGATTTTTACAACCGTCTATAAATATCAGGGGCTGATAATTTGTCATGCTGTGCTGACTTTTTAAGTGTAAACCAGGCAAATTACTTGATATGGGTATTGTCAGTGTTTCCATGTTGTGTTTAACTAGTTGCCGACCGACCCGCCGTGGCTTGACGGCAGCAACTTGGCTCGATATCGCAAACTGCTATCATCTGACGGTGGCTATGAGATCGCGGATCATGGGCTCGCGCGCGCTCACTGTGCAGAGAGGGAGCGGGTAGGGCGGACCCGATGTCCACCGGCTACCCGCGATCGCTCCCCCGCAGTGACAGAATGGAGATCCGTTCTGACAGGGGAGAAGTGAGAGATCGTATGCTCCCTGTATATGGGAGTGGCGATCACTCTCCTCCCCCCCTCAGCCCAGCCCCCACACAGTTAGAAACACTATCCAGGGAACACAGATAACCCTTTGATCGCCCCCTAGTATTAACCCCTTCGCTGCCAGTGACATTTACACAGTAATCAGTGCATTTTCATAGCACCAATTGCTGTATAAATGCCAATGGTCCCAAAAAAGTGTCCGACGGGGGGGGGGGGGGGGAGGGAAACATGGGGGGCCCCTGGCCTGGTGGGTGACTTATCGGAATCTGGAAGCCCCCTTTAACCAGGGGGCCCCCAGGTCCCAGCCCCCCCCCCGTTTGTTAATGAGCAGGGGGTATTCATTCTCCAAAAAAAGTGACAAAAAGTAAAAGCAGTCACTGACACCCGCCCCCGTGTTTCTCTCTGTGAATGGAGAGGAAAGACATTGTAGCTCTCTCTCCTTGCAGAAAAAATAATAAAAAAAAAAACCTAGATCAAGCTTTGATCTAGGTCAGTGCCAGGGTTAGTGTTTGGATCAAGTAAGGGTCAAAGTTCATGGTCAGTATATTATAGATGATTTTTTTTTTAAAAAACATTATTTAAATTAGTATCAGTGTCAGGCTGGATTCACACCAGTTTGGTGTGAATTCCAGACCCAATGTCTGTGAGAAGGACAGGGGCTACTGTTCAGCGTCTCCTGTCTGATCTCACAGCGCATCGGCTGACAGGGGAGGGAGAGGGGGAGGTGCAGTGAGCAGAAAGAAGAGCTCTGTTCAATGCGGAACACATCTGCGTGTCATATGCGTTCCTACTGAACATAATGGGCTGGGAATTCGCGAATTGTGCAATGCGGACTGCGAATGCACCACACCTATGTGAACTGGACACATTGAAAACAATGTGTTTTCAAGTGTCCTGCAAATTGGATGCAGTGTAAGCCGCATCCAATTCGCATAGGTGTGAACCCAGCCTCAATGTGTTTTAGGTAGGATAAAAAAAAAAAAATCAAATGCGCACTATTGTTTCTGGGCTGTACTACGGGTACAAACCACATACATATATTTGGTATCTCTGCGATCGTCAGGAGCAGGAGAATTAACTTTGGGTTGTTCTTTGTAGGTTATAGTAGTAACAAGAAATATACAGCTAAATTGAAAAAAACAAAAACAAAACAAAACAAAACAAAAAAAAAAAAAAGGATTTTGGGCCAATTTTCCTTTGATAATTAAAAAAAATAAAAATGAGGAGATATCCATTACCATTTACCACCAAATGAAAGCCCAATGTGTCCTGAAAAAACATGGTATAATTCACTAGGATGCACAAAGTAGTTGTGATGATATGTATGGTTTTACTAACACGTCAAAGTTGCAATATTGTGCTTAAGGATTAACATTTGTTTTACCCCTTAGGCACAAAGGGGTTAAGCTTGCCAAAATCTGTACAAATACTTTGGAAAGCTTGCTGAAAGCTTCACAAAAGTTTGAAGCGCACACTGCTCTGAACCATGTGAACAAGGCTCTAATGTAGCTATAACGGCATCTGTACACGCTAAAACTTGTGTTGCATAGCAATAAAGGTTTCTGTACACACAGGAAAAAACCCTCAAAGTTCATCACTTTTGTGACTTCAGTTAAATCAAAGCTATACAGGTGAACCATCATATCAACATATACATAATTTGCATCTACACCACATATACAATATTAGCATGGGGCAATGTGATGTGCTTTATTAAAAGATGCTTATTTATTGAAAACAATATCCACCTATATAGATGGAATGATGATCAAAATTACAAAAACAGAAATATAAAAAAGTCACTGTTTTAGGGCTCAATACCCCTTTAAAAGATCTCATGCCATGATTTATTTGTGCTGGGCACAAGTCTTCCTAAAATATTGCATTTGCCCCAAAATGTCCCTTTTTGGTAGAGAAAAACCCTTTAACAAGGGTAATAAATATAAAAAAAGGAGCAGTTTCTACGAAGGTCCAGTTTGGTCATTTGGACAGCGACCTGAAAGTATCAGTCAGAGTTCTGTCTTTGGGGTGGCAGACTTTACACAGTTTCTGCGAGGCTGTTGATACAAGTCTAGCTGGCCACACATAGTGCGCCATGTGGTGATTTAGACAGATGGCGTCTTTGGGTGGTGGTACTGCTGGATGATCTGAGGTCGCTTCACTCGAGGTTTCCGTCTCTTTGGCTTGCTCTTGGCTTTGTTGATTTGCACCACAAAGAAAGCCAGGACCACCATAGCACCAAGAAATGCAAAGACTGGAATAGTCTGTCCCACGTCCTGGTTATAGCGTCCAGGCATTATGCCTAGAAGTAGAGGAAAAATATGATATATTATATCAAAACAACATTGAAGATTTTTGAACCAACTCTTATCTCTTTTTCTTTTCCTAGAATGGTCCTGAAGCAGTACCAAAAAACAGAACAAATAAATAAAAAGCAGCTCTGGATGGAATACTCACCTCATGCCCAGTGCTGCCAATCAGTAATTTAATTCTGAATTTTTAACCCAGAAGATGGAGGATAGGGTGTCATTGACCTGCTGCCCTCAGGAACGTCACCACAGTTCTCTGTACACACAGAGTACTGATGCAGACTACGGTTTGGATGTCAGATATGCTCTTCCCATTACAACCACCACTGGGAGAAGATCTGAAAATGTATGTGTCACATGAACAGCCCAAACAAATCTGAAAGAAGTGTGTGTGTGTGTGTGTGCGTGCGTATGTATGTGTGTGTATATATACACATACATACACACACACATTTGTGCAATAACAGCTGGAAGTGCCTTAGCCATATCCTAGCAACAAGGAGGCAGGATGGGATAATGCCATCTCTGGGCGGTTTTCACCCAGGCTTTAGAAGATACATAATTGGCTTACATCTGTAGCAAGGGTATTATCCAACTTTAGCCAGAGCTGCATAGTTTGGTTTTACCTATAGATGTCTCTTACCTGCATAGGCGGTTTTTTGGTAAAGATGAACTAACCCTTTAAGCTCCATGCACAATGTTATCCTATGTGTCCATGCACATTAGGATGCTTAGAAGCATATTTTAAGCTCATTTAGAGCCAGGAAAAAAACCCTTCTGGTTTGCGTGTCTGATTGGAGCTTTCTGGCAAGAAAAAAAAAAAAAAACAACGCAACACTCTCCTAAACTATGTACAAAAAAAAACACCCTATATGAGCATGTTTTTCTGCCAAGGGAATTTTTTTAAGACCAGTGTGCATGAAGCCATAAGATGCTTTAAGAAGTGGGGCATTTTACACACACACACACACACACACACACACACACACACACTTGTGCTCATAAGTTTACATACCCTGGCAGAATTTATGATTTCTTGGCCATTTTTCATTGAAAACGAATGAGAACACAAAAGGTGAAGAATTTC